>JAVUPR010000114.1:3700000-4300000 GCA_036785695.1 Gentiana straminea
ATAAAAAAGACCATCCTTTCTCTTTCGCAGCCGTATGCTCAACCCCAAACCTTTCCGTTTGTCGTGAAATCGAACGTCGGTCTCCCAATCCAAATCAAATCAAATCAAATCAAAATAGGACACGGTTTTGTGTTTTCAATCTAATATAAGCCCCCGATGCGGATTCTCCTCCTTTATCTACCTATGGTGTTCTTCGACGGATCTCCTCCTTCATTAGTTCTGTTCCTTTATCCATAGTTGAACATCTAAAATTTTGCTGGATGGATGGATGGATCTTTGATTTGATGGATTAGTCGTTCTAAAAGCAAAATAATTTAATCCCTTGTTTTTTTGAGATAACTTATCACCTTAATTATCGTTCCTAAGGATGGTACCTAAGTTACGAGGTGCCCCTATGAAGAGGAAAAAGGAGGAGGATGTTGGGAAGTCTGTGATGTGGGAAGAGGAAATCCGACGAGATAATGAGCTCACCTTGTTTCTGCAGCAGCAATGGCCTGAGAATGCAAAGAAGAAGAGAATTCCTCGGCTTCACAGCAAAAATAATCCAGGTATTTGATAGATTTATCTATAATGTTGTTAAAGGCTCTGACTTGATTATCTGCCTTCTATGCTTTTCTCTTAAAAAAAATTTGTGCTTAAAATTCAGTAACACTTTACTAAGGCTACAATAGCTGAAATTTTAGGCTTACCTTGATAGATTTATTTAGCTGTTAAAGGCTTAAGGCTCTGACTTGATTATCTACCTTGTAAGCTTTTCTCTTGTTTCTTTTTTTTTTTTTAATTTTTTTAATTTTTACTGCTTAAAATTCAGAAACACCTTAATTACCTAAGGCTACAATAGCTGAAATTCTTTACCCACAATACAAGCAAGTCCACAAACAAAATCCTTGCATCCTGTTGTTCCCAAAAAAAAAAAAAAATTTAAGATAGAGACAAGGATAGAAAATAAAGGCACTAAGTCCTCACTTCGATTTCTACAAATGTACTAGTCTGTTGTTCTAGCTAAAAATTCTAGCTAATGTCAAATCCACTTCATCCGTGTTAAACCAATATATAATGGGGCTACTCTTGCTATTGGATTCTCCAAAAAAAGATTTCAATCAAACTAACTTGATAATATCTTGTGACCACAGAACTACATTAGTTTGTTTTGTTAGTATCATGTGAATAATTACAATATAGTTTGATATTATATTTTGTGGTCATTATGGCTTGTGCTTGGACGATTTGTAGGTTCCATGTTGCTTAAAAAGCATCAGAACGGGGCAAGGGGAAGATCTGAAGCGTGTTCTACCCACTCCTATCCTGAAGAACTAGTGGAGGAAATCTTATCAAGGCTACCGGTGAAATGTTTAGCACGTTTTAGTTGCGTATGTAAGTCGTGGTACCGTCTTATTCATAGTGACCGACTCACCTCTTTGCATATCAATAACTATAAAGCTTCCCATCCTCTTGTTGGCACGAGCGAATACATAAGCGGGGAATTTAAACTGTCTTTTCTTCATGCTCCCCCACTAAATTACAGAGCCTCCCCACAAATGGAGGTGAAAGTCGTCGCACCAAAATCACCGTATGACAGAACCCCACAACCGTTGGTGAAAGTCGTACCACCATTATTGGGCGGGTCGTGCCATGGTATACTCTGCTTGTATAAGATATTCGTTGGTAGTATTGTCTTGTGGAATCCTGCGACTAAGGATTTCAAGAGCATTCCGAATTCTGACATACCTCGACAAGATGCTTCTTTTGTTACAGTTATGTTTGGTTTTGATCCCAACAAAAACGACTACAAGATCCTCCAAATGGTTTCTGTGGGTCATAGTGAAATCATAGAGTTGAAATTGTATAGCCTGCGTAAGAATTCTTGGAGGAAAATCGATTCACATGATTTCATGTTGAATACTTCTGATTGGACTAGTGATGTAGTTTGTAACCTTCCTTCCACAAATTATAGAGTTATCTGCGCCCTCACGAAATCCCTAAGTAGTAGGCCAACCAAATCGGAAATACTTTCCTTTGATTTGAGCACTGAATTGTTTGACATCATAGAAATATGCCCATCCCTAGAAGCCGAACTTTCTTTTGGCGACCGTGACAATAAATTCCACAAATTCATAAAGCTTTTCCATTTCAATCAGTCTCTTGCTATTGGCCACAACAGCTACCACAATGCTCATAAGCAAATCACTAATCTCTGGGTTTTGGATGAATCTACTAGATCTTGGAGCAAGCTCTTTTCCGTTAAAGTTGACATCAGGTTCCGGTTAATTGGGAGTTGGGAAAACAGTATCGTTATTCAAAATCCTGAAACTCAAATAGTAGGTCGCTTTGACCCCGGTAAACGAAAGGTTACAGATTATGTGTATTGGACATGTGGAAGGGCCTGTTCCACCATATACAAAGAAAGCCTCGTTCGAGTTAGTGATATGAATGAAGATAATGGGACCGAAGAGGGCAACATAACATGCGAACAAAGCGTTCTAGTTAGTGATATGAATGAAGATAATGAAATTAAAAAGGGCAAGAAGAGAACACGCAAACAAGGCGTGCTACCGACCCGCACATCTTCTTCTTGGCAATTTTATTAATTATATAATTATATTTTCCTTATATATATTCATTATCGTTGTTGTGGCAAACATGGAATTTTAAGACGGAGACTCCCATATAGAGACACACCTATGTGGCATCATCTATATTACACAGTTTCATTGCAGAATAAATGAAACTATGTGGTATAGATGAGGCCACATAGGTGGCTCCTTATATGGGAGTCTCCACTTTAGAATTTCTCGCGGAGACCGGCCATAGTATGTTTGAGGTTTGTTGCCTTCTGAATTTGCTTCTGCGTCTTTTTTTATACAAGTCAACACATTGTTGGATGTAATATCACCGGATGGATCAAGATCCATCCGATTACGCAGCGGAATAGTATAGATCTAGATCTAAACAATCAAAGCACATAAAATAATAGATCTAATCCTACTAAGGGGGTTAGATTGCTTACCAGTTTATGGTGAATAAACTCCAAGATCAATCTTCAATCCAAGATCCAAGCTAGATGAGAAGCCACAGTCTTCCAACGTGTGTCTCCAAGCACCACCAGGTGGATGGTGATTCAAGCCGCCGGATCTCCTCGATAGCTACCGGAATAATCCCGAGGATTATCCCAACTCGAAACCCTAGTATTATAGCCGAAATCTCTAAGCTATAATATTCCCAATTATTTCGAAAAATAAGTGTGTCAATAAGACTTAGAGAACTCTCTTTATATAGGAGAATAAAACTTAAGCACCAAGGATTAAATAATTAATATAAAATCAATTACAATAATCATTTTCCTTAAAAAGATAAATCTAAAATATTCCTAAATTAATTTAGGATATACAAAAGATTTTCTTTTCCTTAAATTATTTAACACATAAATAATTTAATCACATGTTAAATAATTATCCAAGAAAACTAATTCCTTGACAATTAATTAACAACAATATGCGCCCCCCTTAATTTAATTAAGGTCCACACGCATTTTTGACACATTGGGCCGAGTCCACGAAATTTTTTTTTCCATTTATTTAATTATCTAGTCCAACTAAACAATTAATCCACATATCAATTAAATAGTCCAATCCAACTATTTAATTACAATTGAGGTGAAACGACGAGAAAACATATCTTTATGTTAGGAGCCACGTCGGGGACCATGGACCCGTATT
This sequence comes from Gentiana straminea, assembly GCA_036785695.1. Taxonomy (NCBI): domain Eukaryota; kingdom Viridiplantae; phylum Streptophyta; class Magnoliopsida; order Gentianales; family Gentianaceae; genus Gentiana; species Gentiana straminea. The sequence continues at coordinate 3,703,717 of JAVUPR010000114.1, forward strand.
CGTAGCTACAATAAATTAAATAAAATTATTCGTCGACCAAACAATAATATTCAATCTATTAATTCCGGGATTACACCACCATAAACCCGAAACTGAACTCTGCGGAATACAGATAACTTATACTCAACTATGAGTTGATAAGCGTCCACTGATATAATCATTACATACGGATAAATCCTCCATGCATCGTTCACTTTGATTCGGGATATCTCCGTAAACCCTTCTCGAAGCATATTATCCTTATTTACCATTAACCCCTAGTGATCAATTAGTTCATAACTAACATGATATGAACCGGGCCCATCGATCGTTTAGGGTCAACAAATAAGGAACCGTTCGTCTACTTCCCGAGGGAGAAATGGATTCCATATACGTGATAGCACGGACTACTCACTCATCCCGGAATAGAGCCAACGAGAAGTGTTGGACCACATATTGCGAAGTGATCCTTATTAACACATCAAACTCTACCCTAGTCTAGCAAGCGTCTACGTGATCACCTCGGGATTAAGATTAATCCATATATGATCATCTTGTGATTTGATAAGACTTCTCGATTACGGAATTATATCGAGAACTCAAATCAAATCGGTCCAAATTTACTATATGATTATCATCATATATAAATGCCCCACTAGGTACTCTATTACCGACACTCCGGACAAGACTGTCACACCTAAAGTGTTCTAGGCGCATTATTAGCAAATTAATCATGAGACCCGTACTCAGATTAATGAACACTACGGACTAAGTTAATTTTAAGTACATATCACTAACTCAATCCTCTTGTGTATAGCCATACACTGAGTTATGTGATTACATAAACGAGGTACTTAGGGTTTTCAGTAGTGTCTTAATTATAAGCATACATGCATATAATAAGATGAATTATTAATTATGTCCTAAAACAATTATATAATTGTCTTTCGGGCACTACACCTAACACGCATAAAATTTGTCATTTTATTAATTAATTCAAGTTAAGTATTCTTTTTTTACGGTAATGGTCCATTTGGATTGTTGGAATGAAGTTGATGGAATGGAATGAACGTGATTCCATTCCTACGTTTAGCAAACAATGGAATGAAATGTATGAGATTATATAGGATGCGGCGATTGACACGGTGTGTGATGGTGGTGCGTGTTGATGAATTTGGCAGGTAGCGGTGGGGTGTGCAAAGATGGTGGTGGCGGTGATGTTGTGAGGTGTGCAATGGTGGTGGTGGTGGCGGTGATGGTTGTAGTGTGGTGTGGTGTGTAGTGATGGTTGAATGTGAGGTGGGTGGTGGCGAACGAGTAAATATTGGTGGTGATGGAGTTGGTTGTGGTGGAGGATAGTGGCAGAGGGTGGTGGTGGGGTAGGTTATGTGTGAAAATGTGGAAGATGGTGGTAAGGTGAGTGGTAGTAGGGGGTAGTGGTTAAATGGTTGGTAACGGTACGTGGTGGTCGTGGTGGGCGGATTATGGCGGGTTGGGTTGTGATGGGGGATGGTGGTTGGTTGTGAGAATGGTGGTGATATGTAGGCAGCGGCGGTGACATGTGGGGGTGAGGTGGTTGGTTTCGGTGGGGTAGGCACGTGGTGCGGGAGGTAGGTAATGGGGTGGACGGTAGTCGCTAGATTATGTTTTAAATTTCATTTCATCTAACCTTTCCATCCAATTTTTTATGGAATGAAAATGACCAAAATTCGTTCTAGCTGAATTTGTGTTATAGAACAACCTGTAATAGCTGGGCTCAGTTATAGGCTGCTGAACTGTGTATTCAGTCTTGTAAAAACTATAGGGTTGATTTCCTATCTGTTTGATTGATAAGTTCAGTTTTTGTTTCTTTTGCTGAATATTTTTGTAATTTGGTGTTCTGTGTATTGTACTGCTGCATCAGTTTGTAATAGATCAGTTTTCGGTTTGATGAACTCATTCAATTTATGTTGTATTAGTTGATTCATTAGTGTGTTAACATTCAGTTAATAGTCGTCGTGTAACCCGAACCCTTTAGACTGCAATCTTGTTTTGCAACTTAAAGCTTCGGTTTGCTTAATCAATTTCAGTTCTGTGTTATATACATCTTGACTGAAATTAAGATCTGCTTTGTTCATCTGCTACATCTGTGTGTATAAATCTTTAGGGACACTTTCCTGATAATCATCACTAAGGTTGAGTTTCTTGCTGATCAACGTGTAGTTGATTTTAGGTGCACCTTTCTTATTAGTTGTTTGAATCCATTAATAATTTGCTCTTGACTTGATAAAATAATATTAACTCAAGTTTTGATTCAACCTGCTTTGTCTTGCAACAATATTGAATTGGTAGTTGACTTATTAACATATTTATTTTGTGCTATAACTTGTCTAGACCAATAAATTAATTAATTATTTTGATCACAAAGGTTTTATAACACAACCGAATAACCGACTAAGTTAGCTTCCGCCTTAGTTGTTTAGTGCTAGTGTTGAATTATCGAAAAGAGTTTATAAATCGGTTAACACTCTATTCACCCCCCCCCCCCCCTTAGAGTGTTTATTTGCGCCATTATCGATCCAACAATATCTTGTTGTCCCTATAGTTGAAATAACAGAAATCATGGAAATCGATGCACCAACGCCGATTCCATGTTGGATTTACGAAAATTCAAGCTTATGTAGAATCGGGCACCTTGCCTACGGACGTAGATAAAGCCCGCGCCCTCAGAAGAAGAGCAGCCATGTACGTCATAAACGACGGAGTCCTTTACAGGAGATCTGCCTCTAAGCCTTTATTGAGGTGTGTCCGAAAAGAAGAAAATGAAAAAAAATCCTTATAGAGCTTCATTAAGGAGTGTGTGGGGGACATCCCGCTAGTCTCTCTTTAGCCCGAAAGGTTATAACAACGGGGTACTACTGGCCGTCGATCCTAAAGGACTCGGAGACATTGGTTAGAGAATGTCCGGAATGCCAGAAACATGCGGACATCCCGAGACTACCATCTGTAGAGCAAAGCATTGTGATCACACCCTGGCCTTTCGACATATGGGGACTCGACCTCATCGGACCCTTCCCCATGGGAAGGGGTGAATGTAAAGTTACCATAGTGACTGTGGATTATTTTACGAAATGGATCGAGGCCAAACCTTTTGTCAAGATAGGAGCAAATGATGCGGTTTATTTTTTACACGATCATATATGGTCTCGTTTCGGCATCGCATAGGCAGTGGTGACTGATCACGGTCCACATTTCAGGGATGAATTCTCAGATTTCTGTAGCGTCACACTGGCAATCATCCGTAGCTTATCCCCAGGGTAATGGCCAAGCCGAGGCCGGCAATAAACAAATAATCAAGATGCTTAAAAAGAGTAAGTGAGAAAGCAAATGTAGGCGGCTGGGTCGATAAGCTGCCCGCCATATTATGGGCACTCCGCATCACAATCAAAACACCCACTGGAGAAACGCCATTCGCTCTAACTTACGGATCGGAGGCCATGACTCATATCGAAATGGCGCTTCCAAGTAGGGCTGTAAATGAACCTAAGTATTCGATTCGATCCGGAGTATTCGGCTCGAAAAAGCTCGATTCGGGCTCGTTTCGTGGGTTCGAACTTTGTTGTGTGATTTTCACTTTAATCACTAAATCCTACCGCAAGCGCACGGCTTATCGAGTAGTACTTAGGATGTCGATCCCACAGGGACTTGGGACAATCACCGAATAGTTATCAATTTATATTAGCTAAACTAATCAAATTTTGGTGTTTTAAGATATAAGATAACTAAAAACTAAGGTCCTATTTAAATCTCAACACAAGTCCAAGAAAATGCTAGAAATCAAGTTGGAAGAACTTCTAGGACGTCGGATTACCACAAGAACAAATATATGACTTTTACAACGACCTTTCCATTTACTATGAATTTTTACTTATGTTGACGAATAATCAAAAGTGATTAACAATATTCTTTCAAACTACTATTAATCGTGCCTAAATTAATATTAAATCCGATTTCTCGCTCATTAACTTAATCTAGACCCATTAAAACATCATTATTCATATTGCCACAATAAATTTCAATTAACTTTCGCTCTCATGAATTTTCTTGATTGAAATTAGGGTTCTAACTATCAACTAAACTTCACCTTTCACTACATCACCTAATTGATAATAAATTCTCCATATAAACCTATGGAAATTTATCTTACGATCCATCAATTCATAAATTCATACGAAATAGCACACCAAAATCAATGCAAAAGCATATCAATTCATAATAATAGGAAAGATCAAATCTTTAACTCATATATTCATTTACCGGGCTCTCCTAATCCTAGAAAATTAAATCTACTCGCGCATAATCAAAGAGATCACAAAAATCATGGATATAGGCATTGTGAAACGTAAAGATAAAATAAAAGGAAGAAAATTAAGAGAAAGGAAATAGAATTGTCTCACAAATGTCATAAAACCAAGAAATTAACGATCCGTTCTTCGTTCTTGAGCCCTAAGCAAAAATCTTGTTCTTCAAAAGTTGAGGGAAAAAAATCGATGGGATTGTGAGTGCAAATCAAGCCTAATGGAATGAATCTGGCGTCTATCATGATTTCATTTATTTAAGGAAATCATTTTAGGATAAATAGGAATTTTCCTTAATTCAAATTGTGAAATTTATCTCCTAAAATAAAATCCCCTAAAAATATGAAGATAATGGCGCAATATTCCTTATTTTTGCTCTCTTTTTTCACGCCAATCTCTTGAAATCACGTTGGGAATTATCTCCACCAATCAGAACATTTCGTTGGCCTATAGAAAATCTGGATAGTTTCTGCATTTTTTTCACACCCTGTTCCATTCTTCCACACCTCGGTGTGATTCTTCTTGCCTTCATTACTTTGACTCCTTTTTAACTCATTTTCATTGCCTTTTATGCTCGGATTCATCATATCTGTAAAATATCAAAGCCACAGCAGTAATCTAGTCCAAAAAGGCAATTTATCATACGAATATCACAAAATAGGCATTAAAACAGGCCAAAATGATCCAAGAATAACCACATATGGTAGACTTATGAAACTTCGAGCCGAACCTTACAAATTAGATATTCGGTGGTCGAGCCGAACATGTTCGGCTCGGATATCATAAATTCATATACAGTTTGAGCCGGATATGTTTTTTAAAACCGAGCCGAACATGTTCTGATTTTTTTTAAAACCCAGTTCGAGCCGAACATGTTCGAACGGTTCGACATGTTCGAGCCGAACCGAGCCGAGCTTTTTTCCCCAAATACCAGACCGAACCCGAGCCGAATAATGAAAATATAAGGCTCGGCCATTTCGAGCCGAGCCGAGCCTAAGGTTCGAACACACCGAGCCGAGCCGAACCCTGTCAGGGTTCGGTAGGGTTCGGCTCGTTTACAGGCCTACTTCCAAGTATCATAGTCGCTAAATATGATCCTGCGGATAATCTACTCAACAGACAGACCGACCTCGTTCTAGCAGAGGAAAAAAGGTTAGCAACGTACCGTCGGCTCGTGAACTACAAGCAAATCGCTAAGAGACATCACTACAAAGAATCCACGACCACTCCTTCAAGGTCGACGATTTCGTTCTTCGAAACAGGAAGGCCACTGCTCTTTAGGCCGATAGGGGCAAGCTTACGGCGAACTGGGAGGGTCCATATCAGGTCGCAAGGGAGATAAAAAAAGGGACTTATATTCTTAAGAATCAACAAGGCTCCGAGCTTAACAGACCATGGCATGAAGACAACCTCAAAAGGTATTACATGTAATAATCGGCTAGGGTTATGGCTATCCTCTTGTTTACAACGTGAGTGTTTAAGCTTTCTTACTTGTAACTTTCACTCACCTAACAAGGTGAGGTGAACTTAATAAAAGCCTGATTTTACATTTATCTTTAGTATATGTTATCATATCCTTGAAGCATGCTCGCTATCTATGTCGACGTTATTTTCAACGTAATTTTCAACAAAGGTCTCAGGTTGATCTCAAACTTTATTTAAAAAGGGGGCTATACTCTGGAAAATTTTTAAACACACAGTCGGACAGTTATTTCAGATACGCCCGCAAGTTTACATCTCCGAATCTCATCCAAAACAAGGGGGCCGGATACTACTACGTCGACTCAAAATAGATCGGACTCGATACACACAATAATTTCGAGCAAAATACATCCACATGTTCGAACACAAAAGGTACAAGTTACATCAACATGTTCAAAGAATGGAGAAAATGTTGTTACAAGTTACAACCTCTACGGTACTTCAAAAGTTAATCTTAATACAACTTATCAAAGAAAAGTTTATACAATGCGGAATCAAGAAAATGTTGTTACAACTCTAGGCATCATCAGGCCGCATATCGACATTCCGACGTTCTCAGCACTAAGAGAAGGATGCAACATTTTATCAGCATCGGCTTCATCTTCCTCTTGATCAGCCTCTTCTTGATTGCCAACATCTTCCTGGGTGGCCTGATCCACTATCTCCCGGAGATTCACAGCTTCCACCTGGGGCAGCTTCCAACCATCATCATAGGTTGTCAGCTCGACCTCAGTGTAAAGGATGGAAGGATGGAAAACCCTCAAATGGTCGGAGAAAGGCGGGGTAACGATCCAATCCCGCAAAGTCTCAAGGCTTGGAACATCACTGCCTGAGCCCACAAACACCTTGCGAGGTGATAGATGCCTTGATCATACCCCATCAAGAAATTCTCGCCGGCTATCTCCTTAGAGGCCCTAAACGCTTCCACGGCCTCCTTTCTCGCGGCCTCTATCCGGGCTTCAACCTGGGCACTCAGGTCGGACAGTCTCTACTTCAGATTGGCAGTCAACTCATGTTCAGCCTTCCAAAAGTTTGCAGCTTCATCAGCCCGCTTCTGCACCTCTCTCAAAGATCGATCAACTTCTCTGTCCTTCTCCGAGAGCTCGTGAGTAAGTGCCTAAAGACGCTCGGAATTCGCCCGGGCCACGACCTGCATCTTCTTTGCCTCAACAAGCTGCTTCTTCAGTTCAACATTCTCGGCCTCAAAGGCACTAAGCCGCACACGCAAATCGGCCCCAACAACTTTAGCGGCCTCCACCTTTTCTTCTTCAACTGGACCTTCGGTTTTACAGTAACTATTTCTTCACCATGAGAACTCTTAGCTGGTGGAGGATGAGTCCTCAGCAACTAGATCCCTCAGCAGCTCAGGGGTACTGAAAATCGAAGATTGCGGTGTTATTTATTGCTCTCAACTGAAGATGACTATCATCTTCATCCTAATAATAATAATAATAATAATAATAATAATAATAATAATAATAATAATAATAATTGGGTTTCAGTTTCGGAAGATAAATTGTTGGTTTGGAAGGAACAATTGGTTTAAAACTATTCTGTATTGCTGATCGAATGCAAAACCCGAGTCTCCTCCGGACTATGTTTCCCGTAAAAACTTGGTTCAATTCATTACCTACCAATATATGTTGTATCGCTATTGGCATGTTGAGAAACAGGGATGATTTGGATGATGATGAGAAGCAACTACTCCATGCTTCTCTGGCTAATCTGAGATTCCTAAGGGCTTTTGTTCTGTTGTTGGCTGAAAATGAAGGAATGGGATCACTTTTGAATTATATTCTAGACTATACTTGCAAGGTAGAGGATTTTCTTTTTTTGCTTTGGTGCAAGGGGGAGATAATGTTGATAAACCTTGCAGCTTACTTATCATTCTTGATGTTTTCAAATTGCCCAAAAAGATTCTTCTTAAAGAAGGTTTGTTTTGGGGCGATGAGCCGAGTGGTGAGGTGATTTTCCCAAATTTTGTTTGGGAATATATACTTGACTGGAAGGTGGAATCCCAACTCCTTCTTGAGCACCTAACGTTTCTTGCTTCTTTTCTCGAAGATCTATCTTCAGATACATGGCTTCTTTTCCTTTGGGGTGCAGCTTCTCTTGGATTTATTTGTGTTTTCAGTTTTCTGGATTCATCATCAGAAGTGATTAGGCAAGTGAAGTTTCAACTTTCAATGCTGAATACAAGTCTGCATTATTCCGGAGTAGAGGTAATGTTAATTAAGATATTGTTCCATGAATCTAATTTTATCACTTTTACGATGTCACTACTGAAAGAGCTTGAAGATGGTTTGATATTCCTGAGAGAACGTCCTACTTTTATGGAAGACGGGATACCTAGAGGATGAAGTACTACTCATCGAAGCTTTACCGCGTTATCTTTCTTCGAATTGCTCAATGAGCATCAAAATGAAGAGGATGATTGCAAAGAAATAGATGTTGCCTTCTTGAAGTTGATTGGAACTACAAAGCTCATTCAGGCACATGTATTAGCGCGCACTAGAACTGCTTAACTCTGACAAAGAGCTTTCAGGTGGAAGGCCAACATGTAAATTTGTGTGATAAGTTGGGATTTCTAGTGGAACTTGTGAAGAATTTTATTTCATTTCAGGACTTCTTTCCACCCAATTAGTGATGAATCTAGATCGGTGGAAGCAAGTTGCTGCAAATCTTAATTCAATTCTTGTTGCCCGCGGTAACACCACAAACATTATTGACCTGAGTTATCGTTACTTGCCCGATTATTTGAAGCCTTTCAGTGCATTTGAAGAGGATAAGACAATTATTCTTTCCAATCTGATAGATCCATCTATGGACTGCACAAGACTTCATACGAAGAAGTAAAAAAAAAAACAACAATGACAAAAAATTAAGGATTTAGCAAGGGATTACTTGCAGGGGCTGGTTAGAAGGAAACACTCTGAAGAAGGTTTGTTTGTGAAGAAACAAAATTGATGTTAATTTATTCCAAAACAAAAAAAGTTGTATTTTTATGAACTAAGAAGCATGAATTTTAATTTGATGAACACCTCAGCAGAGGAGAGAGAGCTTTTGATCAGTATGGTGATTGATGCCAGCCAAAGTATCTTTATTGGTATGAATTCAGAATGAGATTTTCTAGTTGCTATCTTTATGGTTACTAGTAAAATGAACGTGGTATATATTTAATGTATACATTTATTGTTGTATATATTGAGTGTTAGTTATAGCGTAATAATTAAAGGGAATATCTTTTCACATAAATTTTTATCTTACCACACAGATTTTTTTTCCAATTTCGCCCTTATTTTTTATATTTTACGCGCGTTCATTCTGACCAAAGTTTGGTCAGAATATGACACATTTTCCATACTGAAATATGGTCAGAATATACGTGTTGAGAGTCCACACTGGTTGATTCTGACCATATTTTAGGTAGAATGTTTGAAGTTTTCCAAACTCATACATAATCAGAGAATCATTCTGACCAATATTGAGTCCGGAATACTCTACACATTCAGACTAGAATTGGGTCAGGATAACAACAACAATATAAGAGCACCACTATTAATTCTGACTGAATTTTAGACAGAATATTAAAAGTTTTTTGTACTCAATTTTAGTCAGAATGTGTTTCTGACCGGTATTGAGTATGAAAAAATTCAAAATTCTGACTAGAATAAAATCAGTATAATGATCGTATTCTGACTCAAATTAGGTCAGAATGGCTTCTGTGTGAATTGACCATAAATTGGCCAGAATAGTATATATTCTCCGGACTCATTTACGGTCAGAATGGCAGGCATGTGGAATATCCAAACGAAGCCCACTCTCGGCTCTTGGTAAGTGTAAAACAACATTTGTGTGAAAAGATAGTCCCATTAAATTAAATCATATGATTGTTAATCTTTATGCGGTTATCTTATTTTTTGATTGTTTATCCTAATATTCTTTTTAATCCTAAGTGTTGCTTACTTCATCTTTGTGTTTAACCAAGACCTTAGTTGTTGACATTGAAGTTCCTCTAGATAGTGCGACATATAATTGTCCATAAGAGAACACCGGTTGTGGCAAGTATACTCTTACGATGGTATTATTTGACCTTGTGCTTTATTAATCGTCATTGCAAAACATTGACGAATAGGAAATTGTTTCCTTGTAAAATTAAATAGGTATCATTCTTTTTTTTTTGATTGACAAAGTGGAATACATGGGATTTAAAATTGCTTTCTGCAATGTTGTCCAATAGTGATTTTTGCATTAATGACATTTTTGTTGCGCTTCTTTACACACCGTCATTGTACCATTGCATAATCCTTTCTGTTGGGTCTAAGTTCCTCAACAACATTATAGATGAATTATTTTTCAAAACTAATTTGTGAGGAGACAAACTATTTGGCGTTAAAGAATTGAGGAATTCTTTTTGATAATAGTCGTTAGAGTTATGGGTAGCCTTGTCAAAGCTAGTGAAACAATACTCCTCTCCCAGAAAGATTAACATCAAATTTTCATTTAGTTTATTTGTCTCCGTTAGTATTAGCCGATTTGTAATGTAATATACTAACTATGTCTTGTCTTCTAAAAGAGGGAATATACAATTTATGAAATGATTTTCTGAATCGTTATCATTATTTTCATCATATTCTATGATCATTTCTTTAGGTAATTGTATCTTCCCTTCGAAACTTGTTTGTTCTTCTCCACGGCTCACCCTTTATATGAACTCATTGAATTGCATATCTCCTTCTGCTCTGATATTTTATTAGTGATAGTTTCTCTATTATTGGCCACAAGTATGACTTCACCAAACTTGTCTCTATTGTCTGTAGTATTGTGCCTTTTGGTACAACATGGAGTACTTGTCTAAAATCACCTCCAATACAACCACTTTGATTCCATGCTCGTGACCGATTGATTCAAGAATAATAAATGTTTTAGAGTGACTCATTTAGTATTCGAATCGAACTTATTCAAGTTTTAAACCGTTTTGAACAAAATGTCGATCCAAACTCTGAAGTGTTCACGAAGAAGATTTGACTCATTTACGATCAAGAGGCGGAAATAAAATCATTTGCATCTTTCTCTCAAAGTTATACTTCCGATTCCAAGAATACCAACCCAAGCTGCTGTGGAAGTGGAAGTGGAAGTGGAAGTCCTCATAGTGGTTTCGCATGGTGAATTGGTGATGGCAAAATGAAACACAATGCGATGATGGTTTCCGAGTACCCAGTGCTCGACTCGTCTGTTCTGCTAGGGTTTTTAGAGTAACTGTAGTAGCTCTTTTTTCCCACCCAATTTATACTCTATCCAAAAAATAGATGGGCTTAAAAAAAAACACCGGTGATGGCCTTTATTTCCATGGCTCAATAAAAAACTCATCCATTCGCCTCTCGTAAAAAAGACGAGCACATAGATGGCCCCCCCTCTCCCCCAACACCCAAAAATCCGCCAATTCTACTCTTTTTCCGCCAAAAATTTCCCCCAAAAATTTCCGCCAATTCTTCTCTTCTTTTTGTGCAAAAATCATGTTGTTTTCTTCAAATTTTCTTTTACTAGGTTGATTGCAGAGAAATTCGTTCTTTCCAGCCAAGTACACAAGATCTATAGACACAAGAAATTCCCCTTTTGTTGCCGCACAATCAGTTCGATAGACATCCCTAATCGGTATAAAATTCATTAACTGTGATTGATTTCATGCTCCTACATTTTCTACCTGATTTTTTGATATTGTGCGTCCTTCATCTGTATTTATGCAGAGTTTTGATAAAGGGGCTAATTTGAACAGGTAGACGTAGAATGGTCTGAGCTTTAAGATAGCTCATTTTATGCTTGTTTTTTGGATGCTTGTTTTTTAGATGCTTGTATTTTCTTACATTCAAAACTTTGGGGTGCTCAAATTTGAGGTCTAGCTAGAAATAGCTACTTTGGGGAGGTCGAATTTGATTTCTAGTTAGAAATAGCTGTAGAAAATATAGCTCTGTGAGCATTCCTAATATCTCAACAAGTCAAGGTTTTTCTTTTTTCTTTTTTTTTTTGGGTTCAAGCTTGGGCATTTTATTTGCATTTTGTTTCTATTTGCATATATTGCACTTCAACTTTTAGTCAAAATTTCTCCATATGTTTTTACATATAATGCACTTGTTGATGCCTTCGGCAGGAATGGGAGGATAGAAGAGGCAAAAGATTTAGTCAAGACCATGATGCATAAAGGTGTCAATCCGGATGTTGTTACATACACCTCAATGGTTGATGCCTTTTGCAAGGACGGAAGGATAGAAGAGGCAAAAGATTTAGTCAAGACCATGACACATCAAGGTATCAGTCCAAATATTGTCACCTTTAACGCGTTGATGGATGGGTATGTGTTACAAGGTCAAATAGACAAAGTAAGAGAGATTTTCAATTCCATCGTGTCTCTGGGTGATGCTCCAGATGTGATTAGCTATAATATAATCATCAACGGATACTGTAAGAAAAAGAGAATAAGGGAGGTAATGAATCTTTTTCAAGAAATGTCGCAGAAAGGCTTATCTCCTAATATTAAAACCTATACTTGTATATTGGAAGGTTTCTTTTCTGCTCATGACTTTGTGTCTGCTGAGAAAATTTACAATCAGATGCTAGAAGCTGGTTTTGCTCCTGACATCTACACTTATATATTGTGTTTTATTGGATGATTTGTCAAAAAATGGACGTGTTGACGATGCGCTGCAACTTTTACAGACGATAGGAACTACTACTGGAGTTCATCTTCACTTATCTATGTATAACATTGTCATTGATGCACTCTCCAAAAGTAGGAATCTAGCTAAAGCTCAAGCTGTTTTCAGTAGTCTTCCTGCTAAAGGATTACATCCTGATGGTGTCACATACTTGGCCATGATAAAAGGGTTTTGTGCACTGGGTTTGCTAGAGGAGGCTGAGGATTTTCTTTCCGATTTCAAAAGAAACGGTTGTGAACCAAATGCTGCCTCATACATAGTAATGTTTCAAGAATCTCTAAGGAGAGGCAAACCAATGATATACCTTGAGAAAATGCTTGCCGCGGATTTGTAGGCTGGGGGTTCGTATGGAATATGTGACTGCTCTTGCTTTATCTAAGATCCTTTATGATCTCAGTAAATGTTTTAGATAGAATAATCTTACATTACACTGAAAACAATTACACCAGTCTTATACTCCATACTAGAGAATCTTGGGTACAAATCTATCATAGATATTGTACTAGATTCGGTTACACAATCTTATCCTTAATGTGCCACCTATTACAAATGTGTCTTGACACTATTACCCTTATACTCTAACATCCCCCCTCAAATGAAAGGGAGCTTTGACCACTTGAAGTTTGTCTCTAAACTGAGCAAATTTGGTGATAGACAGAGGTTTAGTAAACAGATCTGCAACTTGATCTGCAGAGGGAATGTGTTGCACATTGAGCTTGCCTTGTAGAATCATATCTCTGATGAAGTGTAGATCAATTTCAATGTGCTTTGTGCGATTATGAAACACAGGGTTGTAAGCCAAAGACTGAGCACTCAGATTGTCACACCAAATGAGAGCAGTTTTGGGTACTGGAAGAGATAATTCTGTGAGGAGTGATCGAAGCCACTGTAATTCTGCTGCAGTGTTGGCTAGAGACCTATATTCAGATTCTGTGCTTGATCGAGAAACAACCCCTTGTTTCTTTGAACTCCATGATACTAATGATCCACACAGATATACACAATAGCCAGCAATTGATCTTCTGTCAGTCTTATCACAAGCCCAGTCAGCATCAGAATATCCAGTCAATGTGATGTTTTGATCAGGAACAAAGTGCAGGGCATAATCAATGGTACCTTGTACATACCTTAGGAGCCTTTTTAGGGCAAACCAATGGACAGTTCTTGGATGCTGCATGTATTGACTGAGTGTATTGACAGCAAATGACAGATCTGGTCTTGTAAATGTCATATATCTTGCGTTAAGTGCTCCAACCACACTTCTGTACAGTGTGGGATTGTCCAAAAGTGGTGTGGATGTACTAGTGAGATCAGTTCCCACTGTCATAGGAGTAGGGCATGGTTTGAGGTTGGTGAAGCCAAGTTTTTGAAGTAGTTGTGTGGCATACATGTGCTGGCTTAGGTACAGGCCAGTGCTGTCCCTGTGGACCTGCATTCCCAGGAAATGACTGACTGGTCCAAGATCTTTAAGTGCAAACCTGTTGTGAAGCATATGAATAAACTGAGTAATAATGTTAGACCTGTTCCCTGTAACCAGAATATCATCAACATAAATTAGCACATAAAGTAAAGTAGTGCCCTTCTTGAGGATGAATAGGGAGACATCTGATTTGGATTGAGTGAATCCCCAAGTGAGAAGCTGCTGTCTAAGTTCTTCAAACCAGGCTCTGGGGGCCTGTTTAAGGCCATAGAGAGCTTTTTTTAAGCAGCACACATGATGAGGTTTGGCAGGATTGATAAACCCTTCAGGTTGGGGCATGTAGACAGCTTCCTTAAGAGTACCATTAAGGAATGCATTGTTTATGTCCACCTGATTCACAAGCCAGTTGCAGGAGACAGCTAGTGCAAGAATCACTCTAATGGTGCTAGCCTTGGCCACAGGACTGAATGTCTCTGTGTAATCTATGCCAGGTGCTTGGAGGAAGCCTTTGGCCACAAGCCTGGCTTTGTGTTTTTGAACTGTGCCATCAGTATTTAATTTGAGCTTGAATACCCACTTATTACCCACCAACCTCTGGCTTGGATGGGGAGGGACAAGGTCCCATGTTTGATTGTTGATCAAGGCCCTATACTCACTTTCCATAGCTGTTTTCCACTCAACCTGATTGAGGGCATCTGATACTTTTGTTGGTTCAGGAGGGTATGGTGAAGCATTGTGAGTGGCAAGGTAAGAAAAGGTCTTAGGTTTTGAAATGCCACTTTTGGAACGGGTTTGCATAGGATGAGAAGGAGCTGGTGGTGCTATGGGAGGTGGTGAGGGTGAGGTTGAAGGAATGGGTGAAGAGGACTGGGATGGCACTGGGGAAGTAGATGAGGGTGATGGAAATGATGGTGAGAGTGAGGGGGGTGGTGACACTGGAGCATTAGTTGTAGGAGAACCATCACTGGTGGTGCTGTGTGGTGTTGGAGCTGGTGGACTGATGCTGCCAGTTGGTTGTGCTTCCTCAAGATGATCTGTATCAGTAGGGGTCCTGTGGTGAGGACTAGGAATGGACACAATGGGACCAGACACAGGGTGTTCAGTGGACACAAAGGTGGGTGTAGTGACTTTGGTGGGAAAACCTGTCTTATAGGGGAAGTGACATTCATTAAAGATAACATCTCTGGAGATGTATATTCTGCCAGATGGTTCAAGGCACACATAACCTTTGTGGTTGGGACTGGACCCTAAAAAGACACACTGCTTTGTATGGAATTGGAATTTGTGGTGTTGATATGGTCTTAGATAAGGATAGCAAGCACAGCCAAATACTTTAAGTGAGTGGTAATCGGGTTTATGGCCAAAAAGGACTTCGGTAGGGGATTTTTGAGAGAGGACGGGTGTAGGTAGAGAGTTTATGATGAAAACAAACTTTGTCTAAACCCTTCCCACCGAATTTGAGGGGCAAAGTGAGGCTTGAGCAAGAAGAGTCAATCCTAGTTCAACTATATGCCTGTGTTTGCGCTCAGCCCTTCCATTTTGGGCATGAGCATAAGGGCAAGGGTGCCTAAAGATGACTCCAGTCTGTTTCAGAACAGGTTCAAACACCCTATATTCCCCTCCCCAATCAGATTGAAAAGTCTTGATTTTAGTGCCAAGAAGATTTTCAGCCATGGATTTAAACTCTAAGAAAGCCTTTAAAGCATCAGATTTTAACTTAAGTGGATATATCCATGTGAATCTGCTGTAATCATCCAGAAAGTGGATATAGTAGGTGTGTCCATTTGTGGACTGGACAGGGGAGGGTCCCCACAGATCAGAGTGAACAAGTTCTAAGGGGTGTGTAGTTTTACTTTTAGAAGCATTATAAGGTAAGTTATGGTGCTTTCCAAATTGACAAGCTTCACAAAAAGAGTGCATTTTATTCATAGGAAGGTTACACTGTTTAGAAACTTGATCAATAACCTGACTAGAGGCATGACCTAACCTTCTATGCCATAAAGTGGCTTTTTCTTGAGAATCAACAAAACAGACTAGAGACTCTAGAGGTCCAACATGGAAAACAGACTCATTAGACCTAAGAACAGACTTATTAGGCTTGACTTGAACAACTAGCAAAGACTTGGATTGAAGAGAGCTCAAGGGTTGATCACAAGAGGGCTTCAATTGATACGGACCATCTTTAAGTTGCCCTTCCAAAGAAGACCATCCCCGTGGCTTTGTCCTTCACATAACAACCGAGAAGAACAGAATTCAACAATCACGAGAATTATCATTAGTGAGTTTGGAAACAACGAGCGAGTTTTTAGTAATTTCAGGGACATGTAGTATGTTTTTAAGGGAAAGACTAGTTTGTGGACCACATAATTTGGATTGTCCAATGTGTAAAATGGATAAATGCTCACCATTACCTACTGTCAAAGCATCAGATCCTTCATATCCGAATTGATGTGGAGGTTGTTGAGATCATTTGTGACATGGCTAGTTGCTCCACCGTCTATATACCGCCTTGCATCACATACAAGTATCGAGAGGAGGCAATGTAGGCACTATTGTTCCTGTTGGAGTTGTTGCCATTGCTAGGGGTTCCAACATTGGAGTCAAATCTATGCCAGCAGTCCACAGCAATGTGTCCAGTCTTGTTGCACACTTGACAGACTGGTCTGTTTGCACCAGAACCAGAATTTCCATTACTAGCACCAGAAGTCCTTCCTCCTCTGCCCCTAGTGCTTCTTCCTCCTCTATTACCTCGGCCTCTGCCAGCATTGGAGTCCTGAAAGTTGGTTTGAGTAGCATTCCTGTTGTAGTTCCTGTTTCCACCAGACCTCGTTGCAACATTTGCAGATATTTGGCCAAGATCAAGGCTGGTGGATGGATTGAACCGAGCCAGAAGTCTTTCATGAGTTACCAACTGAGATTGGACCTCTTGCCATGTGAGAGAACCAATTCTTGATGTTATGTTAACGATCACGACTCATATTCCTTGCCGAGACCGCAAGAGTGGCAAGAATGAGTTCTCCTTTGGTAATGGGGTATCCTCCTGAGCAGTTAACCCGTCCGAGTAAGATTTCATGAGAGCAAGATAATCCATCATGGGTTTGGACCCCTTTTCGGCTACGGTGAGGGCGATTTATACTCCAACATGCGAGCTTCGGATCCGTTATTGTATAAAGCCTCCAAGCGAGTCCGGATCTCATTTGCGTAGCACATCCTATCACTTCAAGAAGCGTTTCCTCTTTCATGAGCTCATAAGCCATCCTACCAAATAGTTGATCTCTTGTATTCCACTCTTCATGTGCCGGATTTGGCACAAGACAGGCATACCGGTGTGACGGGATTGAAGGTGGCCGAACCTCCGGTGGCCGTGGTTTGGTTCCAAGCGAGATGACCATCGAGTTTGTGACCTCAAATAATAGGAAGGATGGTGGATTTCCACAGGAGATAGTTGGATCTGTCCAGTTTGATTGTGCAGATTTGGCTCAGATTGTTACTGAAAGGAGTAATGCTGCTGAGAATAGGATTCTGAGCTAAGTGTGGAGTGACATTTGGTGTAGGTGATGCAGCAATCGACACAAAGGTTGCAAGAACGACGGTGGTTCGGGGAAGGGAAGATCGGAGAAAGGAGGTGGAGGCATAATGATGGGGTATGAATGCAGAGATAGAAGGTCCGGGATGCGGGTTTGAGGATTTGAGATGGTAGTGAAGGTGTACGTGGGAGTTCCGGTGATGGTAGTAGCTCCGGCGGTGGTAATGGAGTGAGGAGGCGGAGTAGTTGTTCCGATAGTGGAAGCCGGTGTTGTGGAGATAGGTGGCGGAGCTTCTGCTCCGGTGGTGGATTCCGCCATACGGCGTAAATGGCTCCGATACCAAGTAAATGTTTTAGATAGAATAATCTTACATTACACTGAAAACAATTACACCAGTCTTATACTCCATACTAGAGAATCTTGGGTACAAATCTATCATAGATATTGTACTAGATTCGGTTACACAATCTTATCCTTAATGTGCCACCTATTACAAATGTGTCTTGACACTATTACCCTTATACTCTAACAATCTCAAGGAATTACAGAGGCTTAAGATGATTGTATGACATTCAGATAATCGTCAATGTAGTATCAATCATCTTTGTGGAATATGTGACCCTAGATCATGCGGAGGTGTAATAAATTGCAGAGTCCATTTATTATGCATGTTGAAAGGATGCTTTGACTCAAAGTTGAAGTGCAATATATGGCTCCAAGTTGGATATATATAGGAACACCAAATTCTTCTACGTGTCAACTGTTATCTGGAAATCTACTAACAAACTTTTGCAACTTCAAGAAGATCAAGTTTCTGAAAGTGAGATTTCTCTGGCTCTCAACCAGACGGGCCTGATGTTTGCCTCCAGTTTTCTGAAAGCAGAATTAGGCTATGGTCGCCCGGGGGTGCAATTTGTTTAGGGGATGCCTTTCGGAAATGCCAGTTTCTCGTTAATCTCAACGCACCTTGATTTGTTTGATCTCTAAGAAGTACTATCACTAAGAATAAGGGTCATACACTTGGTAAGTAACGTGGTTGTGAAAATCTTTTCCTTCCAAATAAAATTATGTCTATGATGGATAAACTTATCTCTCCCTTCAAACTAGCGTTATCCATGGTTAGAATTTATCCACTCCTTAAGGGGGCATAGGGGGGAAAATCGTTTGTTCTTTATCAAAGTCCACTTTGAGGAGGTGTATATGGGATCAACTGGGATTTCCTTGAACCTGTTCTTTATCATGTTTTGGCTGTATCATCAGGTTGATTCTGTTTCCATGTTTCTACTTCCTCTCTTTCCATGCTTTAAAATGGAATGTTTTTGGATAGCTTTCAATCTAGTAGAGGTGATTCTGTTTCCCTCGCCTATTTGTTTTGTGAATGGATTGTTCAAGTTTCCAGGCTCTACGGGTGGGGTTGGTATTTCATACTTGATTTCTGGTTCATAAACTGTATAATACGTAAATGGTCGTTACAGCTACTTTGAGAAGGATTGTATCCCCCTTGGTGGGAGGCCTCCTGGTATAAGGATTCAGGTTTGCATATGTAAATGGGGAGTTTTCAGTGACACTACTTAAAGCATAACTACTACTATATATAATGTACTGGAATATTATAGCCAGCTGATGAGCTTAGTGGAGGTGCTTTATTTACTTGAGTTCTTTCACTCAATTATGCCTATTATAGGTATTTGTCTTGCAAGAAAAAAAAACAGTTTTGATTACTTGCATGTTTTGATTACTGCCACCTTTATTCCATTAGTTTCTCCATATGAATGTGTGATCTTGTTTCAAGACAACTTACTTACATAGTATAATATTAACTAACGCTTTTGTAATCTTACTTACATAGTATAATATTAAAGAAAAGAAATTGTGGATACATTTACTCAATACATTTATCATTCTTTTATAAAATAATTCTTATTTCATAATTTCTTGTATTTAGTTTGTAACATGTTTATTGTCAGCCGGATAAATGTAACAAAACTTTGCTTCAATTTGTTTAAGATTATGTGTATTTTGGAAAGATTTATTATTACATGAGAATGGAAGATTATAAATTAATCTTTGTATAATTTTGGATTATGTTACATAATGATGAAGAAACTATATGTGTTTGAAAATGAATAATTATGAGTAATGTAATGTCTCAGAATGATGAGTAATGTAATAGTCAACATTTTTTTTATAATCAAAATTTTAAATTAAAATATTCACCGTATAGTTTGATCTGATAAAAAACTATATAGTCAAATATTAAATTTGTTGTTAAGTATGTGTTAATTTATAAAATAAAAATATGTTTATTTTTATAATTGTTACAATATGATCTCATATTTTTATTTACCTTTTAAATTGGTGAAATTATTTTACTTTTAATACATGTTAAATCATAATACACTTTTTATATTAATCATTATTTGCAAGATATTAAGCATTTTTAATTACTAAAACTTTAATGTTTAGACAATTGGTTTGCCTTAGATAAATCTTTACACATTAATGAAATAATCAAGATAGATTTATCCGGGAAGTGAATCTAATACTTTACTGTGATGATTCTCTTATGATACATAGGTAGTATGACGCACTGGTGGAGTTATTGTGGTGCAGATAAATGTTTGTCCCTAAATAAACATATGATATAATCTAATGTGGTGTGACAAAGTAGATCTTAGGGCACTCTCAGAAGAAGCCATATACGGTGCCCTATCCCTAAAATGAAGATAAAAAATAGAGTTTACCCCAAAATAGCTTCCACAACATAGTCCATATCCCTGTTTATTTTTAGGATATGAACAGTGCATCCCTACTTGTGGGGATGCACTATTCACGCCCTAAACATATTTAATTATTAAAAATTATACGGATAGGGATAGGGATGTTGTTGGAGTGAAATAATAAATATTTAATGTGTATAAATAGGGTTGTGCGGTAGAATATGTATTATTTAATATTATTTGAAATGTTATAGGAATAAAGATAGTGATGCTGTTGCGGAGGTTTTTGAATTGAGATGTTGTAAAATAGGGATATGTATTATTTTATATTATTTTAGGGATTAAAAACGGGGATTATGCTAAGCCTAACTAATGGGCAAGGTTATTGATGAATCTCATTTTAGAGAAGGAAAGATTGAGGAGGGCTTTAAGTTCATAGATGTTTGTATTTTCGTCATATTCCACGAGGAAATAGTTTTATGGGAATATTAGGTTTTAGTATACTTTCCCCTCTATATATAAATTTTAATCCAGTTTGTATTTTTTTTGTTGATTAAGGACAAAATAATTTCGTTCGGACTAAACTACCCCTACCTCTTCCAAACTATCCGAACATTGCTTTTGCAGTCGGCTTTTGATTCCGTTCAACTCCACAAGCTCTCCGACTCTGATTCCGGTTGCCCTCCACAACACTCATTCTTGTTAATTCGTTATGCTATCAGAAACTCTTGGGAGTAAAATTCTCTATTAATTCATAAATATTATCGAAAGATTGAAGAGGTACTCAAGCTGTTAAAGCCAGTGCTTGACGCTATCATCGGCAATGGCAATGAATTCACTCCAGACGAGAGGCTTCTAAAATCCTATACAGTGCTTGGGCAATCTGTTGAGGATCTGCCCGTGCTCTTTGAATCATGGCAACTGCTAAAGAGTAAAGTTTATTTTGTATGTCCTGATTAAACTCAATTTATTCTTTTGGGCCCTAGTTTTAAGAGCTTCTTGATGTCAATTTATGATTCTATGATGAATTTTATTTAACCTTTTTTAGTTATGCTTAGAGCAGTTCTTCGTGCTTTGATAATCCTGCACTTGCGTTTTCAGTATTCCTAAATATTTCTTGCAATCTGATTAAAAGCATTATTATTAGGGTTAATTCCTTTAAAAGTATAGTTTTTTATACTAATTAGCCCCATAAGGACATAAAGGAATCTGTTGGACTTATAAGCGAACACATTTTATTCAGCTTACCTAATTTACCCTCCTTTTATGTCAATCTGGAATAAATCACTTATTTTTCACAGGAATTAGCTGATTTTAAGGCGCTGTTTTGGTTTTGGTTCTATGAGAACACCGTGAAATGTAACGTTTGCCTGTGTAGGGAACATATCCATCCGATTCAGAATGCTTCCCAGAAGTACGAACCAGCATAGTGCATCGGCCAATTTTTCTGCTTTTCCTTGCTTGTACTACACCAGAATTAGCAGTTCATGGTCTCTGATTTCTGTCGGGATCAGGCTTTTCTACGTTAATATCATCACTTATTTGGCCCCCATTGCCACCATCTACTCCATGTGCCATCACATTCTTGGCCTTCCCAAGTCTCTCTTCCTGCTGATCATCATCTGAGCACTCAGAGAACGATTTAGAAGCAGCTTTGCCAGAATTCTTTATCGAAGAGTCAAGCTCTCTGTTCTTTTTCATTTCTTTCTCAATCTTCTTCCTTGTTTGGCGAGTTAGTTTACTGATCAAACCATCAGAAAAAGGAGCAAAAGAATGAGAATCAGGTTGACTTTCAGAACCTGTTTGCTTTTGAAATGCTTCATATGCCTTAATAATAGACCAGTATGCAGTTCCATTAGGATTGATGTATACTGCATCAAGGTAGTCTCTTTTCTTTCATGGTTCAAAGTCTCGGCCGAGTCGGAGACGATTCGGAGCTTACCGGTACAAAGTTACGGATTCATCTCGATTTAGACATGACTCGGGTATGTATCGGCCTGACTCGGCAAAACTCGGCCCGACTCGGCCCAGTCAATCCGATATCTACAGTGATTTCCCTAGCAGCAGAGGTCGAAAATCGAATAGCCCTCTTTCTTCATCTTGTTCAAAGCATCAGAGATCTCAGCCCTAGCAGCCCTCCCTTTCTCTTCTTCCTAAAGTTTACGTGTCACACCACCGCGCCTCCGTCAAGATTTATAAGCAACAATGAAGGAGGAGGTTTGGGAACTGAGAAATGTGAAATATGAAACTAAACTATACGAGATGAAAATTACAATGCAAGGTTTGCACTAACAGCTATGATGATACAATAAAATGCAATAACAATGCTAATGATATGATACTCGAATGAAATCACTGAAAGTATTATAGCATGGAGTACCAAGATTAATGAGTGATTTGTGTGAATACCGAAACAGATTATTAAAAAATTCACTATAATGAAAAAGGCGCATATTTTGTTGTATTTAATCAAAAAAATGATTTTGATGATTGTTTTGGGACATTTTGAGGGTGTGTTTAGTTATTCATTTTATTTTATTTTTTTGAGATTTTTTTCAAATTTTTAAATCATTTTTATTGGATAAAACCCGTCTTGCCCGAAACGATACCGATACGCGACGATACATGTGACTCGGTGGTCTCCGAGTCGGTTACCACGACCGCGACTTTGAACCATCTTTCTTGGACGATAATCACTTGTCCAACCAGATTTAAGGAGCATTTCTCTTATCTTTCAGGGACTATCAACTTATGTGCGGATAATGTTATCGACACAAGTGAGGCATCTGATAGCAAAATAACTAACTGCTAACTTTAACCAACAGAGTATCGGGTCAACAGTAGTATAGTGATAACAAGGTCGAATCCACAGGGAACAACGTTTAAGTACCAAAGTCGACGTAGAACTTAGTTTAGGTCAAAATTGCAGTGGAGAGATATTACACTAGTGCGAAAGTAATAATTAGCTAACGGTTGTAGTTCTAGTTATTAAAAGGTATAGCCGAATTATGATCCAACGAGTTATTTTTACCCCTAAGGGAAGACTTGACAGGAAGCGTGTTTTGACCAACCTACCTTTCCACAGTAATTTAACGACATCCACGGGTGCCAACTCCTAATTCTGGTGTTAAGGTCTGAACAACTCTCACTCAACACCCTATGTGAAGTTAATTAATTTTCCCTTTAGAAAACCGATTAACCTAACATGATTACGCTCTTAGAGTCGCTCGAACAACGATGACAAACCTCTGTATTGGAAACGGTCCTAACAACTAGGCCGAATCTACGCAACGATCCCAAAACCCCTTTTCCCACATCTCACCGCAAAATGCATTTATAGGTTCGATATGTGTGACAGTGAACTAAATGATCAGTTTAATTCAAAGACGTTTATATTAAGTTTTAGGACGTGGATTAATCATTAAAAATATCAAATTACGCACTACACAACTCCCGTTTAATCCCCCTTAGGGCGTTTCACTCGTTTTTACATAATTCGACTATACGTACGTTTAGCTATTCATTTTGGCGATAAAAACGGAATGATTAACGGAAATTATATTAACGACGGAAAGTAAAAGCGAATTCAATTTTTTATAAGTACATATATATATTTATATATATAGATATATAGTTATATAGCTAATAATATATATAAGTGCATAAAAGTAAATATACTATATATATATATATATAAGTGCGTAAAAGTAAATACGTAAGTAAATGCGTAAAAGTATATATATATATATATATATATATATATATATATATATATATATATATATATATATATATATATATATATATATATATATATATATATATATTTATAGATACTACTACTTATACTTATATATATATATATAGATATACGTAGATATATGAAAGCAACAAAAATGAAAGAAAAAGATACAGAACAACGATAAAAATACAAGATGAAGATATATATATATATATATAGACTTACAAAAAAAAGTGAAATTACAACGACTTTAAGCAACACCGAACTTCCGATAATTTCCCGAGCATTACAACGATACTACTACTACTAAATTTTTCCCGGCATAATGCCTTTACTAAAACTAAAAGAAAGAAACGAGAGAGTTAGATCTATATATATACACAGAGTATATATATATATATATATATATATATATATATATATATATATATATGGTGTATATATTATATCTCCTCGATCTGCTTCTGAATGCGTCCTTATATAGCAAAGTCCAGGAGCCGGTCTAGGCCGGGTAGGGGCCGGTCTAGGCCGGTCGTAATGATGACATTCATCCCCCCTAATTTATATTTTTCGGAAAAAAATTATATATTTTGGAATAAAACTTCTAAAATTCATATCTTGAGTTGTAGACTTCCAAAAATTGCAAACGAAATGCCAAAATTACGGTCTCGAGAAACTCTACAACTTTCATGAAGGACTCTTCTTCAGAAAACGTCTTCTTGAGTACCTCGTGTTCCTCCGAACGTTTTTCGACATTTTTTACGAAATTGAATCAATTAGCCACTTGACTACCATTTGAGTTGTAAAAGTCCGATTGACTTGATTCAAAATCCATTGGAAATATTTCTTGAAGATATACAACTTTTATGAAGGAAACTTCTTCAGAAAATGTCGTTTTGATGAGCCATTCGTATTACGAAGATATTTCGGGATTTCTACTAATCCGAATTGATTAGTCAATTGACCATAACTTGAGTTGTATAACTCCAATTGACGTGATTCAAAGTGCGTTGGAAAGCTTATGTGAAGATATACAACTTTCATTAAGAAGTCATCCCCTGAAAATGCCTCTAAGATGGGTCAAATCTCCGTCGAAACAGGTTTTGGTTTTAAGTATGTAAGATAATTTGATCCATTTGAACTCGTAAGCTTGTGGCATCTTCTTCTAATCCTCTAAACACATCTTTTAGACTCAAAACATGTCGTTACGTGGAATCTTGGTCAATGTATAATCCTGCAATGAACCACCAAAATACCAAACGTAAATCCGACACGACACTCCGGTTACTAAACCGGTACAAAAACTAGTAAAAACACGATAAAAATACGATATTTTATATATTACTTACTACTTATGCATTTAGATAAAACTTAGGAATTAATGACTCGAAATGATATAATAACGCTCAAAATGATATTAGAAATGGGGTAAAATGTTATAAAAATAACTGTGAATTTTTCCGTCATCACAACCCCCCACTTAGCTTTTGGTCGTCCCCGAACAAAATAAGCGATAAAATAAAATGAATGAGGAAAAATTCATGAAGCGATAAGATGTAAGGGACAACCAGATGATGAAACCATTCGAATCATTCCCACATGTTAACCTCAATATAAATGTATAACAGAGTGCGTGTGTGACAAGCCTTTTCAATTTCCACTATCCTCTCTTGAATAATTCAAGAAAACGCACAAGTATCCATTCAAACAGTCCTAATGATTTTCCTAGGTATAGGCAGTAACAGTTCCACACAACGTCCTCCTGTGTACTTATTAGGATAATCTCTAAAGCATATCATTCAGTTTATACTGGGGATAGTCAAAAGATAACTAGGTTGTTTGTTTTTTTTTTTTTTTTTTTTTTTTCAAAACTCACTTAATTTCACATATATAGCATATGCCTTCATTCCCAACAATAGGATGTTTCGTGATAACACCCTAGCTGGACTGCTATCATCAGGCAGTCGGGAGCTTTTAAACCTCATAGTGGTATAGGACGTTTCGTGATAACGCCCTACCGCACTCAAATCATTGGTAGCTACAACCGACATATATATAGTTTATCTTATTTTGACATTCTTTCTATCACATTCAAACCTTCAGATATTCACAAGTACATGTTCGAAGTTAGGTACTAAGTTCGCTATTTCTAGGATAAACCACTAGGATACCGAATGGGTACGGTTTAAAATTTTCGCTTCAATATCAAAGGCTTATGTGAAGGAATTCATGTTACACAAATAAATTTAGGCTAAAATGCACTTACGGTTCACATTGGTTATACATATCCAAATTGATCATTACATCTTTAAATCCATGAAATATATACCTTATACAGATTATTTTAATCAACTAAATAATGCTCAAAAAAATAATAATAAAAAACTAAGGGTTTAAACACTTACTGCCATACTAAACCAATCACATCTCTACCCCCCACTTACGATTTTGCATTATCCCCAGAGATAGAGAGAAAGACTTAGCTTATAAACCTGGCAAAAAGGTGCTATCAAATCCCGTAACAGCCATGAGAAAGCACGACCCGAATCCCTATACAAAACCAAAACAAAGCAAACACGGGACATGGTCCTCGTGCCAAAGTATGTAATAGGGATATGGAAATAATAAGAAAATGGCCCTGTTACGTCAGAAAATTCGATAGACAATATATAGAACATGCATAAGACATCAATTCATAGTCAGCTATTCCTAGATTCCTTTTTATTACACACAGTTTTATTAAGGTGGGAATACTCACCACTATACTACAACAACCATAAATTTGAAACAGACTAGATCATAAAATGAAATGTGTGAAAGAGTATTTAGTCTTTTATACCCAGATCCTCAAGGGTTCTACAACCTAAGTCCAAGAAATGATGTATTTGAATGTTTTCTTTAAATTCCCTCGGGATTTTCGGATAACCACCTAATCATTCCCTCTTAATGAAATTCAAACATTCATCCTGAGACTTGGTTGTGCTTTGTGTTCATCTTTTATACAGATTCTACATTTCATTAAGACTAGGCTTATTCAAATTATCTTTATTATTATTATTATCGGGCTGCCTCCCGGTAGCGCTTTTGTTTAACGTCGTTCGCTCGACAGAGACTCAGAAGCGATTTATTGAGGCTCGGGATCAGTCAAATGCACAATTTCAAGAGCCTCATCGAATGGTAACTTCTTATACTTTTTTAGACGAAGGCCGTTCGTGATGAACGTTCCGTGCTTCGGATGCGTTACCTCGATGGCTCCTGAGTCGAAAACTCTCAATACCGTATATGGTCCTGACCACCTTGACTTAAGTTTGCCTTGAAATAAATGGAGGCGAGTATTATAGAAAAGGACCTCATCACCTACGCTGAAAATACGAGGTTTGATCAACTTATCATGAAGCAATTTGGTCTTTTCCTTATATTTCGCCGAACAATCGTAAGCTTGAAAGCGAAACGCATCTAACTCGTTCAACTGAGCCATCCTTCTTTCACCAATTAATGCGTCATCCATATTTAAATTCTTAATCACCCAATAGGCCTTATGTTCTAACTCTACGGGGAGATGGCAAGCCTTGCCAAAAACGAGCATGTAGGGTGACATACCTATTGGTGTCTTAAACGCGATTCGGTGTGCCCAAAGCGCATCATCTAACTTCTTTGACCAATCCTTAAGGTTAGAATTCACTTGTCTTCTCCAAGATTCTTTTGATTCCCCGATTGGACACCTCTACTTGGCCACTAGTCGAGGATGGTAGGCAAGTGCCTAACTTATGAGTGACCCCGTACTTCATTAAAAGCTTATTGAAATCTCTATTAGCAAAGTGACTTCCATTGTCACTGATTATTGCTCGAGGTATTCCATACCGGGATATAATATGTTTCTTAAGATTTATGACTACATGTTTGTCGTTAGTAGGTGAAGCAATTGCCTCAACCCACTTTGAAACGTAATCACGGGCGACAAGAATGTGCGATTCCCGAAAGAAGACGGATATGGTCCCATGAAGTCTAATCCCCATATATCAAATACTTCACACACTAATATCGGTTTCTGGGGCATCTCATTTCTCCTGGAAATCCTTCCTGAGCGTTGACAGGCATCACACATCTTAACATAAGCATATGCATCCTTGAAAATAGTGGGCCAGTAGAACCCACTTTGTAACACCTTTAACGCTGTTCTCTCGCCCGAGAAGTGGCCACCGGCCTCTTTATCATGGCAAAACGAGAGAATACTCACTATCTCACCTTGTCATCAACACATCTCCTCGGGATTCCATCAGCACATAGCCTAAAAATTAAGGGATCTTCCCACACATATCGGTTTACCTCACTAAAAAACTTCTTTTTCTGGTTTTCATCAAACTCAGGATCTAAAAATCCACACTCGTAATAATTAACAAAAGGTGCATACCAAGGGTTCCCATTCTTTCCTCTCTGCAGGAAATTTCCTCGCTTAACCGGGAGCATCGTATCCACTACGAACAACTGCTCATCCCGAAAATGATCATCAATTTCAACCCTAATAGAGTGTTGTTGGGAGGATTTTTGCATCATTAAAACAAAAGAAAATTTATAACCCTAACCTATATGCAAAACTAACTCCTAACCGGCCGAATACCGGGTTGTTGATAGTAGAGCGAGATAAGTAAGGGGTCGATCCACAGGGAATTGGGATGTTGAATCTAATTCTAGTAATCCTCCCAATTGCTACTCAACGAAAACAAATAAACGAAAAGCAAAAGCATAAAAACAGAAAAACATAAAAGAACAATCAAAATAAATCTAACCTAAGAAACATGGGAACAACCAAAGTACAAACCTAAGTGATTTCAATTCTAGTTAATCTCATGATTCTAATTCAGTTTGTGGTTTCACCCTTTCACGAGACACAAATCCCTAATCTCTTAGTGAACTTATCTCTCAAGCTATGAAAGCCTACTTTCGTAGTGAATTCAATTATCTATCTCTCATCTTTCGAGTGTTGAGGACCGATTTACCAAACAAAACTCGGGTGTAGATTCAATTAACTCTCGTTTTTAAAGAACCTAACAACCTAGGAATCTAACTCATTAACTTGTCATCATTAATAGCTAAAAACCCTATCTTTCTATGGTGATCTAGCGTTTACGCAACTTCCGTATTATAAACATCAATCGTGAACTAATCTTTCGATTCTAATTCACATGGCATACAAATCGCATAGAAAAATACAAACTACATCAAACGTCATGAAGAAAAACTGGAATTAAATTAATCATAAGAGAACTCACATAGTCTTGGATACAATGGTTGAAACACCATGGAAACGAAAAGAAAAGCTACATAATCTACTCCTAATCTAACCTCGGTTCACCCGAGCACAAGGCTCGGGTGACCGGCCTTCAAACCCTCAAGATGCGGCTGTGCTCTCTTTTTGATGTGAAGAAAAATATGGATGCCCTTAGGGTTGGGGCGACGGCTGTTTAAATAGAAGATTAAGTCGGTTTAGGCAAAGGCGGCGGCGGACGCTCGTTTGAATACATGGACGCCCGTCCATTTGCCTTGGACGGAGAGTCAACGCTCGTTCAGCTTGCGTCGGAGACTCGAATGTAAAATCTCTTTAGGACGCTCGTTCACTTCACCAAACGCCCGTCCACTATTGAACGCTCGTACGCGCGGATGGACGCTCGTCCATATTGACTTGAAATCGAATTTCTTGATTTTTCCATCTTTATCTTGATTTATTTCTTTCCTTATCTCTTTTATTCTTCCATATCTTTAATTGATCCTCTTCCATCTCGAATTTAGCCTTTTAGGATCATCTTTTCCATCATTAATTGGGTATCTACAAATATCAAAAACATACCAAAACGTAATAATTTCCAAAATAATATAAAAACATCAAATAAACATAAAAATCGATACGTTTTCATATTTAATCATTAAAAACCTTATTTACTCAATATTTGACTATAAGGCCCGATATCTATGAAAATAATCCATATATGGGGGAAATTGATTCATAAAATATATATGAAAATCACTATAATTTGGCCCTAAACAACACCCCCACACTTATCTTTTTGCTCGTCCCCGAGCAAAACAAAACAAAACCAACTCGAGATAAATAAACATCTATGCCAATATGAAGCATATTTATTAACTTAGAAGTTCACCCAAGTGAGTGTGTGCATAGCCATAATAAACTTCCACTAAGTTCCACAATTTGAAAGTTATTCAAACCAAAACTAGCCCGGTTTCCCATCTAAGTTAGAAATATTCAAAAAACTATAACGGGCACTTTACAAGACATACATATCCCAAAAAGAAATAGTAGAGAATATCTAAAACATTTCGATAGACTCGAAGGATAATCCCTACAACATATCTTTCGGTTTATGCGGGGATAAGGTCGACGATAACTAAGTCGTTACTAATTCATAATAATATATTTCAATATTTTCACTTTTTCACACTTTTCTAACACACATCGAATAAGCTTTTGCCCTCATAGCGAGAATAGGACATTTCAAGATAATCCCCTACCTTACTCCAATCATAAGGCGACTATAAAGCGACGCGTCGTGAGCTATTGGTCATCATAGTGGAATAGGACATACGTGGTACACCCTACCTCACCCAAATCATAAACCGAGCTTCCGACACACACAATTACAATTATGTTTACTTAGAGATTTAAATTTGGCGGTGGAAAAGATTATTTTCTAGTAGCACGGACCACGAGCATAACACCTCAAGTAAACAATTTATTACTATTGCAAAGACTTAATCACGTTTCACTTATCACATCAAACTTACGGATATTCACGGTATGTCATACTTTAACCACTAGAATACAAACTACTAAACTTTCAAGAATTGTACATAAGCAAAGAAACATGCTATAATCATCAAAAATCTCCAACTAAAATGGGGTAGGCTTTCAACATTTAGCTCATCATTTACTATGGCATGTGAAAAAGAGTGTCGGGTGAAACAACTAAAATTACTAAATATACAGAATACAGCATCAATGATATAAACTCAAGCAAAGATATGCCTTTGTCTACTCGGGATATAACAAAAAAAATTGAAAATTAAGCACTTTTCATAGAAATACTAACAATATGAGCAAACGAAAGTAGACACATAAATCATCTATCCCTTCCCCCACACTTAGATTGCAACTTGTCCTCAAGTTATACAGAAATAATAAATTAGAGAACTTAGGCGATTGGATGCGGCAATTACGGAGGAACCAACAAGAACCGGGATTGTTTGCATAGCTCGGTAGGCGTGGAGCATCACGGGACAAGCGAATACATCTTTAAAGTGCACAATCGCTATAGAAAGTATCCTGCAGACTTGATTAGTGCAAAAAGAGTCTACGGGGAAAAGATTAGACTTATACAAATAAAGCACATAGGGAAAAAGGATCATAGAGATATTCAAATTATGCTCACATAAAGATGGACACATATACATGAAAATATCACAAACTCGTAGGCTAGGTGCAACTATATGAAAATGCAATACAATGCAAACTACATGAAAAATCCTAAAAATTTTCTGACAGGCTCAGTGTGATCAGGTCGGTCTGAAACCCTACAGCTACTACGGCCCGTGCAGAAACAAAATAAAAACAAAGAAAACGAGGTAGTATTACGGAAACCGACAGTTAACTACGCTCAAGAAAAATAAAAGAAAAATAGAAAAACAATGCAACTGGATGACATGCAACTAAATGATATGCATCTAAATGATATGCAAAAATAAAAGAAAATAAAAGAAAGAAAACTAGCCCACTCATGAGCAACACGACATGTATAAAATAAACGTCTACCAAATAATGACGGAGTTACGATAAACGACAGTCTTGTTCATTACATGCAATGTAGACGCGCTTTAAGACTCATAAAAGGTGATAGCATTATGGAAAACCAACGAGTTAGCTATTACTAAACGGATATAACTCATATGGAAAAGGACGTAGCATACGGAAAACCGACGGTAGCTACCCATATGAACTATAAAAAAACAAGGAAGCACATAAGTCTCAAAGCTTAAAAGATTCATCGGAGCTGTATGTAGCATACGGGAACCGACATTAGCTACTAATTAACCATAAGAACGAGTTATAGCTTACGAGAACCGACGAGTCACTATAACATGCCTAGATGAATCATATATAAGGAATTGATCAATTATCTAACATGGATTCATAGATGGAAAGGTAAAAACATATAAGTTCGGGGCATCTATGTAAACATCAATTAGCCACGAAGCTCGAATGAAAAATCCACATCAAATAAAAGCATTAAAAATAAAATCAAGAAATTTAGAACACGGACCGAACCCCGGACGAACGTTCACTT
This sequence comes from Gentiana straminea, assembly GCA_036785695.1. Classification (NCBI taxonomy): domain Eukaryota; kingdom Viridiplantae; phylum Streptophyta; class Magnoliopsida; order Gentianales; family Gentianaceae; genus Gentiana; species Gentiana straminea. The sequence continues at coordinate 3,735,991 of JAVUPR010000114.1, forward strand.
AGCGTTCGGGCCGGACGGGCGTTCCACCTTGCGGACGCTCGTACGCCGAAAACCGACCGGACGGGCGTTCGAGAATACCGGACGGCCGTCGATTCTTCAAATCGAGCGGGATTGAAAATTCGGAACGGACGAACGTCCCGTAATTCCAAACGCTCGTTTCCCCGCACGTTAGGGACGGACGGGGCGTCACTAAAACAAACGCTCGTCCAGCACAACGAATACAAAGCAGAATGCAGGAAAACCACAGCAAAACCCTAATTATTTCTAAACAACACAGATCACAGCAGCTTATTAAAATTCAGCACAGGGAGGTTAGATCAGAAAACACATAAACACATAATTCACGTTTAAACAAATCGAGTAAAAAACTTTTGCACATTCTTAACCTTATGGTCATCGAAACACGGCAAAATAAAAAACTCTCGATTTGGTAAACGCTACTTTTATTAAAACGAAAAATAAACGTAACAAAATCGAGAAATAACAAGATCAGATTCAACATGACACCTATTCCCCGGCAACGGCGCCACTTTTGTTGGGTGGATTTTTGCATCATTAAAACAAAAGAAAATTTATAACCCTAACCTATATGCAAAACTAACTCCTAACCGGCCGAATACCGGGTTGTTGATAGTAGAGCGAGATAAGTAAGGGGTCGATCCACAGGGAATTGGGATGTTGAATCTAATTCTAGTAATCCTCCCAATTGCTACTCAACGAAAACAAATAAACGAAAAGCAAAAGCATAAAAACAGAAAAACATAAAAGAACAATCAAAATAAATCTAACCTAAGAAACATGGGAACAACCAAAGTACAAACCTAAGTGATTTCAATTCTAGTTAATCTCATGATTCTAATTCAGTTTGTGGTTTCACCCTTTCACGAGACACAAATCCCTAATCTCTTAGTGAACTTATCTCTCAAGCTATGAAAGCCTACTTTCGTAGTGAATTCAATTATCTATCTCTCATCTTTCGAGTGTTGAGGCGATTTACCAAACAAAACTCGGGTGTAGATTCAATTAACTCTCGTTTTTAAAGAACCTAACAACCTAGGAATCTAACTCATTAACTTGTCATCATTAATAGCTAAAAACCCTATCTTTCTATGGTGATCTAGCGTTTACGCAACTTCCGTATTATAAACATCAATCGTGAACTAATCTTTCGATTCTAATTCACATGGCATACAAATCGCATAGAAAAATACAAACTAAATCAAACGTCATGAAGAAAAAGCTGGAATTAAATTAATCATAAGAGAACTCACATAGTCTTGGATACAATGGTTGAAACACCATGGAAACGAAAAGAAAAGCTACATAATCTACTCTAATCTAACCTCGGTTCACCCGAGCACAAGGCTCGGGTGACCGGCCTTCAAACCCTCAAGATGCGGCTGTGCTCTCTTTTTGATGTGAAGAAAAATATGGATGCCCTTAGGGTTGGGGCGACAATTTGTTTAAATAGAAGATTAAGTCGGTTTAGGCAAAGGCGGCGGCGGACGCTCGTTTGAATACATGGACGCCCGTCCATTTGCCTTGGACGGAGAGTCAACGCTCGTTCGGCTTGCGTCTGGAGACTACGAATGTAAAATCTCTTCTAGGACGCTCGTTCACTTCACCAAACGCCCGTCCACTATTGAACGCTCGTACGCCGGATGGACGCTCGTCCATATTGACTTGAAATCGAATTTCTTGATTTTTCCATCTTTATCTTGATTTATTTCTTTCCTTATCTCTTTTATTCTTCCATATCTTTAATTGATCCTCTTCCATCTCGAATTTAGCCTTTTAGGATCATCTTTTCCATCATTAATTGGGTATCTACAAATATCAAAAACATACCAAAACGTAATAATTTTCAAAATAATATAAAAACATCAAATAAACATAAAAATCGATACGTTTTCATATTTAATCATTAAAAACCTTATTTACTCAATATTTGACTATAAGGCCCGATATCTATGAAAATAATCCATATATGGGGAAATTGATTCATAAAATATATATGAAAATCACTATAATTTGGCCACTAAACAACACCCCCACACTTATCTTTTTGCTCGTCCCCGAGCAAAACAAAACAAAACCAACTCGAGATAAATAAACATCTATGCCAATATGAAGCATATTTATTAACTTAGAAGTTCACCCAAGTGAGTGTGTGCATAGCCATAATAAACTTCCACTAAGTTCCACAATTTGAAAGTTATTCAAACCAAAACTAGCCCGGTTTCCCATCTAAGTTAGAAATATTCAAAAAACTATAACAGGCACTTTACAAGACATACATATCCCAAAAAGAAATAGTAGAGAATATCTAAAACATTTACGATAGACTCGAGAGGATAATCCCTACAACATATCTTTCGGTTTATGCGGGGATAAGGTCGACGATAACTAAGTCGTTACTAATTCATAATAATATATTTCAATATTTTCACTTTTTCACACTTTTCTAACACACATCGAATAAGCTTTTGCCCTCATAGCGAGAATAGGACATTTCAAGATAATCCCCTACCTTACTCCAATCATAAGGCGGCTATAAAGCGGCGCGTCGTGAGCTATTGGTCATCATAGTGGAATAGGACATACGTGGTACACCCTACCTCACCCAAATCATAAACCGGCTTCCGACACACACAATTACAATTATGTTTACTTAGAGATTTAAATTTGGCGAGTGGAAAAGATTATTTTCTAGTAGCACGGACCACTGAGCATAACACCTCAAGTAAACAATTTATTACTATTGCAAAGACTTAATCACGTTTCACTTATCACATCAAACTTACAGATATTCACAGTATGTCATACTTTAACCCTAGAATACAAACTACTAAACTTTCAAGAATTGTACATAAGCAAAGAAACATGCTATAATCATCAAAAATCTCCAACTAAAATGGGGTAGGCTTTCAACATTTAGCTCATCATTTACTATGGCATGTGAAAAAGAGTGTCGGGTGAAACAACTAAAATTACTAAATATACAGAATACAGCATCAATGATATAAACTCAAGCAAAGATATGCCTTTGTCTACTCGGGATATAACAAAAAAAAAATTGAAAATTAAGCACTTTTCATAGAAATACTAACAATATGAGCAAACGAAAGTAGACACATAAATCATCTATCCCTTCCCCCACACTTAGATTGCAACTTGTCCTCAAGTTATACGAAATAATAAATTAGAGAACTTAGGCGATTGGATGCGGCAATTACGGAGGAACCAACAAGAACCGGGATTGTTTGCATAGCTCGATGGCGCGTGGAGCATCACGGGACAAGCGAATACATCTTTAAAGTGCACAATCGCTATAGAAAGTATCTGCAGACTTGATTAGTGCAAAAAGAGTCTACGGGGAAAAGATTAGACTTATACAAATAAAGCACATAAGGAAAAAGGATCATAGAGATATTCAAATTATGCTCACATAAAGATGGACACATATACATGAAAATATCACAAACTCGTAGGCTAGGTGCAACTATATGAAAATGCAATACAATGCAAACTACATGAAAAATCCTAAAAATTTTACGACGAGGCTCGGTGTGATCGGGTCGGTCGAAACCCTACGGCTACTACGGCCCGTGCAGAAACAAAATAAAAACAAAGAAAACGAGGTAGTATTACGGAAACCGACAGTTAACTACGCTCAAGAAAAATAAAAGAAAAATAGAAAAACAATGCAACTGGATGACATGCAACTAAATGATATGCATCTAAATGATATGCAAAAATAAAAGAAAATAAAAGAAAGAAAACTAGCCCACTCATGAGCAACACGACATGTATAAAATAAACGTCTACCAAATAATGACAGGTTACGATAAACGACAGTGCTGTTCATTACATGCAATGTAGACGCGCTTTAAGACTCATAAAAGGTGATAGCATTATGGAAAACCAACAGTTAGCTATTCTAAACAGATATAACTCATATGGAAAAGGACGTAGCATACGGAAAACCGACAGTAGCTACCCATATGAACTATAAAAAAACAAGGAAGCACATAAGTCTCAAAGCTTAAAAGATTCATCGGAGCTGTATGTAGCATACGGGAACCGACATTAGCTACTAATTAACCATAAGAACGAGTTATAGCTTACGAGAACCGACGAGTCACTATAACATGCCTAGATGAATCATATATAAGGAATTGATCAATTATCTAACATGGATTCATAGATGGAAAGGTAAAAACATATAAGTTCGGGCATCTATGTAAACATCAATTAGCCACGAAGCTCGAATGAAAAATCCACATCAAATAAAAGCATTAAAAATAAAATCAAGAAATTTAGAACTGGAATGCATCTCTTCGAACCCCGGACGAACGTTCACTTCGGAGCGTTCTGGAAGTTTTAGCCCCGGACGGGCGTTCCACCTTGCAGACGCTCGTCTGCCTTGAAAACCGACCGGACGGGCGTTCAGAATACCGGACGGCCGTCTGATTCTTCAAATCAGAGCGGGATTGAAAATTCTGGAACGGACGAACGTCCCATAATTCCAAACGCTCGTTTCCCTGCACGTTAGGGGCGGACGGGCGTTCACTAAAACAAACGCTCGTCCCACACAACGAATACAAGCGAGAATGCGGGAAAACACGGACAAAACCCTAAAAACTTAAATTTCTAAACAACACGGATCACATAGCTTATTAAAATTAAAGCACAAAGAGGTTAGATCAGAAAACACATAAACACATAATTCACGTTTAAACAAATCGAGTAAAAAACTTTTGCACATTCTTAACCTTATGGTCATCGAAACACGGCAAAATAAAAACTCTCGATTTGGTAAACGCTACTTTTATTAAAACGAAAAATAAACGTAACAAAATCGAGAAATAACAAGATCAGATTCAACATGACACCTATTCCCCGGCAACGGCGCCACTTTTGTTGGGAGGATTTTTGCATCATTAAAACAAAAGAAAATTTATAACCCTAACCTATATGCAAAACTAACTCCTAACCGGCCGAATACCGGGTTGTTGATAGTAGAGCGAGATAAGTAAGGGGTCGATCCACGGGGAATTGGGATGTTGAATCTAATTTAGTAATCCTCCCAATTGCTACTCAACGAAAACAAATAAACGAAAAGCAAAAGCATAAAAACGAGAAAAACATAAAAGAACAATCAAAATAAATCTAACCTAAGAAACATGGGAACAACCAAAGTACAAACCTAAGTGATTTCAATTCTAGTTAATCTCATGATTCTAATTCGGTTTGTGGTTTCACCCTTTCACGAGACACAAATCCCTAATCTCTTAGTGAACTTATCTCTCAAGCTATGAAAGCCTACTTTCGTAGTGAATTCAATTATCTATCTCTCATCTTTCGAGTGTTGAGGCCCGATTTACCAAACAAAACTCGGGTGTAGATTCAATTAACTCTCGTTTTTAAAGAACCTAACAACCTAGGAATCTAACTCATTAACTTGTCATCATTAATAGCTAAAAACCCTATCTTTCTATGGTGATCTAGCGTTTACGCAACTTCCGTATTATAAACATCAATCGTGAACTAATCTTTCGATTCTAATTCACATGGCATACAAATCGCATAGAAAAATACAAACTAAATCAAACGTCATGAAGAAAAAGCTGGAATTAAATTAATCATAAGAGAACTCACATAGTCTTGGATACAATGGTTGAAACACCATGGAAACGAAAAGAAAAGCTACATAATCTACTCCTAATCTAACCTCGGTTCACCCGAGCACAAGGCTCGGGTGACCGGCCTTCAAACCCTCAAGATGCGGTGCGTGCTCTCTTTTGATGTGAAGAAAAATATGGATGCCCTTAGGGTTGGGGCGACGGTGTTTAAATAGAAGATTAAGTCGGTTTAGGCAAAGGCGGCGGCGGACGCTCGTTTGAATACATGGACGCCCGTCCATTTGCCTTGGACGGAGAGTCAACGCTCGTTCGGCTTGCGTCGGAGACTCGAATGTAAAATCTCTTCTAGGACGCTCGTTCACTTCACCAAACGCCCGTCCACTATTGAACGCTCGTACGCTCGGATGGACGCTCGTCCATATTGACTTGAAATCGAATTTCTTGATTTTTCCATCTTTATCTTGATTTATTTCTTTCCTTATCTCTTTTATTCTTCCATATCTTTAATTGATCCTCTTCCATCTCGAATTTAGCCTTTTAGGATCATCTTTTCCATCATTAATTGGGTATCTACAAATATCAAAAACATACCAAAACGTAATAATTTCCAAAATAATATAAAAACATCAAATAAACATAAAAATCGATACGTTTTCATATTTAATCATTAAAAACCTTATTTACTCAATATTTGACTATAAGGCCCGATATCTATGAAAATAATCCATATATGGGGGAAATTGATTCATAAAATATATATGAAAATCACTATAATTTGGCCCTAAACAAGTGTTTATTGTCTCCCTGTTCCATCCTACTGAGGTGGTCAGCTACTACGTTCTCACACCCATTTCGATTCTTAATTTCTACGTCAAATTCTTGAAGAAGCAATATCCACCTCAACAAGCGTGGTTTTGCATCCTTCTTGGCAAATAGATATCTCAACGCAGCATGGTCAGTGTGAACTATGACTTTCGATCCAACCAAGTATGACCGGAACTTATCGAAAGCAAAAACAACAGCTAAAAGTTCCTTTTCAGTTATGGCATACTTTTGTTGAGCCGAGTTCATGGTATGACTCGCATAGTAGATAGGGCGAAACAACTTGTCAATCTTCTGACCTAGGACGGCTCCTACGGCATAATCACTTGCATCACACATCACTTCGAACCCCTTAGACCAATCGGGTGCTACCAAGATAGGAGCCGAAGTAAGAAGTTTCTTAAGGGTTCGAAAAGCATCTAGGCATGCCGCATCAAAAACACGGGGGCTCCCTTCATCAATTGAAGAGTAAGAGGTCTAGCAATGTGGGAAAAACCTGGAATGAATCTACGATAAAAACCGCATGTCCTAAGAATGAACGTAGAGTCTTGATTCGTAGGCATAGGAAGCTTAGAAATTACCTCTATTTTTGCTCTATCGACCTCTATTCCTTTCCCCGATACCTTATGTCCTAAAACAATTCCCTCGTTACCATGAAATGACACTTTTCCCAATTTAAAACCAAGTTTGTCTCTTCACAACGTGCAAGCACCTTATCAATGTTCGACAAACATTCATCAAAAGTATTACCAAAAACGCTAAAGTCATCCATAAAAACTTCCATGAAATTATCTATCATATCGGCAAAGATAGCCATCATGCATCGCTGGAACGTCGCGGGTGCATTACACAACCCAAACGGCATTCTTTTGAATGCGAAGGTGCCATACGGACATGTGAATGTAGTCTTATCCTGGTCATGTATATCGATGTGAATTTGATAATAGCCACTAAAACCATCAAAAAGCAGTAAAATGCATGACCACTTAGACGCTCTAGCATTTGATCAATAAAGGGTAGGGGAAAATGATCTTTCCTAGTCTTATCATTCAGCATGCGAAAATCAATACAAACTCTGTGACCGGTAACTAAACGAGTAGGAATAGGCACACCTTTTTCATTAAGCTCAAGTTTGTGATGCCTCCTTTCTTAGGCACGACTTGCGTAGGGCTCACCCATTCACTTTGTCGGAGATTGCGTAGATTATCCCTAACTCAAGCATCTTTACCACGTCTTTTCTTACCACCTCTTGCATATGTGGGTTTAGTCGTCTACGAAACTCGCCTAACCGGTTTGGCATCTTCTTCCGAGAATGATCTTGTGCTTGCGGATATCGACCGATCCCTTTTATGTCAACCATCTTCCATCCGAAGGCCTTTTTGTGTTTTTTCGAACGTGGATCAACTTAGCTTCTGCAAAACGGTTAGTGCGGATGAAACAATAAGAGGAAGTAATTCATCGGGTTCTAAAAACACATACTTTAAATGCTTAGGAAGTGGCTTCGACTCCGGATCGGTAGGTGGTTCCTCGATTGATGGCTTTGGCGGCTTGCCGATCAAACCGAGCTCTAGCTTCTTATTCCGGCTTGCGTCAACAAAAGGAGTTGCCTCCAAATGATATACCGAACTCTCATTTGTGGATCGTCATCCTCTGCGGTGCTTGACTTCATCAAGCATTCTTCCATTGGTTCTTGGTATCTCTGCGAGTTAGTGTGCTCCAAAATACAAGGATATATAGCATCAATAGAAAAACAATCACTCTTTTCATCATCAGGATGCTTCATTGCCTTATACACATTTATGGCTACACTCTCTTTCCCGACTCGTAGTATAATCTCTCCCCTCTTAACGTCTATCAAGGTCTCTCCTGTGTTCAAGAAAGGCCGACCTAACAAAAGTGGGGTTTTAGTATCCATATCCATATCTAAGACTACAAAGTCAACAGGGAAAACAAACTTGTCTACCCGTACCAACACATCTTGACTACCCCAGAGGTTTCCTAACATACCTATCTGCCATCTGTAAGGTCATTCCTGTTGGCTCTAACGCTCCCAATCCCAACTTCTCATAAACTCCTCTAGGCATCAGGCTCACAGAAGCCCCTAGATCACATAGCACATTTTTGAACATAGTTTCGCCAATGGTAATTGGGATGGTAAAACTACCTCTATCCTGCAACTTGGGGGGTATCTTATTCTCAAAGATTGCAGAACATTCCTCACTCAAATGCACCATCTGTTGCATCTTCTCCTTACTCGACAACATTCCTTTTAGAAACTTAAAGTATGGGGGAATGCTCGAAATTGCCTCTAATAGGGGAATATTCACCTCTACCTTCCTTAAAAGATTCAGAAATTTTGCCTGACCCTGGGTCAGGATGTCCTTTCTGGTTCCCTTAGGAGGATAGGGTAAAGTATTAACATCAAAATCAGGGGGAGGAGGAGGAATTCTGTTTTTCTTACCTCTTTCTTTAGGCGGTGAGGCTTCTTCTTCTTTGATGTCCAAGACCACATAGTCTTTCTTCGGTGCTGCCCCTTCCAATGCTTTCTTATTTGCCTCGACCAAAGCCTTTTTCGTGGCTTCCAATTCTTTCCTCATTGCTTCCATTCTCTCGCTTGATATTGCCGGTCTCTAAATCTTTGATCTCGACTTCACCATACATAGCTCCTTCACGATCAACTCGCTTTCTCTTTCTCGGCTTTCTCGGTTTCGCTTCTTGACCCATAATTCTTTATTTTTGTCACTCGGCCCGACCTCTTTACCACTTCGTGTGAACACAGCATTCACATCCTTTGGGTTCCTCTCAGTGTTACTCGGGAGTCCACCACTTAGATTTGTCTTTAGAGTGTCGGTTATTTGTCCTACTTGGGTCTCCAAGTTCCGAATGGCGAATGTGTGACCACTTTTTGCTCTATAGCATTCTTATTTAACTCGAAACATTCTGTCTAATTTCTCCGGGAGTATCTCGGTGGCCATCTTCGAACACCGAATTGTTTGGTTGCGATTGCTTTGATTATTCGTCGGGTGCGGATGAGCATTCGGATGCGATAGGTGCCGAAATTAGTACTTCTCAACGGCTGGCTCACTTGCTGATTCTGATTGTTTTGCTGACCCTGATTCGATTCCAGCCTTGATTTTGGTTCCAATTTTGATTCTGATGTTGTCCTTGTGACTGAGATTGCGGGTTCTGACTGTTTTGATTCCAGCCTTGATTCTGATTCTGGTATGAACTCTGATTCTGGGGGTTCTGATTCCAAGGTCGGTTGTACGGGCTTTGGTTTTGCCTAAAGCCTTGGTTCTGATTACTGTTTCGATTCCAATTCTGATTTTGACCCTGGTTCCAACCTTGATTCTGCTGATTCTGATTCCATTGCCCCTGGTTTCCTTGTCCAACATAATTCACTTCATATTGTTGTGAACCATCACCCATACCATAATCCATTTGTGGCCCTTGCTGATTATCAAAGTTTTGATTCCACTGTTGCTGGCCAAACTCTTGCTGATTCATATCCATTTGCCTCATCGCATAGACATTCATCCGCCGCTTGGTCATTCGATTGCCGGGCCGTTGTCTTGGAGTAGGCGTCAACTCGTTGTGGATAAGTGGGTTTTTCGATGATGCACATTCCATGGCAGAATGTCCACCTCCACAAAGTTGGCATTGTTGTGACTTCTTTCGTTCTAACTCCATTCGGTCCATCTTTAGCACCATTTCTTGCATCTTGTCATGCATGGCCGTCTCTCTATCAAGCGCTTCTTTTAGCGACTTCACACTTTCCAGGGGGGCTTTCTTCTTCTTTCTCGCTCGACCCCCATTGTCCTTCTCCATCCGCCGCATTCTCAATCTGTCTCATAGCTTGCTCCGGCGGCGGATTCATGATATCTCCGCCACGCGGCGGCATTCGGACTTATTCGGTCCATTGGCTCTAAGGCCCGAATAATATAATAACTTTGTTCCACCGTAGAAAAACCGTGTGGAGGGCATCTCTTCGGTAGACCCCGAATCTCTCGTAAGTCTCTTTTAAGGTCTCTCCCTCGAGACCGTCAAACGAAGAGATTCCTTCCTTCAAATCTAGAATCTTCGCCGGAGGAAAATACTTTTTCAGAAACACTCTCGTTACATCAGCCCATGTATGTAACGAATCATTTGGTAAAGAGTCATACCAATCTTTAGCAGCTCCTCTTAATGCAAACGGAAAAACTATTAGTTTTACCGCCTCATCACTTACTCCATTATATTTCATTGTTCCACAGATCTGGAGAAAGTGATCCAGAAAGCTGTTCGGGTTCTCAGTCGACTTCCCGTGGAACAAGGCATGTTCCCCCAACATGTTCAAAATATTTTGCTTAATATCCATGTTATTCGCATTAATTGGGGGTACCCTAATTGGGTTGTGCCCTATAACTTTCCGTGGGGTAGTGACGTAATCTCGACAAACCCTCGGTCCCCGTGCTTGCCGAGCCATGTTGTTGCTGATAAACCGGCTGCTGAGGAGGTGGATCATACGGGTTATACGGGTTTTGGAACCCCTGTTGATTTCCTTGATTCTCTAGCATCCGCAGTACTCGATTTACCGTCTCTTGGTCTAATTCGGGTCTGAAGTTATGCGTATCCTGAGGATCTTGTCCTCCTATGTACTGTCCAATCCCTGGCCTCTGATTAAACTGTGCAGATCCCAACTGACGTAGCCCTGTGTTGTCTTCTCTCAATGATTCATGACGAGGGGTCCTCGGTGGAGTTTGCAAAGGTCTTGTTGCATTACCACCGGTAGTGGTTGAGGTTTGCCTGTAGAGTACGTTCATCAATGGGATCTTTACCGTTTCGTCTAGTTATGATATCGTCCATTTACGTAGAGGAATTAGAAAGTGATCTTTCTAATGTCTCTCTTTCTTCAAACAAAGGGTTCGGACTAGCGACTAGGATTTCTCCTCGGCGCCGATCGTTTCTATGACGTGCGTAAGCTTCGATTTCTTGGATGGGTTCGATGAGAGGTTCTTTAGAGCTTCGAGTCATTCACTGACAAACAAGAAACAACACGAAAACAAAATAAAAACGACATAAGCCCAGGCTTTCGGTCAACTTACAAGATATCAAACGTTAGCTCCCCGGCAACGGCGCCAAAAAATTCTTGATAGCAAAATAACTAAGCGCTAACTTTAACCAACGAGTATCGGGTCAACGGTAGTATAGTGATAACAAGGTCGAATCCACGGGGAACAACGTTTAAGTACCAAAGTCGACGTAGAACTTGGTTTAGGTCAAAATTGCAGTGGAGAGATATTACACTAGTGCGAAAGTAAAAATTAGCTAACGGTTGTAGTTCTAGTTATTAAAAGGTATAGCCGAATTATGATCCAACGAGTTATTTTTACCCCTAAGGGAAGACTTGACAGGAAGCGTGTTTTGACCAACCTACCTTTCCACAGTAATTTAACGACATCCACGGGTGCCAACTCCTAATTCTGGTGTTAAGGTCTGAACAACTCTCACTCAACACCCTATGTGAAGTTAATTAATTTTCCCTTTAGAAAACCGATTAACCTAACATGATTACGCTCTTAGAGTCGCTCGAACAACGATGACAAACCTCTGTATTGGAAACGGTCCTAACAACTAGGCCGAATCTACGCAACGATCCCAAAACCCCTTTTCCCACATCTCACCGCAAAATGCATTTATAGGTTCGATATGTGTGACGGTGAACTAAATGATCGGTTTAATTCAAAGACGTTTATATTAAGTTTTAGGACGTGGATTAATCATTAAAAATATCAAATTACGCACTACACAACTCCCGTTTAATCCCCCTTAGGGCGTTTCACTCGTTTTTACATAATTCGACTATACGTACGTTTAGCTATTCATTTTGGCGATAAAAACGGAATGATTAACGGAAATTATATTAACGACGGAAAGTAAAAGCGAATTCAATTTTTTATAAGTACATATATATATATTTATATATATAGATATATAGTTATATAGCTAATAATATATATAAGTGCATAAAAGTAAATATACTATATATATATATATATATAAGTGCGTAAAAGTAAATACGTAAGTAAATGCGTAAAAGTAAATATATATATATATATATATATTTATATATATATATATATATATATATATATATATATATATATATATATATATATATATATATATATATATATATATATATATATATATATATATATAGATATACGTAGATATATGAAAGCAACAAAAATGAAAGAAAAAGATACAGAACAACGATAAAAATACAAGATGAAGATATATATATATATATATAGACTTACAAAAAAAAGTGAAATTACAACGACTTTAGCAACACCGAACTTCCGATAATTTCCCGAGCATTACAACGATACTACTACTACTAAATTTTTCCCGGCATAATGCCTTTACTAAAACTAAAAGAAAGAAACGAGGGAGTTAGATCTATATATATACACAGAGTATATATATATATGGTGTATATATTATATCTCCTCGATCTGCTTCTGAATGCGTCCTTATATAGCAAAGTCCAGGAGCCGGTCTAGGCCGGGTAGGGGCCGGTCTAGGCCGGTCGTAATGATGACATTCATCCCCCCTAATTTATATTTTTCGGAAAAAAATTATATATTTTGAAATAAAACTTCTAAAATTCATATCTTGAGTTGTAGACCTCCAAAAATTGCAAACGAAATGCCAAAATTACGGTCTCGAGAAAATCTACAACTTTCATGAAGGACTCTTCTTCAGAAAACGTCTTCTTGAGTACCTCGTGTTCCTCCGAACGTTTTTCGACATTTTTTACGAAATTGAATCAATTAGCCACTTGACTACCATTTGAGTTGTAAAAGTCCGATTGACTTGATTCAAAATCCATTGGAAATATTTCTTGAAGATATACAACTTTTATGAAGGAAACTTCTTCAGAAAATGTCGTTTTGATGAGCCATTCGTATTACGAAGATATTTCGGGATTTCTACTAATCCGAATTGATTAGTCAATTGACCATAACTTGAGTTGTATAACTCCAATTGACTTGATTCAAAGTGCGTTGGAAAGCTTATGTGAAGATCTACAACTTTCATTAAGAAGTCATCCCCTGAAAATGCCTCTAAGCTTGGTCAAATCTCCGTCGAAACAGGTTTTGGTTTTAAGTATGTAAGATAATTTGATCCATTTGAACTCGTAAGCTTGTGGCATCTTCTTCTAATCCTCTAAACACATCTTTTAGACTCAAAACATGTCGTTACGTGGAATCTTGGTCAATGTATAATCCTGCAATGAACCACCAAAATACCAAACGTAAATCCGACACGACACTCCGGTTACTAAACCGGTACAAAAACTAGTAAAAACACGATAAAAATACGATATTTTATATATTACTTACTACTTATGCATTTAGATAAAACTTAGGAATTAATGACTCGAAATGATATAATAACGCTCAAAATGATGTTAGAAATGGGGTAAAATGTTATGAAAATAACTGTGAATTTTTACGTCATCAGCATCTCGAACACGGATCATTCCTTTCGTTTAGCTGCTTTAATCTTCGTAATGATTTATTCAATCGCGGTGTCACTTCATCGCGGTGTCTCTGCATCGCGGTGTCACTTCATCGCGGTGTCGCTTTATCACGATGTCTCTGCATCGCGGTGTCTCTGCATTGCGGTGTCACTTCATCGCGGTGTCTTTGCATCGCCGTGTCTCTACATCGTCAAATGCTATAACATCGCTGTGTCTCTGCATCGTGGGTGGTCACTGAATCGTGATGGTCACTGCATCCCGATGGTCTCTGCATCGCGGTTGTCATTGCATCCGATGGTCACTTCATCTACTATTTGTACATAATATTTTTATTTTAGAGAATCAGCGGCACCACTGGCCTATATGTAGAGCCGTCCATTTTAGGGGGTCATCGAGGTGTTGTTTCATCACGATGTCGGGTCATCAAATGTCACTGCATCGCGATGTCGGATCATCAAATGTCACTGCATTGCGGTGTCACTTCATCGCGGTGTCTCTGCATCACGTTGTCTCTACATCACGGTGTCACTTCATCGCCGTGTCTCTGCATTGCCGTGTCTCTGCATTGCCGGTGTCTCTGCATCGTGGTGTCTCTGCATTCCATTCCATTCCATTACCGCAATCCAAACACGCCATTAGAGTTTCCTTTGTAATCTATATTTATTTGTGGAAAGCAACAGAAAAAAATACACTTTCCTTTTAAATGCTTTTGGAATTTATAGGTTTTTTCTAACAAAAATTTAGTTTACTTTTTATTTTTAGTTTTTTGTAATATGAAAACTAATGACATTGATGAAGTGGCATTGATGTCCCTGCCTATGTCACTGTATACATTAGACAATTAATGAAGTGACATTGATGTCACTGTATACATTAGACAATTAATGAAGTGACATTGATGTCATTGCAGATGTCACTGCATACATTAGACAACTAATGAAGTGACATTGATGTCACTGTAGATGTCACTGCATACATTAGACAATTAATGAAGTGACATTGATGTCACTACATAAATCGATACAATAAGACGTCACTGAATAAATCGATACAATAATACGTCACTGCATACACCTATACAGTAAGACGTCACTGCATAAATCGACATATGACGTCACTGCATAAATCGATACAATAAGACGTCACTGCATAAAGTAATACCGTAAGGCGTCACTGCATAAATCGCTATAACAATACAATAATGAAGTGACATTGATGTTCATCAGAATGGACATTGAAGTAGCTTGATTTATCTTCCATATTCATAAGAAGATTAAATGCTTTTTTTAGTTGAAGTGAGAAGCAAAACAAAATTGCTATTTTGGTGATTAATTCCGAATATGGAAAGCTCTTTTAGTCGAAATGAGAAACCAAACCAATTTTTTAATTTGATGATTTTTTTAAATTAAAAAAAAGTGAAAGAATGAGAGATTTACTTGAAATCACAGAGAACAAGATCACCACCATTTAAACATATAAAACCAACATCCTCATCCTCTTGTTTAATCCTCTTCACCTGGCCTTTGGATGGCCATCTGATTTTTCTTTTCTCAGCCACTTTACTTGCTGTAACCACCGTGGATTCCGCCGGAACCACCGACTGCGATTCCCCAATCGATTTCAAAGCTGCGTTCCCACTTTCCATATATATAGCTCAGAAAAAAGAAAAAAATCTAGCTTTCTGTTCAATCACTTAATTCCCGAGCCAAGTAATTAAACATACCATTTTAGAATCTGACCCAGAAATCAAGCCAAAAAAATGACAAAAATCATGGACCAAGCAGCACAGATGACTTAAATTCCATCACGGAAACAGAGAATCTTAGTGAAATAGCTGTACAAATAGGTACTTGGAAAAAGAGAAAGAAAGAAAACTAGTGGATTCCTTATTGACCCCATTTTTTGCATCGTTCAAGGAGCATCGACTTTTATGGAAGATTAACGGGGCAGGATTGAAGTCACCAGTAGTGCTAACTTCTTCAGAGATGTTGGAATCACTTCTGAGTACTTCATATTCCTGTTTTAATTTTTTTAAAACCGGTCCTATTTCTGGTGAACGGTTTCACTGCATAGGGAGATCTTCTCACAACAATAGACAAAGAAACACGGCGTACCTTCCTTTTTTTTCCTCAACTTTGGAGCAGCTTTTCTTGCTACTTTCATTGAGGCGCCACCAACTATCTTACTAGAACAACTAGTAACCCTGCTTGAACCAAAGATAGTTTCTGGAAGGTTTAAGTTTTCATCAACATTATTATGAAACCGTGAAGTGGTAAAAGTTAGAGCCTTGTCTTCTTTCTTCATGGATGCTCTTTCTGAAGACTGAATTTCAACTGTCGCTGATGCGGGGAATCCTCATCAAATCTTTGGGGGGAACCTTTATCGAGTGAGGTTGATTCGACAGACAACGAAGGCAATGAAACTAAATTTAACGCAACCGATTTCCTCTTTAGCTCAAGGCTTTCTTCTTCTTCTTCAACTTCCCGGGCTCTTTTCTATTTATTTTATTTTATTAATTAAAGGGTAGAATGCGGAATAAGGAAAAAATGTGTCCTTATAAGTCCAACAGATTCCTTTTTGTCCTTATAAGTCCAATAAGTCCGTTTTGTGTACTTTTGGGTCTTTGACCCTTATTATTATTAGTTCATGCAAGTTGAATCACTGATGGTAAAAGTGCAATTTTCTAGTCATGAAATTCTTGAGCTGTTGAGATTAATCAATCAAAGCATCTCACCTGAATTTAGCATATCCGCCCCTGAGGTAGCAAGCTCAAAACAATGGTTTTTTTTTTCCTTCTTCATGTTTAGTGGAATTTGGTTATTTTTCTAAAGGGTGTGTTATTTGATTTGATGTTCTTGGAAATGCATTTACTTTTCCAATTGTTGGTGTGTTACTTTGTTGAGAACAAAAATAGACTAGTGTGTTGGTGTGTTACTTTGTTGAGAACAAAAATAGACTAGTTTGTTACTTTGTTGGTGTGTTACTTTGTTGAGAAGAAAAATAGACTAGTGTGTTACTTTGTGGGTGTGTGTGTTACTTTGTTGAGAACAAAAATAGACTAGTGTGACTAGTGTGTTACTTTGTTGGTGTGTGTGTTACTTTATTGAGAACAAAAATAGACTAGTGTGTTACTTTGTTGGTGTGTTACTTTGTTGGTGTGTTACTATGTTACTGTGTGTTGTTGAGAACAAAAATAGACTAGTGTGTTACTTTGTTGGCGTGTTACTTTGTTGGTGTGTTACTTTGTTGAGAACAAAAATAGACTAGTGTGTTACTTTGTTGGCGTGTTACTTTGTTGGTGTGTTACTTTGTTGAGAACAAAAATAGACTAGTGTGTTACTTTGTTGGCGTGTTACTTTGTTGGTGTGTTACTTTGTTGAGAACGTGTGTTACTTTGTTGGTGTGTTACTTTGTTGAGAACAAAAATAGACTAGTGTGTTACTTTGCTTGTTGGTGTGTTACTTTATTGAGAACAAAAATAGACTAGTGTGTTACTTTGTTGGTGTGTTACTTTATTGAGAACAAAAATAGACTAGTGTGTTACTCTGTTGGTGTGTTACTGTGTTACTGTGTTACTTTGTTGGTGTGTTACTTTGTTGAGAACAAAAATAGACTAGTGTGTTACTTTGTTGGTGTGTTACTTTGTTGAGAACAAAAATAGGCTAGTGTGTTACTTTGTTGGTGTGTTACTGTGTTGGTGTAAACGCTTCGATAAAATTCGGCTTTCAAATACTACGTCGAAAGGGTATCAAACGCGGTCTCAAAATAAAGATTAAAAAAATATGAACTTTGGTGAAACAATTTTGATTATCGGTGTTCTAAATCAAAAGTTACGGTCGTTTATAAGAAAAAACGTTCCGGTTAATACAAATATTTTTCGGCTTTCAAAATATAAGTCGGAAGGGTATCGTGTTTGGGCTCAAATTAAAGAGCAAAAAAATATGAATTTTGGTGAAAAAATTTTGACGATCGAAGTTGTAAATCAAAAGTTACGGTTGTTTGAAAAAAAAAAAAACCTGAACATGAAATCTGTAAGCGGAAGAAAATGTGTTAAGCTATTAGATGAAGAGCGTGCGTCCTTATAAAGGGTATTTTTGTCCGTCTGAAATTATTTTGTCATTTTTGCAACTAAAAAAAAGAGTGTGTCCTATTTATTCATTTTGTAAATATTTTTGTCATTTTCCCTCAATCATCCTGGTTTTACTTATTTAAAGAGATAGGCCGAAAGGGCACAATAACTATAAAAATGCACAATCAGGACAACTTTAAATTTCAATGATTCATATGGACAAAAATAATAGAACTGTACCAAAATACTCCTTTTTCCAGATGAAGGAAAAAAACCGAAAGTCATTTTTTCTCTCTGCCCAATATTTCAAACGATTATATCTTTCAATCTAGAACTCTGATCATCATAATTCTTTCATCATAATTAATTTTTTTAGTCTTCTTTATTTTGATATCCTATTTGATATTTTTCCAACGTAATTTATGGAAATTGAATTTTTCTTCATATATTCATCATGAAACAGTAACAATGAAGTTGAATAATGACATGTGAACATGCACTTGCACTGCTAAACATATGAACATTTGATTCAGTGACAATAATAGCTTGTCAATGTATCTTCATTGACACTATTATATGACCAAAACATGTGTCGTTTCATCTTAAGTGAAACATTACGAAAAGAAAATCATATGTCACTACATCTTCATTCATACTTTATAAATGAATGAAACTTGGACTTGTTAGTGCTAAATTTTTATCCTGAGATAGCACAAAATCTTTCAAGCACTTGTCTGATTGTATTAGCTTGAACAGTGGTGGCCTATCCAAGAAGAACCAAATCATCTGCAAAAAAGATTTGTGAAAGCTGAGGTGCCCTGTCTTCCGATCTTCAAGGGTTTCTAGATTCCATCCTGAATAGCCTTATCAAAGTGTTGGCTAAGGACCTCTATGAGATGAAAAGTTGGGAGGATGTCAGGGCGAACAAAAGGAGGTGGACAATTTTGTGGGCAAGGCCTAAGCTAGTCAGAATTCTCTCAGGAAACTCTCAATCGACCTTGTCATAGGCTTTCTCTAGGTCTATGGTCAATATCAATTCACCAGTTTTTCCTTTATTGCTCTTGAAATGGTGGAGCACTTCTTGAGCTAGAATAATTCCAGTACTACCTTTGCCCGGTACAAAAGTTGCTTGAGTCTGAGAGACCAGTTTCCGAACACCTTGTAGTCTATTAGCAATAACTTTGATATGATTTTTACACAGACATTGGTCATGACAATAGGCCTGAATTGAGCAATAGATTCTGGGGGTTTGTTTTAGGTATAAAAGAAACAAGGGTCTGGTTGAGCTTGGAATCAAAGTGACCAACTTCAGAAGCTTTAGTGACAAACTCTACGATTGACTTACCGGTGATAGGCCAACATTTCTTCAAGAAGACCGCAGGGACGCCCTCAGGGCCCCGGGCCCTATAAACACCCATATCAAAGAGGGCATCTTCAATTTACTTTATAGAGATTTTTCTATTATGTAAGTGTAAATCTTATCCAGACAAAGCAGGCAAGGAGATCTCAGTCTCCATGGAATTTATTTTATCTAAATGAGAAATAACTACAAGGGTATTATCAGAACTACACAATAAATTTGTCCTTAAACCCCATGATTTTGTTATTATGTCCTGATTGTCCAAATAAGTATAACACTGTTCCTTTTGAATATTAATCTAAAAAAATATGTCGGCCGGACTGGTTAACCACAGACATTGAGGATTTTAATTTTGTTATAGCGGATTATATTTGTACCTTCGTAAAAGTTTCAATCATTCATTATTAGCCTGAAATAATTTTTTTTTTTTCTTTCGAAACTTAATTTTACTTTTAAAAACAATGAATTAGAATACACTACATTGTTTATAGAAAAATGAATTTGCTAATACATGGTTTAACTTAATTGCAATTTCTTGAAAAATATTTAATTGATAAATAATAAGCAATATGATGGGACATTATCGATTTCATAATACATCAAGATAGAAGAATATATTTTTATTATTGTCACTCGTGGTACATAAATTTTGCATGCGTTTTATTTCTAGTCAAAGAAGAATCGATATGTCTTGTCAAAAAAAAAAAAGATTTTTGAATCTACTATTGAATTTCATTAATATAGTAAAAGAAACATGATACAAGACTGAAATTCTATTTCAAGTACCCTAAAAAAAAAATCTATTTCAAGTTGCATAAGAATATTTTAGTAATTATATAGTAACTATAGCTAGGCTACATTATATAATGGACTTCTGCTAATTTTTGCATAATTATTTTATTATATTATATGAGTATGACAAATTGCAATTAAATTTGTATAATGACGAATAATGATCATTATATATTTTTAAAATTGAACCGGGCTTGGTAAAGACTATTGGTATTTTAGGGTTCCATTGTTCAATAGAAGCCACATATTGAATGTATGAATATATGATTCAATGATGTTAATAAATTAAACTCCAACACTTATTTCATATTATGTCAAGATTAATTAGTATTTTTATCAAAAAGTTTAACGGTACGATAACATTTACTTTTTCACATTGTTATCTTTATCTTGGTAAGATTTTATCAATATTAAGACGAGTGTAAAAAGACCGATGTTTACATAATGAACTAACTACTCCTCCGTTCCTATTTATATGTCGCAGTTGCCAAAATCAAAATTTCCTTTTTATATGTCGTAGTTACATTTTCAATACATATTTTAATACTCTTTCCAATTTTCAATATTACTTTTCAACTTTCTGGACTCATTCAACTAATCAATCTTTCATATTCAACACACCACTATATTTTTCAAGATTTTTTTAGTACTTTGTAATGAATGTCAACACAATAAATCACTCTCTTAATCTGTGTGTTTTTCTCAAACGCGACATATAATTAGGAACGGAGGGAGTAATTGATATTTATTTTTTGAAAACACTAATTGATATTTAAAATGATTAAACGTAACATTACATAACTTGTGTTTAACCACACTACTTGAGCCATAATGAATCTAATAGCTACTTTGATTCATTATAAGCCTTAAATTGTTGACCCAATAAACCAAGTTCAACATGTCTTAGTCTTATATCGTGATAATGTTTCTTCTATTTTTTCTATGTAGATATACATTCTCCCCTATTAAGGAATCAACATCCCTGTCAGAGGATTCGAGAGATGACATTCAACATCTTTAATGCTGTGACACTTGGTTCCATTGAGTAACATGTTCTGATACCACAAGTGACGCTTCAGAACTTTGGTCTTGTGTGCTATTAGACTATAATTGATCAAATAACAATTTAGGTTAATCATACTTGTTTTGACCTATAACGATTAACTCAAGCTAATGTTTATACTTTACATCTTAAAAATGTCTCTTCCACTTAAATACAATGAATAATATATTTAGTTATATAATATTTAATTATAATAACATTTTTTTATCAGATTATGATAACATTTAATGAAATAAAAAAATTGGGGTTAGACATTTTTTTTGGTAAACACCGATTAATTAAGTCCCAAATTAAAATGGATATATAGTAAATTAATAAAATATAGATAGTAACTAAAAGTATATACATACATTAATAAAATAAGGATAGTGACACTTTTTGGGAGAAACACAATAGGAAGAAACACTTACGTGAAAAATAATTGACTCTTTTAATAGATCGTAGAGGTAGATATAGAGATTTCTATTCCTAAAAAAAATATTATGCGTCATACTGAGAGTCTGAGAGGGCCAATCCTCCAAACTGGCCTCGATCCGACCCTGAACTTCACAAGGCCGGCTAAGGTTAGAGGTTCGATTAAAACATATAATTTTAAATCACCCTTTTGAAATGGATGTTCTAGTTTTTGGTTTTTTATGTCACAGGAATCAGTTTGACTGAAAATGACATTTTCCTTATTGGAGTGCCATAGAACCAAAATATTAATTCACATTGAACTTGAGAGACCTAGCTAGCTTTTTTTTTTTTTTTTTTTTTTTTTTTTTTTTTGACGAAACCTTTTTTATTATTAAGAAAAAAATAAGGTTCGTACAAGCCGTATCCTCGCCCTCCCCTTATACCAAAAACGTAGACGAAGCGTAGCCCTGCCCTCTAAAAACCTATGAGTGGCAAACCCAGTGTGGGAAAATCCTGTCTCATAGGAAAAGGTGCAGGACCCTACGCTTCCAGAAAAATAAAGTCTCCCAAAAAAGAAAGTTACAAACGGAAACAAAACAAGTGGGTTCCGCACTTCTATGGTAGAAAAAGATCTACGATCCGTCAATGACGGCAAAACATTCATAATGGTTGACTCAGGTCAAGTTGCGTTTGGAGGGTGTGTCCAATAAAGCTGCGCCAAGACTTGAGCCACAAAAGTTTTTTGAGAAGATTGGACCATCCACCGGTGACGCGCCATAAACGCATGATGAGAAGAGCCATCCACACGCTCGTGAATAAGCCATGAGTACTGTGGAAAGAGTAGTGCGGGTATAATCCTTTATGTGAAAGGGACCGAGAGACAAGGAAAAAAATAAAAGTCACAACCTGGTTTGCACCATTCCACAATAAAGTGTAGGTGGTGCGTCCATCGTGAGAGAGGGCTATCTCGCCAATCGTATGTTCGGTATCCCATGTTGGTCGAATGTAGAATACGACGGAGTTGTAATGGTAGCGAGCGAGTTTGGTCAAAACGATTCCCATGCGAATGCCGAGAGGCATCCCGGGCAAGGAAGTCGGTGGCGAGTTGGCTTCACGAAAAACGTGAGTAACGAGAAAGTCCATGTTCTTTGAAGAAGCGTGTTGATATTTGCAATATCATCTCCAATACACCACGGTATGCTACAACGTCGGTTGAGGATGTTTACCAAAATCAGCGAGTCGCAATCAATGACAAGAGGTAGCATTCCGTGAGTAACACAATAAGAGATGCCAGAAAGAAGGGCCTTTGCCTCTGCAGTAATGATGGTAGCTGTGCCATAGATCTCGTTCGCAGCCCAAATGAGATGACCATTTTCATCACGAATGATGTAACCGCCGCCGGAAGGTCCCGGATTACCCAAAGAAGATCCATCAGAATTAAGCTTGTAATGGTTGTGCGGGGGTTTGTGCCAAATGATCGGGATAGGGGGCTTGTAAGTTCTGATAGCAGAGCGAGGAATAAAGTTATTAGAGATGAGGCAGTCATCATCTTCAACAATTTTATAGATCTTACGCTGACTTAAGCACATCTGAATGTTGCGATGGATGTTGTATAACACTTGTGACTTAAGAGGCCGAGTGTTTTCAAAAATTACTTTGTTCCGACATTTCCATAGCTCCCATAGGACAAAAGTGGGGATAAGTTTGCAGACAATTTTCGTAGCACCGGTCCTAATGGGGTTCCACCAAGTGTTAAATATGCTATGAAACTATTAGCTAGAGGATGGTAAGAAAGTGAGTCCGAACATGGTCCCATATCTTTGCGAGAAAAGGCACAATGGTAAAAAGCATGAGCTCGGGAGTCTTCCTCATTGCATAAAAGGCATTTATAAGGGCCATGGATACCAATTTTGCGAAGGGTTTACGGGAGGGGAGCATATTGTTAAGGAATCGCCACATAAAAACAGAGATTTTGATTGGTATCGAAGGTTTCCATATTTCACCTAGCTCGTAAAGACTTTCCTTATGTTGCCGAAGAAGGTGGTAAGCTGATGCAACAGTAAAAATACCAGAAGAGGTAGGGGTCCAAATCCAAGTATTATTAGATTGGCGTTCTTGGAGATAGTTTTCAACCAACGATTCGACTTTACGCATCATTTTCCAAGCTTGCAGCTTTTTCCAAGATGGGACAGAAGAAAAAAGTTTACCCCAAACACCTTTCTTATTGCGAATCTTCCACCATAATTTGCAAGAAAAGGCTTTTTGAATTGCGAACACCTAACCCATTTTCAATTGTAGGGCCGCATAAATTTTCCCAAGAACGCCAAATGCGGTTTTTATTATCCGAAGTGCGTCCCCATAAAAAATTCCCAAAAAGTCGATGGAGTTGCTGAATGACCGAGGTTGGGACTTGTATGGCCAATTAACCAAAGTTTATTGACCATGTATGAGTACATTGTTGATCTATTTATAACCACATGATCACGAAGAAAAACTTAATATACTTAATTAGCAAGAAAAAACAATGGCCTTCTATCTTAAAATGCTAGCAACTCCGGTGGCCTTCACCGACGTCGTCACCATCTTCGTTTTAGCGGCCTTAATGTTTGGCCAATGTATCAAGGCCGATTTTTATAAGGGAGAATGCAATGACGGGATTTACGACAAAAACAGTCCCTTGATTACATTCTTGGGTTTGCGGTGGATGATATGTACACCAAACAAGATTATGATTACGGAACAGATACATGTGCACTGAATGGCGGATCAGGCTGTGATGTCAACGGAATAGTTTATGTCCACGCTACTTGTTGGAATGTATTCTCCGTTGATGATTGTCATACCTGCGTTATGAATGTAAGAGATCAAATTCGAGATAGATGTCCTTCACGTTTTGGGGCGACACTTGCTTTTGCAGATAGGTGTATGCTCAGGTACGAGAACTATTCTATCTAGGACTATTTTATGCCATTTTCATAACTTATATATAAGTCATTGATTGATAGGGAAACTCTAGAGCTTCATGTCATACAACACTGTTTTACATTATTGATATTGCTGGAAGACTTTTGATTGATATTGGTTTTACTGTATCCTCACTAGAGAAGTTACCCTAATTATTATTCTCGACACAACACACATGAAAACGGGCTGGAAGGACATTGAGCTTGGTCCTAAACATGTGGCCGGAATTGAGTTGTAGGCAGAGTTTTGGTGAGCATGTCTGCAATCTGAGCTTCACTGGGAATGTAGCTTATCACCAGTTCCTTTTTAATCACACTGTTTCTAATAAAGTAAACATCTATTTCTATGTGCTTGGTTTTTGCATGATACACATGATATGCTTTTATACTGTCAAACCACACCACTGGTACATACAAAATCTTAATCGGCATTTCCTTCAGAAGCTGAGTAATCCAAGCTGGGGCTGTAAATGAACCTAAGTATTCGATTCGATCTGGAGTATTCGGCTCGAAAAAACTCGATTCGGGCTCGTTTCGTGGGTTCGAACTTCGAGCCGAACCTTACAAATTAGATATTCGGTGGTCGAGCCGAACATGTTCGGCTCGGATATCATAAATTCATATACGGTTCGAGCCGAACATGTTTTTTAAAACCGAGCCGAACATGTTCGATTTTTTTTTTTTAAAACCCGGTTCGAGCCGAACATGTTCGAACGGTTCGACATGTTCGAGCCGAACCGAGCCGAGCTTTTTTCCCCAAATACCGGACCGAATCCGAGCCGAATAATGAAAATATAAGGCTCGGCCATTTCGAGCCGAGCCGAGCCTAAGGTTCGAACATACCGAGCCGAGCCGAACCCTGCCAGGGTTCGGTAGGGTTCGGCTCGTTTACAGGCCTAATCCAAGCAATCTCAGTGGTCGCGTGTAAGGACTAGGTTAATCGCAGTATAGTACAGTGAGTCAAACTTGATCCTACATAGACCGGTATATATTTAACCAGGTCAAACAAACCCATTAGACTATAATTAAACACAAAAGTGGTCTTTGACCAAAATTAACGTGAAAAAGGTTATCTAAACTACTAAAGAGAACTAAAACACAAATTCATGATCTAACCAAACCATGTTTCGATTAACTGTCTCCAGTCTGATAAATAACCGGACTCATTCATTTAACAACACATACCCTAATGCTACTCAGTTAATGGTGTGATCACCAGATTCGGTTACTAATTCCGAACATGACATTAGAACCCTACGTTTAATTCAAAAGTCTATCCGGACAAGACTAGAGGGAATTGACTACATGTGCTTTAACTATCCCATATTAGTGGGATGCCAATACAAGTATTATTTGGGATTTGACGGTTGAACTGCGGAGCTAGGCCGGGTTTGATAACTACGACTTTTGGTTCCCTTGTTGATTTGACTCGTTTGCCTCCTGCTCATGTCAAGAATAAGGAGAGGTTTCGGTTGTGGGATGCTTTGATCAAAACATTTTCTTGGACCTTGTGCCGTAGAAGAAATTCTATTGTATTTAATGACAAACTTTGCTCTCCTGATGAGATTTTTCAAGCTGCGCAAATCTCTGCTTTCAATTGGATTTGTGCCTGGTCTAGACATCTCGATTACGAGTGGCTGAAGTTGAAGTCCAACCCCTTTGACGCTATGGATATATTTCCCTGTTGTTTGCTCTAGTTTAATTGTAACGTTCCTATGCGTAGTCCGCTGTAGTAGTATTCTTTTGGTGTGTGTATGCTTTGGATTTGATTTTTGAATCTTTTTTGTTGGATCTTTTAATAAAAGTGCTGTTCAAAAAGAAAAGGAAAAAAAACAAAAAACAAAAAACAAAAAACAAAAACACTACGATTTTCGGTTCAGCGTATAGATTCCGGGATGGGGCGATATAGTGTTTCACAGAAGAGAATAAAAGAGATTGAGTGATGATGGTCGGCTTAGGCCAAAGCCACGCGTCATATAAGTATTGGCCCATCACAGGTTGAGTAGGGAAGGTTTCCTGAACCAAAGAGAGGAGGTCCGACCAGGGGCAACAATAGACCCCGAGGGCGAGCAACCTCCCTAATACTGACCACCGCAGGACGGTCGGTCCACAAGGAATGCACAGAGCTCGACCGTAATAATCCAACCGACAGGACCGAGCGGTCACGCATTTACACGCACAAGTCCATTTAGCAGGATAAACGTGGGAAATGAACCTAGCCTAATTAAGGCCCTGATTCATAGCTCGATATTAAAGAATCATTATCTCCTAATAATTAGGAGTTCAAATCAGGTCTAATCTTAACCGAATCCTTGGAGGATACGTCAAGGTTAGGGTTTAGACTCTCTATTTAAACCACTACAAGAACTACGGCCGACTTGATTCCAGTTAAGCAATTGGATACGTAGGCAGCTTGAGAATAACTCGAGTTCAGTCAAAATATCATAACCACCATGTTATAAAACGGATGGAGATAACTTCAGATGCAAGAAATAGAAACAAAAGCAATCAAACATAAACAACCAAATGAGATAACAGAAACAAGAAGAACACAGATTTAACGTGGAAAACCCCCCAGTGGGAGAGGTAAAAAAAAACCACGGGCAGAAAAGAGATATTTTATTATGCACTGAATTTTACAGATTTCAACACACACAGACAATGAGACAACAACTGTATTTATAGGCACAAATCCCTAAACCCTAGCCGTAAGGAATCTTTGTCTGATGCACCATAAATACCCCTACACGTGTCCTCCTTTTAATGACACTGTATAGGCCGTCACATAACGAATTATCAGATGTGGGACCCTGCTGTATTCCAGTACTCAGCAGACTATCACCCTGCTGATAGTTACCCTGCTGATAGAAGCTCAGTAGACTCCACCCTACTGACGCACAGAATTGAATACCCTTCTCAGCTGCCCATCACACAGCTGAGTCTTCAGATTGGTTCCACCAAATGTAGAGTTTAAGTCACATTACTGACAAATCTCCACCTTGACTTCAACTCTCATTAGAGTCAAACAGATTGCATAACCAGATGTACTTGTACCAGATGCATTCGTCAATGCCAGATGTACTTGTACCAGACAATCTCCACAGCATCCACTCCACTGATCTGCCCTCAGTAGAGTTTCCAGAAATAGATTATAAGCTTTGAATATTCAGTAAGTCCAGGCAAAGCTGGAACTTACTCTGTTGAACTGGTTTAGTGAACATGTCAGCAGGATTATCCTTGGTGCTGATCTTCTTCACTACAACTCTCTTCTCATTCCTCAAGAAATGATACCTGACATCAATATGCTTGGTTCTCTCATGATGAACACGATCCTTGGCTAAACATATTGCACTAAGCTGTCACAATATATATCGGCCGATCCCGATGCAACCCCGGATCACCGACTAGCCCCTTCAACCGGATACCCTCCTTAGTTGCTTTAGTAAGAGCCATGTATTCTGCTTCAGTAGTTGATAAGGCTACTGTAGCCTGAAGAGTAGCTTTCCAGCTGACCACTGCATTTCCCAATGTAAACACATAACCAGTCATTGATCTTCTACTGTCAAAATCACCTGCATAATCAGCATCACAGTAGCCTGTGACCAGACTAGTATCACCTCCATAAATGAGACCAACATCAGCTGTACCTCTCAGGTACCTGAATATCCGTTTAACAGCTTTCCAGTGTTCTTTTCCAGGTTGAGCCATAAACCTGCTGACAACACTGACTGCCTGAGCCAGATCAGGCCTAGTGCAAACCATGGCATACATTAGGCTGCCAACTGCACTAGCATAGGGAAATTTTGACATATACTCCTTCTCTTCAGCTGACTGTGAAGCATAAACAGACAAATGAACATTTGATGCCATAGGAGTATCTATTGGTTTTGCAGCAGACATCCCAAACTTGGCCAATATCTTCGCACATAACCCTGCTGAGACAAGAACAATTTCTTCTGACTTCTATCTCTCCAGATCTCCATCCCCAAGATTTTCTTGGCTGCACCCAAATCCTTCATTTCAAATTCAGCACTAAGAAGGTTCTTCAGATTTTGAACATCAGACTTTCTTGCAGCAGCAATCAACATGTCATCCACATACATAACAAGATAGATATATGATCCATCTCTCAGCAGACTGTGGTATACACAACAGTCATAAGGACTTCTGGTGTAACCCTGTTGAAGCATAAAACTGTCAAACCTTTTATACCACCGCCTTGGAGCTTGCTTCAAGCCATACAATGATTTCTTCAACTTGCAAACATAATTTTCTTTGCCGGGAACTTGAAAACCCTCGAAAGCCGTGTCATGTATATCTCCTTATCCACCTCACCATGTAGAAAAGCAGTTTTCACATCTAATTGCTCAAGTTCCGGATCTGCTTTGTGCCACCATTGCTAGTAACACCCCGATTGAAGTGTGTCGACCCTTTGGTGAAAATATTTCATCAAAGTCAACCCCTTCCTTTTGATTTGAATCCTCTTGCAACCAAACGTGCCTTATACTTGACCCCTTCTGCCTTTGTTATTCCTTCCTTTTTCTTGAAAATCCATTTACAAGTCACAACTCCTTTGTCAGTAGGCTGTTTGACCAATTCCCAAGTCTGATTCTTCAACAATGACTCCATTTCATCTCCCATGGCAGCATGCCACTGAGATGCTTATGTACATGTCACTGCATCCCTGTAAGTAGTAGGTTCAGCAACCTCTACCTCCTCTGCAACTTGGAGTGCATATCCAGCGAAATCATCATACCCATATCTCCTTGGAGGTATCCCAACATTAGATCTTCTAGGCTGCCGGCAGCTAGACTCTGCTGATCAATGTTTGTATGACGCCCTGCTGAGGTTTCAGTAGGCTGGCTTGGATCAGATTCTGGTTCATTATCCAAATCGGTATAGTGTTGATTTTGATCCACCGATTGTTGCATATCGTAGACTCCACCGAAGCTCCACTGTTTCTCAACACTATCGGATTCGACCGGTTTCAGACTCAGTAGACCTCCCCACTGATGAGTTTAACATAGAATTTTCATCAAACACAACGTCCCTGCTGAGGATTACTCTGGACTCTGTTGATGACCAAATCCTATATCCTTTCACTCCATCACCATACCCCACAAAACTCCCTTCTTGGCTCTTGGCTCCAACTTCCCTTCACTAACATGATAGTAAGTTTGTACTTCCAAAAACCCTTAGAGGCGAGTAGTCGGCACAGGCTTGCACGACCACATCTCAAATGGTGTCTTGAGATTGATTCTGTGTGAGGACTCTGTTGATTAAGTAGCAAGTTTGTCTTAACGACCTACGCCCAAAATCTCCTTGATAAACCGGACTTGAGAAAGCATACATCTTGCCCTCTCCGGTAGAGTTTGATTCATCCTTTCGGCTACACCATTCGCCGAGGTGTATTCCTTACGGTATGATGTCTAGCAATACCCTCAAATTTGCACAAAATGAATCAAAATCCGTCCAGCAGAATTCCGGACCATTATACGTACGAAGCTTCTTGATTTTCTTGCCTAAGCGATTTTCCACTAGGGCCTTCCTTCGCTTGAAGTTACTGAATGCATCACTTTTGTTCTTCATCATTACCACCCAAATCATCCTTGAATAGTCATCAATGAATGACACAAAATATCTGTGACCACCCAATGACTCAACTTTTGATAGACCCCAAGCGATCGAATGGATATAATCAAGTGATGCCCTTGTGTTGTGCAACCCCTGCTTTGAGAACTTACTTCTATGTAATTTCCCAAACACACAATGTTCACAAAAGTCCAGATTCTTAACCTTATATCCCCCCCCAAAAAAACCTGTGAAGAAAGAATCGCATACCCCTTTCACCCATGTGACCTAGTCTCGTGTGCCACGGTGAGTCTGCGAGGCCGGTGAGCGCGAGGATGCAACGGCGAGCGGTGCCGGATACGATAGATCCTTGTAATATATACAAGGTTCCCTCTTGATGCCTTTGAGGACTACAACCGAATCTTTGAAGACATTCGGTGTCCACCTTCACCCTTGAAATTGAACCCCTTCTTGTCATCCCAGATGGGCGAGAGATACCAAATTCTTGGTCATCGTGGAACATGTCTTACATCCTTCGGTGTACAAAATTTACCATCCTTTGTCCTTAACTTTACCGAGCCAATTCCCACAACTTTGCAAACCTTCTTTGTTGGCCATATAGATTTGACCACCATCCATCTGCTCATAAGTAGAAAACCACTCCCTGTTTGGACAAATATGATAAGATGCTCCAGAATCAAGTATCCACACATCGTTGTGGTGTGTAGAATCCCCTGCAACTAGAACCAGATCCTCATCAGATTGCTCAGTAGCCAAGGCTACTGTGCCAGAATTGCCTTCCTGCTGTTTCTTCTTCCTTGGACAATTGGACTTTCAATGTCCCTGCTCCTTACAATAATTACAGACATCAGTAGACTTAGGACCTTTGGACCCTGACTTCTTTTTCTTCTTCTGTCCATATCATTTTCCACTATTGCCGCTAGCTACTAGCCCTAGCCAGAAACTGACCGTTTGTCCCGGCTGCCTTGTGTCTAAGCTCCCGGCATGTAAGGCGGACCTCACATCCTCTAAAGCTACCGTATCCTTCCCAACTATGAAAGAGCGCACAAAGTTTTCATATGATGCCGGTAATGACACCAACGGGATTAGGGCTGCATCTTCATCTTCAATTTTAACATCAATATTCCTTAAATCAAGTAATATTGTGTTCGGTAGTCCGAGATGTTCCCTCGGTGGACTCCCTTCATGCATCTTCAAACTGAACAACCTCTGTTTCAACAACAACTTGTTGGTCAGTAACTTGATCATATACAAGCTTTCAAGCTTTTTCCACAACTTGGCTGCGGTGTCTTCCTCAGCAACCTCAGTGATAACATCATCAGATAAGCACAACATGATGGTTGAATGTGCTTTCTCTTCCAGACTGGCATAATCTGCACTTGTATTTGGTTTGTCAGATAAAGGATTCCACAAACCCTGCTGTTTCAACAGTGCACGCATCTTGATTTGCCACAGACCAAAACTGTTCCTTCCTGTAAATTTATCGATTTTTACGTTTACCGCTGACATCTTTTCTTGCTAAAGATCACAACTTTATCACAGATCCTAGCACCTTGCTGAAGGTCTTGGTGAAGATGAAGTTGATCGTACAGATTGTTTTCTCCGGAACCTTGCTCTGATACCACTTGTTATAAAACGGATGGAGATAACTTCAGATGCAAGAAATAGAAACAAAAGCAATCAAACATAAACAACCAAAGGAGATAACAGAAACAAGAAGAACACAGATTTAACGTGGAAAACCCCTCAGTGGGAGAGGTAAAAAAAAACCACGGGCAGAAAAGAGATATTTTATTATGCACTGAATTTTACAGATTTCAACACACACAGACAATGAGACAACAACTGTATTTATAGGCACAAATCCCTAAACCCTAGCCGCAAGGAATCTTTGTACGATGCACCATAAATACCCCTACACGTGTCCTCCTTTTAATGACACGTATAGGTCACATGTAATTATCGGATGTGGGACCCGTTTGTATTCCGGTACTCGGCGGACTATCACCCTGGCGATAGTTACCTGGCGACGAAGCTCAGTAGACTCCACCCTACTGACGCACAGAATTGAATACCCTTCTCAGCTGCCCATCACACAGCTGAGTCTTCAGATTGGTTCCACCAAATGTAGAGTTTAAGTCACATTACTGACACACCACCTACTCTTTTAGTGGTGGCTGGTGACCGGAAAACTACCACTAGAGTAATCACACCCGGAACTAATACCTGGTGAAATCCGACTTCATCATTGGCGCTAGAAAGAGGGCCTCTTTCTATTGGTAGTTTTAGAAGCAACGTGCAGTCACTATGCCGCCGAAACAAACCGGGAAGAAAACGCAAGAAGCAGCCGCGCAAGGTGTGGATCCACCGTGGTCGAAAAAGAGGCCGGAGGACATCTAGTCGACAAAGAGGAGAGACTACGGCACCCTCACCCCAGGTGGAGCCCCTACCAGATCCCGTACAGTAGGCTTTGGTAGAGGCGTTGTCAAACCTTAATCCGGCCACCTTCAAAACAATTCTGACAAATGCTTTTAAGGTCAGGGGGAAGATATCACGGGGGAAATGCACACCAAGGAAAACCTAATTATGGAAGAAAAGGAAAAGGCCCTCAATTTTTCACGAGAAGAGCATGCAGAGGCTTTGTCCACCAGTTCCATCCCAGGCCGGAGAGAAATCAAAGAACAAGCTAGAGATGCAGCCCGTATGGAACTAGATGCTATCCTAGGTAAAACTCATTTTTCTTTTGAATCTCCTTTTACCGAGCAGGTAGAAAGTTACCCTAGACCCCCAGGATTTAAGATGCCAAAAAT
This sequence comes from Gentiana straminea, assembly GCA_036785695.1. NCBI lineage: Eukaryota > Viridiplantae > Streptophyta > Magnoliopsida > Gentianales > Gentianaceae > Gentiana > Gentiana straminea. The sequence continues at coordinate 3,769,034 of JAVUPR010000114.1, forward strand.
GGATCCTTATGATGGGACAAAAGACCCCAACGATCATATGCACCAATACCTGACGCATATGACCTTGTACAACGCGGCAGACCAGATGAAGTGCAAAGCGTTTCTTGCGTTATTGACCGGTCGGGCTCGGGAGTGGTTCAGGAAACTACCACCAAAATCCATTAATGACTTCACTACTTTAGCTAGAAAGTTTATGCATGCCTTCATCACAACACGTCCGTTCCAGAGGAACGCCACTCACTTGCTTACATTGAAGCAAAAACACGACGAAAGTGTGCTGCAATTCCTAAAAAGGTTCAACGAGGAATCAAGACAAGTACAAGGGGCTGATGAACATCTGATAGGTACATCCTTTATAGCAGGGCTACGTGAGGGTCGACTATACGCCAAGCTCAACAGCAAACCCCCACTATCTATGGAAGATTGCGTAGAAACGGTATTCAAACATTTCCAAGGGGAAGAAGCCAACAGACTCAAAAGAGAGCAAGAAAAGGCAGACCCTAGAAATGGAAAGACGACACGGCAACCCGAGAAGGAGCGAAGGCAAGTATGGGACATGATGACCTCTCCCATTACCGACAAGCTCGGGAAAAGGAAGCCTCCAAGACGGGGACTTGGTGCCGTTGAATCGATCACGCAAGCAGGTGCTCGCCTTAATGGAAAGAAAAGGAATAGCGCGAACGCCCCCACCTCTAGGGGGGCTGTTAAGGGTCAAATTGTAGTGTTTTTAAGGATATATTTCACCTCAATTTCCCCCATATACGTATGATTTTCATAGAATTCGAGGTTTATAGTGAAATATTGAGTGAATGGTGATTTAAAGAGTTAAATATGAAAACGTATCAATTTATACGATTATTTGATTGTTTTATATGGTTTTGGATATTGTTACGTTTTTGTGGTGTTTGGATGCAATGTAGATACATGTTTTTGACTTGGAAGAGGATAAAGATGGAGATAAAGCTTGGAATGAAGCATTCAAGCAGCCGGACTTCCGACGCAGTTCTTGATATGATATAAACTGATTCGACTCTCGACCTCAAGATAAGAGTTGTAGTGTTTGAAGAGAGGATTCTACAGGATTTTGAATCACTTCATTCCGACTTACGAGGCCCGAGATATGAGCGTTACAAGTTTGAATAATGATGCTGTGGTATTGGAAAATCCCGAAAACGACTCGTAATACGACGGGCTAATCAAAAAGGCGTTTTCTGAAGAAGAGTCCTTAATGGAAGTTGTAGAGTTTTCCGAGAACTTAATTATGACATTCGGATCATAATTTTTGAAGGTCTACAACTCAAGATATGAATTTTAGAAGTTGAGTCCAGAGTCAAACTGGCGTCCATGATGGCAAATTCAGTACAGAGACTTCAGACTGCCCTTGAACGAGCGTTCAAGGCCAATTGGAGCAGCACCGACTTAGCATCTATTTTAATATACGCATGCAAAATTCTAATTGGACAAAAATCCTTCACCGACTTAATTGGAGATAATTCCCACCGCAAATACATTAATTCGGCCGCCTCTCTTTTCCCTATAAATACATACATGCATGCAACCCTAAATCAGATAATTCATACATAAATATTCCAGCCGCAAAAAAGCAAAGCAGCAGCGGCAGTTCTTGGTTTCAAGGCCGGTCACCCGAGCCTTGTGCTCGGGTGATCCGGGGTTAGATTAGATGTAGTTTCTTCCGTTTATTTCGTTGTTGATCCGTGGAGTTCATCCAATGTACCAAAACTATGTGAGTTTAATCTTTTAATTTATTCAGTCCTTTATTTATTTTTATGATCTTTAATTTATTTTGTATCGTTCTATGACTTTGATGCTATGATGTGAATTAGATCGAGAGCCTTGCTATTGATACGTTTACAACATACGGAAGTTGCGTAGACTAGATCACCATAGAAAGATAGGATCTTTAATCATTAATTATGTGACAAATTAATCGATTAATTATCTAGGTTGTTAGGTTCTAAAATACGGAAGTTAACTTGAATCTACACCGAGTTTTGTATTGAAAAGGGACATTCGGAAGATGAGAGATTGATAAATTGGATTTACTAAAGAATCCGTTTGCAAATAAATTCACTAAGGAATTAGGAATTTGGATCTCGTGTAAAGGTGAAACCACAATTTGAATTAAACTCATGAGATGAACTAGGATTGGTTTGATCCCATGTATCTTTAGTTTATGTTTTTATTATTTGTTATAGGTTAGATTTATTGTAGTTGATTTATTTGTTCTTTCGTTTATTCGTTTTCCTAAGTAACAATTTAGGAGATTAATTAGATTAGATTCAACATCCCTTTTCCCTGAGGATCGATACCCGTACTTATCCAACTTTACTAGCAACTACCCGGTATTCGGCCGGTTAGGAGGTAGTTTTGCATGGTAGTATAGGTTTATAAATTTTCTTTTGTTTTAATGATGCAAAATCTCCCCAACAGGGGCCAATTGAAAAAAGGGACCAGACAAAGTTTTGCAAATATCACAAGGATGTGGGTCTTGATTCAGAGAACTGTAGAGACTTGATCAGAGACATAGATGCTGCGGCCTTGGAAGGAAAAATTGATGAGGCAATTGATCGAACGTGGAATCCTAACCCAAGAGGCAGAAAAGAGTACAAAAGGAGAAATTACTATCAAGGAAATGATGGTAGAGCAGACCAAAAGCGAAGGAGAGATCCTTCTCCAGACCCTGAAGGACACATAGATAATAAACCCATCAATACCATCAATACCATTGCAGGCGGTCCGGCAGGATCCAGACCACCCGGAGAAAGCAGTAATCCCAAAGGCTCACCACCTGAAACAGGTAAGAAGCAAAAATTGTCGGGAGAGGTAGTGTACGGACCAGGGGATCCTCTTCCTCTAGTTCCCAACAATGAAGGGCTAGTGATTGAATTGGTAGTTAATAAGCACACAGTGAAACGAGTGTATGTGGACACAGGGAGCACAATAAACGTTCTATACCTATCGGTATGCCAGGCCATGAAGATACGGGACACCGAGCTAACTCCAGTCTCAGCCCCATTGTTTGGGTTCGCAGGACCGCCCATACATCCTGTAGGTATGATTAAGCTGCCAACAACTTTCGGACGAGGAAGAAAGAGCATGACTCTTATGGTCGATTACGTGGTAGTACGATCGGCCTCGGCATATAACGTCATATTGGGAAGACCCGCTCTGATAGATCTTCGAGCGGTAATCTCCCCTGCACATATCAGCATGAAATTCCCTACTGCAGAAGGGACTACGGAAATAAAGGGGGATGTGGAGACAGCCAGGAGTTGCTATACCGCCACCATAAACCAAAAAATGATGACAGGTCCTCATTGATGAACTCGTCCCAGAAGAAGAGGAAAGATGGTTAACTAATGATGAGGTAACACAAGAAGCCCTATGGGAAGACCAGGAAGACAAGGTCGGCGTCGGAGCATGGATTCCAGAACCATACAGACAGAGTCTGATCGATTTGTTGAAAGAATATAGAAATGTTTTTGCTCTGACCGCAGCTGATATGCCCGGTCTATCGCCCAGCCTAGCATTACATCGTCTAAATGTAGACCCAAGCAGAAAACCCATCCGGCAGAAGAGGCGATGTTTCGCTCAGGAAAGAGTAGAGGCTATTCAGAAAGAGGTAACAAAGTTGCTGCACGCAGGTATGATTAAAGAGATGGTATATCCTGAATGGTTGGCCAATCCTGTTCTAGTTAAGAAACCAGATGGATCTTGGTGCATGTGTGTGGACTTTACAGATTTAAACAAGGCGTGCCCAAAGGATTGTTACCCACTTCCGAAGATCGATAGCTTGGTAGATTCCACGGTCGGATATGAAGTCTTTGCATTCCTAGACGCATACAAGGGATATCATCAGATAGCCATGGCTCCCGAGGACATGGAGAAGACCTCTTTCATCACAGATAGAGGGACCTTCTGTTATCTTACTATGCCGTTCGGCCTCAAGAATGATGGAGCCACGTATCAGAGAGCCGTCAATAAAATATTTGAGAAGCAAATAGGGAAGAGCATGGAGGTTTATGTGGATGACTTATTAATCAAGAGCAGGTCTCTTGAGCAGTACGTGGCTGATGTCAGAGAAATTTTTGGAGTGCTAAGGCAAACACAAATGCGTCTTAATCCAAAAAAGTGTACGTTTGGGGTATGGTCAGGAAAATTCCTTGGGTACATGATATCCAAGGAAGGTATAAGAGCAAATCCAGAAAAGGTAGAGGCCATACAGAGTATGGCCCCACCGAAGAACGTCAAAGAAGTACAAAGATTGACAGGGCGTATGGCCGCCCTAAATAGATTCCTCTCGCGGTCGGCGCAAATGGCTCTCCCTTTTTTCAAAATCTTAAGGCAAGCAAACCCCTTTGACTGGAATGAAGAATGCCAGAAGGCATTTGAAGAGTTGAAAAAATACCTCACAAACCTTGCCTGTTCTTACCGCACCGCAGGAGGGAGAAACTCTATACTTATACTTATCAGCGTGCCAAGAAGCATTGAGTGCAGTCCTGGTGAGTGATCAGGATAACACTCAAAAACCAATTTTTTTATGTTAGTAAGGCCCTTCGAGGGCCAGACGTGAGGTATACAAGTGCAGAAAATTTGTCACTAATTTTAGTCCATGCGTCAAGAAAATTGAAGCCATACTTTCAGGCCCATCCTATAGTGGTCATGACTGACCAACCGCTCCGGCAGATTCTAGATAAACTAGAGGCATCGGGAAGATTAACGAAGTGGGTGGTCGAGCTGGCTGCCTATGACCTGGAATTCAGACCTAGAGTATCCATTAAGGCTCAGGCCTTGGCTGATTTCATGGCTGAAGGAATAGCCATAACTCTTGAGCAGAAGAAGACCGACAGGTCCATTGACCAGTGGACACTGTATGTGGATGGAGCGTCCAATAAAGAGGCAGCAGGAGCAGGCCTTCTGCTCTGTAGTCCGAAGGGAGAGGAGTTTCCTTATGCATTGCGTTTCAACTTTAAGGCGACTAATAATGAGGCTGAGTATGAAGCACTCATTACAGGACTCAAACTTACCGCAAAATTGGGAGTTAAGAGATTACATATCTTTAGTGATTCCCAGCTGGTGGTCAACCATGTTAAGGGGGAATACGAAGAAAAGGAAGACACTATGAGGAGATATCTTTTTTATGGACAGAGCACTGATTTTGCAATTTGAGGATGTCAAACTGGGGCAAATTCCTAGATCTAAGAACGCTCGTGCGGATGCATTATATATCCAAATTAGCATCAAACTTTTTCTCAGATAAGAAGGTTCTGATCGAGCAAGTGGCAGAGCGAAGCTATGAGCAAAAAGAAGCTCACCAGATCGACCAAAGAGCTACATGGATGGATTCCATAGTAACTTTCCTAAAAAACAACGTGGTTCTGGAAGACAGAGTCTCGGCCCGGAAAATAAGGCTTCAAGCAAGCAGGTATTCGTTGTTTAATGATATCTTATACCGCAGATCTTTTATATCACCGTGGCTACGTTGTGCCACCGAGGAAAAGGGGAACTGTTAAGGGTGATTTTATACGATTTCTAATGATATATTTTATAATGATTTCCTCCACATTTATATAATTTGCATAGAAAATGAGCGTTTAATCGATTTATTGAGCAAGTGAGGTTTTAAACGGTTTAATTGCAAAAGTGGTTGATTTATGTGTTTTATCGTTGGTTTTATATGTGATTACACTTTGCAATGTTTTGATGTCTTGTAGATACATATTTTCGATCTAAAAAATGATTAAAAGATGATAAGGTTCGGATTTTGAGCATTATTATATCAACTCAAGTCATAATTACTAAAATGTATAAGTAGTAGTTATCTATCTATCCATATATTTATATATATCTTCAAAGGAATAAAAATATTCCTTGGGCCCCCCATATATTCCCTTTGTCTTTTCTTGTCTCTTTTCTTTTTTTTTTCTCTATCGATATATATATATATATATATATATATATATATATATATATATATATATATATCTATATACCTATATATGTATGTATATATATGTATACATATATCGTATCGTTAAAAGCATTGTTGTTGTCAGAAATACTCGTGGTTCGTTTCTTTGTGTTCAGGTAAAAAAGATAAGAATTACTGCGGAGACGGAACTAAAGACTGAATCACGAGACGAGAGTTTTGCCAGACTGAAGCAAGAAAAATCTAATAGGAGACAAAGAGAATATTTGGGAGACAAAGAGAATATTTAGGAGACAAAGAGAATATTTGATCAACGGATCATTTTTTCCAACGCACTTCTACCGTAACCTGTTTTCGATGGAAATTTGACCCGACTTAGAAGCATTTTCAGGGGACGAGGTCTTGATGAAAGTTGTAGATATTCAAACGAGCTTTCCAACGCATTTTGAATCACGTCAATCGGAGGTCTACAACTCAAGTTATGATTTTTTTTCCGAACAGCGGAAAAAACGGACGAACCGAAGATATATTTTTTGTATTAAATGGTGCATGTGGAGTGTAATAATGATTCCTAACAAACTCCAAACCTCACTCCAAGCCTCCATAACAAACTCATCATGACTCCCAAGCCTCCATAACAACCTCCAAGCCTACACCACATGATACCTCCCTTATACACCCTCCATTATATAATCACCACACAAGAAAGAGAGAACTCGACCCATTCACCTAAAAGAGGCTTGGCCGCCCCTTCCTTGGCCTCCATGGCCATCCCTTTCTCCATGTAGTTTCTCCACTTTTTTCTATCATTTTGTTGAAGAATTGAAGATGTGTGTATGTATATATACATATATGTCTATGTATATCTATATGTAAGCATACATACAAGCTTCTTTCTTCTTTCTTTTTAGTTTTGAGCCATATATGTATGCATATGTCTATGTATGTATATGTATATGCTTGTATGTTTAAATAATGTTGTAATAAAACGATGATGAGAAGCTAAAGCACGTTGGAACAAGACTTGTGAAGCCGTTTCTTAGCAACATCTCGATTTCGAATTTGGATTATCTTGTAAGTTTTAATAAAAGTTGTATATTTTCTATGTTTTTGTTGTTGTTATGCAATTTATATCGAGAGATGGTTGCTATTTGATGTTTAGCGTTTGACGAGAGTCGTTGTTAAACCTTAGATCACCATAGTCAAGATTGGTTCTTTAACCTATATATAACGAGAGTTGTTAGGTTAGAAATCTAGATTGCGAGATTGAGAAATCTTACACCTTTGTTATGAAAGCGTTAATCTTTAAAGATCGAGAGATGACGAGATTAATAGGCGAATTATCTACGAAAGTAGAAATTCATACCTTTGATGGGTGAATCACAATTTTCGTTAAATCACTACAAGATAATCCAGAGAAGAAATTGAGTGTTGTGGAATTGGTGGATCATTGCTTGTTCGTTGTTAAATTAATTGAAAAGAAATCGTTGTGCTGTCTTGCTTTCGTCTTCATCGTGGTAATCGTAGAAATTGTAGTTTTAGTTATAAAGTAGAAATAACTTAGTTCGTAACTATCTTTCCTGGCTTTGGATTGACAACCCTCTGTCCAGTTTATTGTTTTCGTTTTTAATTCTGTTTTGTTTATTTTCCGTGACAAACTTTCGAAAAATTAAGAACTAGACCAACCTCGATTCCCTGTGGATCGACTCCGGTTTTTAATCGCTATACTACGATCCCTGCACTTGGGGTAACCGGATTTATTTATTACTTGTTTGTTTTGCTTTGCTATAAAATCCGAGACACATAGATAATGAATCTGATGATGATGGTGACAATCCTTTTAAAGTTTCCAAACGATGGAAGAAGAACTCCATATTTAATGAGTTGCCATACTGGGAGGTAATTTCATTTTTTTTCACAAATTCCATTACTTGTTTTTCCTCCAATTTTGTTGCTTTCTTGCTAAAATAAAGAATGATGATCCTAGCACATTCAAGTACACAAAACCTTCATATGTGTTGTCAAAGCATGAGATTCAGGTTCTCTGTGAAAGGATAGCATCTTTAAGAATGCCAGATGGTTATTGCTCTAACCTTGGAAGAAATGTGTCGTTGGAAGAAAAGAAAATTCTTGGATTGAAGTCCCATGATTGTCATGTTCTCATGCAACAAGTCCTGCCGGTTGCTTTGAGAGGTTTATTACCAAAAGGTCCAAGAATTGCAATTTTTAGGCTTTGTGCTACATTCAATCATTTATGTCAAGGAGTTCTTGATGAAAAAGAATTGGAAAAGTTAGAAAAAAAGGTACCAAAAACCTTGTGCATGCTGGAACGCTTTTTCCACCCATCATTTTTCGATGTTATGGTCCATTTAACTATACATCTTGTGGAAGAAGCACGCATTGGTGGGCGTGTTCAACTAAGATGGATGTACCCTCCAGAAAGGTGAGTCCCTTGCATATACAACAATGGTGAGACGTCAACCGTTAAGAAGAGAAAAGATGGTGAGACGTCAACCGTTAAGAAGAGAAACGCGGGTGACACGTCATTGGGTAACAAGAGAAAAAAAGTTATAGATGTTGTACAAAAAAACATGTCTGCCCCTCAAATGAAAAAATTGCAACTGTTACATTGGTTTGATGAAGAGAAAAAAGTTGTTGGAAATGCTAATCTTCAGTCAACTGATCCATCTGAAAAAATACATTGTGTTCCCCTTGGTCATGGATGTTGGAAAGTTTGGGTTTGTGAAGTGTTCGAGGACATTCCATTGTATCGGCCAGCTATAGAATTCAGTACTCTCTACGGAGCAAAAGGAAGCACAGTGGCATGGACCACCACTTTTATCAAATTACTTATTATATAGATCTTTCTTGTTTTCTTCTCATGCTGTTTTGGATGATGATTTCATGATTATGCTAGTTGCCTGCAACAAATGTCAACTGCATCAGATTAGTAAACTCTATTGTGCTTATCTTTTTATCAAACCTGAACTTGACTTGCTTAATATGGCTTGATCGAGCTTAAATTCACCATTCAAAAACAATTTATAAAGACTCGAAACCGTGGGTAAACTAACTCTCTAACCGGCAGTGTACCGGGTCGATTGCTAGAATAGCTACAGGAGTACGAGGTCGAACCCAAAGGAAAAGTGTTTGCAAGTACCAAAGTGAACGTAGAACTTAGTCTAGGTAATCAATTTCTTTAAAAGTATTTGTTTACTACAACGACACTAAAATGATTCCTATTAACGAGTTTAAAGATAAGAAAGAAAGAAGATTAAACTACTAGGTTTTAAAGATAGATTAAGGGACATAGCCGAACCATGATCAAAATAGCTAATTTCAACCCCAAGGGTAGACAAAACCCGGAGTGTGCATTATAACAAACGAACTCTTGCATTAAATTTCACGGGTGCAAACTCCTAATCTCGGTGCTAGGGTCTGAACAACTCTCTCCTAACACCTTACGCCAAGTTAACTACCCTTCCCTAAAGAAGATTCACTAACAAGACAAGTTATACACTAGAGCCGCTTAAACGTTTAAACGAGTAACCTCACTTTGGGCTCGGGCTTAACAACTAAGCCGAGTCTACGCCGTGATCTTATAACCCCTTTTCCCACATCCCTCTATCTGAACAACTCTCAAGATTGATGTGTGTGATTTTGACCTAGGTGATCAATCTAGCCCAAATCTGTTATAACAAGTTCTAAGACGTGAAACATGCAAGATACAACAATAAAAAGCACTACACACTCCCAATTTCATCACCCAAAGGGTGATTTCACCAAATTTCACATGATTCGACTTTGAAAAGGGATTAGCTACTCATTATACTAATCAAAACATACTTAAAACAGTAAATGAAAGCCATAATAAGTAAAAGAGAGAAGAAACATACCATAGAAACAAGAATTTCGAATTTGAGATCCAAAAAGTACACTTTGAAGAACTAATTAAAAAATGGTGACTTAGAAGTTGGAATGAGAATTTGAGCTTGGAAATGGAATAATTAAGCTATGTTTATGCTAATCTATGCTAAGAGAAAGTCGAATAATCCATTACAAATTTCGAGCAAAGAGTGGGTATAGTTTATCTAAGAGAGGGGAGAATAATATGATGAAATTCGATGGAAGTGGGTGTTTATAGGGGCAAAACTATGCAGAAAATGGCCCCAAACGCACGTTTGAGAGGTCCCCAAACGTGCGTTTCGCTTCATGTACTCGCTCTTCAAAAATTAGCAGTTCAAACGCGCGTTTGAAACCTCCAAACGCGCGTTTGAGATTTGACAGTTTTCTGGCTGCAGTAAAACCATGATATCTTCGTGTGTAGAACTCCGATTTGAGTGATTCAAAATGCATTGGAAAGATCTTTCAATTATCTACAACTTTCATGAAGAGTCCATGACCAGAAAATGCCTCCATCATAGGTCAAATTGCTGATGAACAGAACATAGCGTGAAGATACCAACTATTTTTCTTCCTTTTCATCATTTTTCTTCTTCCTTGGCTCATTCTTGCACCTTCATCATACTTCTCATCATAAATCTTCACCTTCCGGGTTCTCGTGACACCTAGACCCTACAATCTCATTAACGAACAACACACACAAACGATTCCGGAGGGTAAAAGTGCTCGGGAATGGGTTAATATCACTAAAAACATGTAGTAAACCATCAAAGCGACGGATTTACTCCCCGTGCTATAAACTCACGATATTACCCGAAAACGGTCTAAAAACACCGAGAATGTGCTAAAAGTGGGATAAACGGGGGTGGAAAATGCACCGGAATCACGTAAAGTTGACTCCCATCATGGCTCTTTTCTCAATCTAAGAACTTGTGCATCTATTTTAGTCATTCTGTTGATTATGCTAAGTAAGTTGCATATTGCTAATTTGCAGGTCTGGTGTGATGAACTGGGTTAATGGTTTTTTTTCTTGTTTTGAGTCTACATAATCAGATTCTGTTGTGTGGTCTGCATAATCAGATTCTTAGTCTTGCATTTATTCCAAGTGCTGGTTTGATGTTGTCTAAGTCTGCTCTAATGTCCTAGCCATGAGTTGATTTGTAGAGTTCTGCAAAATATGTGCAACTGAGTTCTTGTGTTGCCTGGTTATAATGTTGTTTACGCTTTGCTAATCAAATTACCAAATGTCTAGGTTCATCTATTGATCTAGTCTGCATATTAGCAACCTGGACGATCTGTTTGCTAAATTTGTTTGAGTCGTTGATCTATGAGTATGATATGTGAAGTGAAATGAAAAGTGATATATAACCTTTTGTGGACAGAATGAGAAATAGTGTACTGTGCTCAGAAAATGTGTCCCTTTTGGACTCAAATATGTCTCTTTTGGACTCATTTAAGTAACAGGGGAACTTTTGTTCGTTAGATGACGTTATACACGTAAAAACCCACAAACTTCAACGCAGGCTTTTATGTGTATAATGATGTCTTCATACAGTGCACCTTATTGTTAGGTGAGTATCATGTATGTGACTGAATGAGAAGATATTACCTTGTCTCAAAATACATTTCAGATTCAATCACATTCATGTAAATTCTTGCAGTGTCACTACAAAAAAGTTGCTTTTTAGCGGTGGATTTTATCGGCGGATTTTGCATTCCACCGTTAGTGATGTAGTTTATCGGCGGATTTATAATAGCGTAGATAAAGGTATAATTTTTAGCGGTGGATTTTACATTCCATTGTTAGTGAGATGATTTCTGCGGTGGATTTATAATAGCCGCCGTTAAATGCATAACCATAAAAACACGATTCTGTATTTCTCATACATATGAATTGATAACTTTGGTATAGAAACTATTGTCAAAATAAATAAATAAAACTCTGGTATACAAACAAAAAAAGTCAATACGCTAATGCTATTCCTCCTTTTCTCTCCCCGTAGCTCCCGTAACTAAAACCCTAAGCTACCATGGCTGCTCTGCTCTGCTCATCGCCCTCAAGCCGCTGGAGTTGAAGTTGAAGCCGGCGTTAAGATTACAAAGATCTCAATCAGATTTTGATATTACCTCTGGTATAGCACCGACATCGGTCGTCGTAGGAGTCAAAGTCGCAGCCATCGCCGATCTATTAGTTCTATCCGCTATATCATCTGCTCCTTTAGACATTATGCACTTCGTTGGATTTGCACACTCGTCCATTGAAGAGCTTTCCGTTAGGATCATCCTCGATATGTAAGTTCTGTATTTGATTTCTTTTATTTTTGCCTTTTGTTGCTCACTTCATCTTCCTCCTTCTAGGGTTAGCGATTTCTCTGTGTGTGTGGTTTAAATTGAATTTTTCCGCGGGTATGGGGGATTCCATCTGGGAAGTTATAATTCTCGAGCAATTTTAGTCGTTTTCATGTGGATGATATGCTATTTTTCGTATTTTTCTTTTGCAGATGGATGAGAAATTTTATTTCGTTTTTGCAGATGTGGTATTTCCCATTTTGATTTGCAGGACAGTGAGAATTGCCTATTGTCTTTCAATTTTTACTGTATTTGAGCATCTACCTGGTAATTTTAAGCTTCTCACAGATCTTGTTTCTGTTTTTGGGTTTGTTTGTTTGTTTTTTATGTTGCCTGGAACGCCACTCGAAACTTTAGGCCAGATAGCGTGTTATGTGAAGGTGGATTCGGGTCAATTTACAAAGGTTGGATAGATGAGAATACACTAGCAGCTGCTAAACCTGGTCCTGGAATTGGTATTGCTGTTTAAAGACTTAAACAAGAAAGCTTTCAAGGCTATAGGGAGTGGTTGGTAAGTTCGTGAACCGTTATATAAGAAACTAGTTGAATTTAACAGTCGTTTTTCCTTAATTTAGTTGTAATTGTGGAAATGTAGGCTGAGGTGAACTATTTTGGGCAGTTTTGTCATCCACATCTTTTGAAGCTGGTTGGTTATTGCTTGGAGGACGAGCATCGACTCTTGGTCTATGAATTTATGCCCAGGGGCAGTTTAGAACATTACTTATTTAGAAGTGAGTAATTGTCGTGTTCTTACTCGTTTAAATTGCACCCGTTGTTATCAAGGATTCATGTTTTATGTATCGTAACGATGGGGACTTTGGATTGACTAAGGATGGACCAACAGGAGTTATGGGGACTTACAGATACGGTGCACCAGAATATCTGGCCACCGGTATGGTTCGGTTTTTCGATGTTATAATTTTTAGGCCATTTGACAACAAAGAGTGATGTGTATAGTTTTGGAGTTTTTCTACTAGAAATGCTTTTTGGTAGAAAAGCTATTGAAAAGAACAGACCACTTGGAGAACACAATCTTGTGGCATGGGCTAAGCCATACTTGGCTGTAAACTATTACGTATTCTGGACAACCGTCTCGAGGGCCAATACTCTTCAAATATGGCTCAAAGAATATGATCTTACCCTCAATTCCAGATATGCATTCTATGCACTGTTATTTTTATATCGGTTAATCACTTGTATTCTATTGGTTTGATGTGCAATCCATTGGTTAGTATGTATCTCACTTTTGAATCCCTGCATATTAAACACAATCCTTACGAGTATGTGTACAATGATTATTCTTTAACAGGTATTTCACCATGGACTCTCTATGTTTTCCATCATTCAATCCCTTTTAAGTGGTCAAGCTCAAATTTACATATTGATGGTCCTCCTTTATTAGAGTACTACTCCTTTTGTCAACCTGAGATAGTAATTTCAATAATCATAATTCAGCTGTCAAAAACTCAAGAAAAGAAAAGGCAATCTTTAAGCAATGTAGTATTATATCACTGGCATGTAGGTATTTGAATGTTGCTGGTTGAAAGGAATCTAAAGCATACGCTATCAATGGGCTAAGGCACATAATATAAGTGTGTGCACATCTTTAAATGTGAAACTAATGTATCTCAGCTAAGGCACTTTTTAAATGTTGTAGCATGTTCTGGAAAAGGGAAAATCATATGAATTATGTTGTGTTATTATCACGCTGTCTACTGAGCTTTTAATTCTCAAGATTGCCATCCTGATGATCAGTTTTGTGGAATGATCTATCTGTTTAACTACTTGATCTGTGAGTTTTTCGAAGGACATCGATTCTTATATGGGATATTTGTTGAATGCTTAAAGATAGACGCTTTTTGATATTTTGTATTGTTGTAACTTCATATATATGGAGGGCTGTGATGCCACCATGCTTTGCTATATGATTGTAACTTATTTATTTATTTATCTAAGGTGACTTGTTTTTTCTATTTTTTTGTTTTTAGCTTGCCAGTGGAACAAGAATTGCGCCTTTCCGTTCATTCTTATGGAAAATGTTCCTTGAGAAGCATGAGAACTACAAGGTAAAACTGAAAGTGTTGAACTTTTCTAAGCATGGTTTCTAAGTTGCAAAGTGTTATGAAACAGAAATTCAATGTCTCATTAAAGACAACAAAGTTGAAAAAAGCTAGCACTAAAGTTTTTTATATAGTTAAGATTCATAGGATCTTTTATGTATAAAATTTATGGCTTCACATGTTACAAGTTGTTGGATGCATCAGTGACAGAACTAAGAGTGGTTGCTTGTTAGTGCTAGTTTTGTTGTAAGATATCATACTGCTCTATTGTTTAAAGACTTTACACGAAGAAACTTTTGCTACTGAGCCGCCTGTTTTATTGGTAGAAAATTTTCATCTAGTGTGACAAATCTGAATTTGGCTAGCATGGATCGTGTTTATGTGTGTGTGCACTGCACTGTATCCTAACAAGGTGTTTTTCACTCAGTGTGTATTGTGACAGAAAAAGTCAGGAACCATTGTACCAAGGATAGAGTTAGTGGAGGTTGGGCCCTCAATGCTGTGAAACAAGCTCCTGAGTCAACAAAGAAAAAGGTTCGGTGTAGTTTTTTTTGTCTTCTCAACGCCATTCTCCCTAATTCATCCAAGTAATAACTCTTCCTTTTTCTTTTTTAATTGTTGTAATTTCAGGAGAAAAATGTTTCAAAGGATCCAATTGAAGGGAAAATCGAAAAAGTACACATGCCTGATCAAAAGGTAAGGGAAATTCTTTTTCTTTACAAAACTGAATAGTAGCTCTAGACTCCCATTATGTCCATGCAACTTATGTTTTTTATTTCTTCCGGGGCTGTGATTGAGTTATATATTTTGTTGTAACTCTAGGCATGTTGTAAATATATATTTCTCCCTAAGGACATTGAACCAAGTCATACATTGTAAATTTTATGGTGCAGGACATATCATCCGTTTGATCTCTGGGCATTAGTATTATACCAAGTAAAATATGATAAACATTGTGACTTTGCTTGCATTTTATTCCAGGAAGCTTCTGTTTTGGGCATAACTTACCAAGCTTGTGGTCTGTTCCTTCTATCTGAGGTACTGCTTTATATTACTAAATGTTTAATTTCAATGTTTAACTCTTAAATACTTTTTCCGACATTGAAAATTGTATAACAGATATTAAGTACCTCATAAAGATTTTGGAATTTGAGTGAAATCAATATGGTGTCTTAAACTCAGACTGCCATGCTCTGTTTTAGATATTTATAGCATGGATAAGAGTTAAATGGAGCTGGAGCAGGCCATACAAGAATCTTTCTGTAAAGGGTTGCAACTTTGATATCAGCTTGGTACTAAAGCTTTTTGAGTTGCTTCTTAGGGATGCTGCATTGCTCTTAACATGTTATGCTTTTGATAGGAAAGCAGAAGCTGTACTCATTTAAGGAATGATTACTGTTGTTGTCCTCAAGTATGACTAGTCTTGGAGTGTCCAGGACTTGTCTAGGACAGGTCCAGGACATGTCCTGGACATGTCTAGGACATGTCCTGACCCTGCCCAGCTGTGCCCTATGCTTTGCATTGGCTTTAGATGTTGTTGGCATCATGTTTTAGGTTGTCTTGTTCATGTCTTATTGGTTTTTGACCTTGTCTTGACCTTGTTTGGAGCTTGTCCAGGGCATGCCCATATCTAGTCCAGGATTGTCCAACAGACTTGTCAAGACAAGTCTAGCCTTGTCCATCCTTGCATATGTTCTTGCTAAATGTGGTGTAAATTCTAAAGATTTTGTATTTTTCAGACGTATTTTATAGCTGCTTGAATTTATCGTATTTTGTCTGTTCTACTACAAAAAGTTGTTGAATTCTTGAATTAATGGGCACTTTGCTATGTCATGTATGTCCATGAGAACCCTAAAAATGTGTCTTGAACCTGAATGATAACGTGGTTAAGTTTTGTTAGAGTTAACAACTTGTTGTGTTGGTCTCTCTGATGTTCATATCCTAATTTCATTGGCCTCTGTTCTGGTTTGTGAGTCTGTTTCAGTCTTTCAGATTGTCATGTTGTCAGGTAGTTGACCTTTCTTCTCAGTTTTTATCAAGTCTGTGTAAGCAAATGTTCAGTCTTATTTATCAGTCTGGTAGCAAGTTTGCTTCAGGTCTCATGAAGCTGAGTTTGCTTCTCTGTTTTGTTGGTGATCAGCATTTTGTTTTGAGAGTTCTTGCATCAAGTTCTCTGTCTTATGTGAAACTGAGAGTGGAAATCGTTGTAGAGATACATTAACTCTGTTTTGACTAAATAATTCAAAACTCCGTTCTCAGCATTTTCTCAGAATTTTTGTGCATGCTTTGAGTTTTTGGTCTAGTATATAATAACTTATTGAGTGTGTTTTTGAATCATTTCACCTTTGGAAATTATGGTAGGGAGACCTAAAGCTAGCCCATGGAAATCGGAGTATTTGTTTAATCATCATCTAAGAAGGCTAACATCTCTGGCCATCATTGCTCTTATTTATTTATTTATTATTTTTTATTTTTGTTGAATTGAACCTGTTTTTTTATTATATATTATATTTATTATTATCAGTTTCGTGAATTAAACCTGTAATAATTATTTATTATTTATTATGTTATTTTGCGGCGGAGTGAAAATCCGCCGCTAAAACCATTTTTACCTGCATTGTGTTTATTATTGGATAAATGTTTTCCTGGTGGTTTTTAGACAATTACCGGCGGACAAAAAACCACTGTTAAATTCTCTTAGCGGCGGATGCAGAAATCCGCCAGCAAAGGGCTTAAAACTTTTAGCGGCGAAGGCAAATACGGCGGATTTTTGTCCGCCGCGAATAAGTTTTAGTGGCGGATTCTCAGATTTCGCGGTGGAAAATTTCCGCCGCTAAAGATCATGTTTTTTGTAGTGTGTATTTAACTTGCAGTATTGCACTCTTCTGATGTTTGTATAAGAATCAATAACACATTTATGTTCATGCAACATAGGAAAACTATTGACATGGTTGGCCGTTCGATGAGTTCATTTGCATTGAATAAAATGGTATTAATAGCTGTTTCTGCCCACTAGAGAGTTGAGCTCCATGTTCACCTACCTGTGTATCAAGGCCCTGCAAAATAAACGAAGGGGATATATATTATGAACCTTGACTTCAAGCTAGCATTATGAAGCCAGCCAAATAAAGAGGGGAACTGAAAAAGAAAAAGGAAATGTATATGCTTTTGGTAGTGTATCAATGAATTTGGCAGCATCAGCAAGCTCTATAGCATTTCTAATCTCAGCATGTAGTATGTTCTCCTTTATAGTTGTAGCTAATAGAAGTGGCTTCTGACTTACAAGCCCAAGTTTCCCTCTTAAGATTGAATATATAAGACCGAATATTGTTTTATTTATATAAAGTACCAGTTCATTTTCATAGTTTATGGTGTATATATGAGGTATGAGTTAATATAAATTTATGGCCTGCATCCAATTGGTCATTATGGCATGCATGTGCATGCCATGGTAGATGTTTTTTTTGGGAATTTACGTCATGCTTTGTACGTTGTGATTTGATGCCGATATGCCATTTATGGCGTGCTATTGTTTGAGTTTTACGGCGTGCTCGTGCATGCCATGAACAAATTTTTTCTGTTGGTCTCCAACAATATTTACAACATGCATTTCAGATCATTTATGACTTACAAAAACATGTTGTAATTTTCAAAATTGATTTACGGCGTGTCCATCAACGGCTTTCATAGAAACCAATAATTCCATCGTAAAGCTAGAACAAATGAATGATTCCCAGGTAAATCCTGGCCGAGTTTTGTTCCTGCAACAGTATAATCGATAATGGGTATGATGTTATAGCCTTAATGTGTTTGAAATCTATCGGTTTTTTTTTTAGGGATATCTCTCTGTTAATGATGCGTTCTTTATCTTCCGGTGAGTCTGAATTTAAGTTTGAGGATTATGTTGTTTATGTAATTTATTCCACTGTTCGTATAGGGCGTTCCACATTTCGAAATATGCATTCCGTTGTTCGTACGTATTTCATTATGCATTCCACTGTTCGAATATATAATTCCACTGTTCTATTTATGCATGCTCAGTTTGTTAGAACTACGCTTTCTACTGTTCGAATTATGCTTTCCAAACGACTCGGATTAGGCATTCCACTATTCGACTGCGGATATTCTCAATTTTTGTTGCATTACTCGATTGTGGGTAAAGGTACATTGGATATAATTCATAATTGCACAGAATGTCATGAACAATGGATTACTTCCACTGTATGACATTATGTAATTCAATTGTACATGAAGCATAGTTGACTTCTTAAATGTTTAGTGGTTCGTAAAACCAAATTTACAGTGGGTTTATACAACCATTTATTCCACTATAAATCTAGAACAGAGGAATAATTCGATAAAGGAATGTGCTTGTTTTGTCCAATAAACCCACTGTACATTTCGAACAGAGGAAGTCGGTGGGTTAATTTGATTTTTAGTCCTCTAACTTTACCTGTTTTTGTAAATAGTCCTCTTTTTGCTCCGGTAGCATTTTTAGTCCTATAACTTTCTTTTTTCTGGATTTTTAGTCCTTTTTGCCAATTCATCACCGGAGCTCCGGCGAAGTGCTAATTTTCAGTCTTATAACTTTCTATTTTCTGGATTTTTAGTCCTATAACTTTCTATTTTCTGGATTTTTAGTATAACTTTCTATTTTCTGGATTTTTAGTCCTTTTTATACACTTCGCCGGAGCTCCGGTGATGAATTGGCAAAAAGGACTAAAAATCCAGAAAAAAGAAAGTTACAGGACTGAAAATGCTACCGGAGCAAAAAGAGGACAATTTACAAAAACAGGTAAAATTAGAGGACTAAAAATCAAATTAACCCGAAGTCGGTGGACTAATTCCACTGTTTGGTATTCTAATACCGCCATCGTCTGCACTTATTGCGTTTGCGAATAGTGGAATGCGCCATGTAGTGAATTTTATATGAATGCAGTCCGTTATAGAATATTATATTGGGTTAGTATTTTGTTTGAAGTGGAAGAGAGGATTTTGCTGTTAATTCTTATGTACACATTCCATTCCACGGTATGCATTTTCCACTTTACGCATATTTCACTATAGGTAACTATGCTGTTAATGTTTTGCACTTGTTTTGAACCATGTATTTGTATTCCACTGGCATGTCTATGTGTCATGTGTGTGTATAGTTTAGTGAGAAATTCCTGATCGGCATGTTGAAATAATTCTTCAGATGTTACAATTGCAATTTGAATGTACAATGTGCATAGCATGTTTATGTAAAATGAGCTTTAATTTATTGGAAAGCTGTTTTGTTTTGCACATATAATGAGCCATCAACTCCTTTATGCTATGTGTCACTGTTGAGGAACATTTCATTGTGTAACGTTGGACATGTGAAATGATGGTTCTGACACCTTTTCAATGCAAACTAGACAAACACAATACAGGTGCACCATTCATGCAATTGGCAAGCTATATGACGATTTGAAAACTTGAACAACGGATGGACACACGGACCTTATGAAAAGAACACCCTTCAAGCACTTGTTTGAAGCGATTATTGCTGGCAAAATCGATGCAACAAGGAATACGGATCAGATCCTTGATGGTTTGCTGGGCACATTTGATAATTAAAGAACAAGAAAAATTCAAGTTTGGTAGTCAATATTGCAAACCAAGTAGAAAGGATGTGAAGCTTATACTTAGAATAGGAGATGGCGCTGGGGATGTAGGAAAAGATTAAAAAATCACGGATGGGATGCAACTGGGATGTTTGGGAAAATTAAAAGAATTCCAGCAATCTTGATTAAAGCACGAATACGTCAAGTTGTAATATTACGAGATGGGACTAGAATAGAAGATACGGTGAAGTTTATGTGTCTCCTACTATTCCAATGCTTTTTGTTTCCAAACACAGGATCGTATATTGCATGGCGATATGTCCACTATGTAGACAACTTTATTCTCGATTGCCTTTTCTCAAGTGCAAAAATTATCAAATGTACTTTATTCTCGATTGATTTCTCAAGTGCAAAAGTTATCAAACTGCAGAATCACATATAGTTAAAGGATGAAAAAGGTGACAAAAAAAAATTTGGAAATCGCACCAGCAGTTTAGGAGTTTTACTAACAGCAGAATGGATTTAGCAGACTTTGAGGAAAATGTACTTAATATGGAAATATATACAGTTGCACCAGGACATGGATCATTTAAAACCACATCCTCTTTAAAGAAATCCCTAAATTCAAGCCAAGTTTATCCGAATACACCACAGCGATGGCAGTTCTGAATTCTTTATCAGAAAAAAAAAATAGTAAAAATTACATCAAGCATTAATGGCAGTTGCTAAAAAAACACAGTAATATTAAATGAGACCTAAAGCTGTGGAATTAGATAAAAGCGTATAAAATAAAAGCGTATAAAAGTGTATTGGAATACATTATTATCCTTATACCCATTAAAAAAACATCACTGATTAAACCCTCATTTCCATTATGAAAATGTCCTTTTAGACATTGTAGCCTTATCATAATCAACTTTATTTAAGATGATTTTTACCTAATACCATGATACGTGTAAATTCAATAAAGATGATTTTGTCCTCAGGACGCGGCCTAGTGATAAATGGTTTAGGTGCTATATGTTAGGTTTTATGCCCGAAAGACAATTTGTAATTGTTTTATTTAAATAAATGACAGAATTTATTTCATCTTATTTATTCGCATTTATTGCCAATATTAATACACTACAGAAAACCCTAAGTATATTGATTATGTAATCGCATAACTCAGTGTATGGCTATACACACGAGGATTGAGTTTGTGAAATATAATTAAAATTAACTTAGTCCGTAGCGTTTATTAATCTGAGTACGGGTCTCTAGATTAATTTGCTAATGATACGCCCAGAACACTTTAGGTGTGACAGTCTTATCCGGACTGTCGGTAATAGGGTACCTAATGGGGCATTTATATATGATGATAATCATATAGGGCTGGACCGATTTGATTTGAGTTCTTGATATAATTCCGTAATCGAGAAGTCTTATCGAATCACAAGATGATCATATATGGATTAATCTTAATCCTGAGGTGCTTAGACTATGGTAGAGTTTGATGTGTTAGTAAGCATCACTTCGCAGTATGTGGTCCAACACTTCTCGTTGGCTCTATTCTGGGATGAGTGAGTGGTCTGTGCTATCACAGATATGAAATCCATTCCTTCCATCGGGAAGTAGACAGACAGTTCCCTTATTTGTTGACCCTAGAAACTGATCGATCGGCCGAGTTCATATTATATTGGATATGAACTAATTGATCACTAGGGGGTTAATGGTAAATAAGGATAATATGTTTCGAGAAGGGTTTACGGAAATATCCCGAATCGAAGTGAACAGTCTATGGAGGATTTATCCGTATGAAATGATTATATCAGTGGACGCTTTCGACTCATAAATTGAGTGTAAGTTATCTATATTCGATTTATTGTAGCTACTGAATATGGGTCCATTGTCCCGACGTGGCTCTTAATATAGCATATAGGCTTCTCGTCGTTGCACCTCAATTATAATTAAATAGTGGATTGGGCTATTTAATTGATATGTGGTTAATTGTTTAGTTGGACTAGATGATTAAATACACGGAAATAAAGTTTTCGTGGACTCGGCCCAAATTAGTGTGTTGACCTTTTGACCTAATTTGTCAAATATAGAAAAAATGCGTGTGGCCTTATTTGATTAAGGTTGGGGCGCATGACATATTAATTATTTATCAAGGAATTAGTTTGCTTGGATAATTATTTAATGTGTGATTTATCTTTTATTTGTTAAATGATAATTCATGGAATATTAGATAATAATATGATTTATCCTAATTTGTTTGGGATAATTATTTTATTTATCTTTTATTTGGAAAAAGGATTAATATAATAATTATCTCTTAATTATTAAATCCTTGGAGGACAATGATTACTCTCCTATATAAAGAGAGTTCTCCCAAGCCTTTTGACACATAACATAACACGCCATTATTGAAGAAAAATAGCTTGGAATTTTCGGCTATTTTCTTCGGGTTTCGAGTTGGAATAATCTTCGGGATTATTCCGGTAGCATATCAAGGAGGTCTGGCGGCGGGAAACACCATCCACCTGGTGTTGCTGGGAGACACACGTTGGAAGGCCGTGGGCTCATACACGTGTTTCGTTAATAGCCGAGCCGAGTGACGTGGTTCGAACTCGATCTCGTTTAGCTGTGAGCTCGTTCGTTTGATAAACGAACAAAAAATTATGTTCGAGCTCGGCTCGTTTAAAAGATAAAATGTTCGAGCTCGGCTCGTTAGACATATTTTTTTCCTTTTGGCTCGACTTTGGCTCAAATTCGGCTCGAGTTTGGTTCGTTAAAATTAAAACATAGTGCAAATGTAAACATAATATGTTAGACATTAAAATTACATATATTACACAACTTTCGTATAAATAAATCTATAATATCTATTAGATGAATGCATTCCTCGTAATCGGGTCAATCTATGATTGATCCGACGATATATAAGCATGTTCGCGAACATTATATAAGCATGTTCGCAAACATGTTCGCGAACATTATATAAGCACGTTCGCGAACATAATCGAATGTTCACGAACCAAGCTCGAGCTCGGCTCGTTAAGCAAACAAGCCTACAGTCATGTTCGAGCTCGGCTCGTTAAGCTAAATGAACAAACGATCACGAACACTAACGAGCCGAACACGAGATTGTTCACGAGCGGCTCTGTTCGTTTAACAGGACTACACGTGTTCAAGGAGCCTTTTGTTCTTGGAGTTAAGCACCATAAAAAGGTAGGCTCCTAAACCCCCCCTTGTAGTTAGATCTTTAATTTATGTTATTTGTTTTCGTTTAGATCTAGATATGATGCATTCCGCTGCGTAATCGGGTCAATCTATGATTGATCCGACGATATTTTGTAGCTCCTTCGTTTAGTAACAATTGAGCATAGGAATTGTATTTTTTTTATGTCAATTTTTGAAAATTCCATGTAAAAGTAGCATCTTTTATTGTAATTTTGTTGTTCCGGGCTCGAAAAGATGAAGATCTTGCTGAAAAATTGAAGATCAAGGTGAAACCCAAGGTATGAACGAGGAGAAACGGTTAAATTTTTTTTTTAAAAACTGCTACAGGAATTTCTGCGACGCTGAAAAGCATCGCTATAAGTCCTGTTTATAAAATTGTTTAATGTTTGCGGCTGCATGTAACCTTTTTTTTTAACCTAATTTTTTTTTTATGGAAAATTAGGGATAAGGACACAATCTGAAATGTTTTTAAGTAACAGGACAACTACATATTTTTTATAGGGAGAAGGACAACTGCATAATTTTTATAGCGAGAAGGACAAACAAAGTGAATTCCGAAAATCGGTGAATCTTCCCGTGAATTTTGACAGGTGAATCCCGAAAATCGGTGAATCTCGACAATGAATTTTGAAAATTAGTGAATTTCGACGGTGAATTAATGAATTTAAACAAAGTGAATTTCGAACACAAGTGAAATGAATAAATAGTTTTGTCCTTTATGCAAAAGTTTCAAAAAACTGTCCTTCTACTCAATTGATGAAATATTTCTGTCCTTCTCCCTCATTCCCCCTTTTTTTTAATATAAAAGACTGCCGTTTGGCAGATATATAATAAAAAATAAAAAAAATTTTATTTTTGGGAAATAATTTTGAAACAGCCAAAAGAAACAAAAAAAAAATATTTTTTTTTATTCACAGCCGCATGTAATAATAATAAAAAAAATTTGATTAATTGTAATAAATTGGTTTTATTCAATTAAAAAGGTCTTTCTGCTCTCGGGTGTTCATGGTTCGTGATCCGACGGTTCGAGTTCAAGATTTGAAGATCAAGACTCGAAGACATAGTATAAGTTTTACTTTTCCTTAGAAAATATTTAGTCGGGGATACCAACGGTCCATCTCGGTGTTTACTTTTCGGTATAATTTTGTGTTTGATCAAAATTACGTGCTTAAAACCGGAAAATTGCCATGACTTGCATCTTCATGATTCCACTCCAATGCATACATGTAGTTTTTAATTTCGAATTAAAATAGACGTGTATAACTCGAATAATTAGTATGAATGCTTATTAATTTAATATGTGGTAGTTAAATAATAAGTAGCTAATTATAAAACCGAGGACCCGGGTTTTTGTCAATCGTTTACGATTTTAGTAATTGATTCTCGGTGAATCCCACTTGGATAAATCGTTGAGCTTTTCGGTGATGGCTTCTTAGTGAACCCACTTTAAACAGAAACGAGATTACGCTTTCGGTGACAATTTAGAAATCGGAGAATCTTAGTACATGGGTTCGGAAATGGTCTAACCATGGTTGGGCGAGTTCAACCGAGCTTCGGCTCAATCGACTCCCCTCCACGTGTGATGTACGTTACAGCAGTTCGACAGGACTTAGCATAGCCGATAAGCCTTCGGGCTAAACGGGGCTTCTCTTGCCGGATTGGCCTGAACTGTCACATATGTTCCAACGAATAAGACGGCGTAGGCTTGCCTACATAACCGACCCTATTCGGAGTACTTTGATTTATTGTTTCTTATTGTCAAGACCGAAACCGTAATTAGTAAACCCACCACTTTTTCAAATTATTGAGTGGGAGCGGGAAAGGCGACCGCCAACCCCACGGCCTCTACTATAGATGCAAGCATGTGAGAGAAGGGTGACGCCTCATGCCACTTTGATTCCAGCCCCCTAAGGATGGTGTTCACCCCCATCAAAATTCAAGGCTTGGTCTTCGAAGGATAGGATTTTGGGTACTCGTTGGGTCACTGTCCGACCCTAAAGGCGGCATACTCGGGGCGTACTTTGAGGTCTGATATAGTAGGTCACACTCTTTATGGATATTTTCGAAATATCTAGGCTAGAAAAAGGAAGGTAATCAATGATTAAGAGCCGGGATGTCTGATTCCCGTGAGATGTTCGATTCTCGAAGCTTAATCATTGAGAGAGATTGTCTCAGTTTAACCGTCATTGTGCTGATACCGACCCTAAATGCGGCGGTACGATGTGAGGTTAAATCCTTGGAATGGTAGGATAGACTTTATATAGTTTATTATTCCTAAAATACAAAATATAGTAGTGTATATTTGATTAAATTTCTGTCATTTTATTTACAGCATCATGTCTTCGCAAATTCAAACTTTACTGAATGATAAGCTAAATGGCGACAATTTTACTAAGTGGAAAAGTAACGTAAACGTGGTGCTCGTATTAGAGAATGCACAGTTTGTTTTGACTGAGGAGTGCCCTGTTCTTCCCCCTCAAAATCCGCCTAAACGCATTTGCGATCAACATAAAAAATAGACAGAGGCGAATAATTAGGCAAAAGGCATCTTCTTAGCCTCAGTGTCGGATGTCATTCGGAGCAAGATTGAGGGTTTTAATACTGCACGAGAAATCTTGCAGCATTTAACCACCATGTTTGGCAAACCGTCGATCAAGCAAGACACGAGGCCGTGAGAAAGAATTTGTCAATGCCAAGATGAGGCGGGGTCAATCGGTTACTGGTCATGTGATGAACATGATTAGTTACTTTACCGATGCAGCAACTCATGGTGCGATTATAGACGATGCTACCCAAGTGTCAGTGATTCTCAAATCTCTGGACATCGATTTCCTGACGTTCAGGACCAGCTACGTCATGTCTAAGGCTCACCTTTCCATGACGGAGTTGATCAACAAACTTCAAGTCTATGAGGGTCTTTCTACGAAAGATAAAACCCTAGACCAGGAAAAGAAGGCTGAGGCCAATGTGGTCATAGCCAAGGTGTCTTAGTCAAACCAGCAGGGTAAGCAAAAGAATAAGAAACAAACTGGCCGGCACCTAAACCTATGAAGAAGAAGGCTAAGCCGAATACACCATCCAAGGCCAAGGGCAAGTGTCATTACTGCAATGAGATAGGGCACTGGCGTCGTCACTGCCCCGTATATATCAAAGATGTAAAAGATGGGAAGGTTAAGGCTAGCAATGGGAAAGATAAGAAAGGTAATCATGAATTACTTGTCTTGGAATCTTTTAATGTGGCTAAAGATGTATCAAATTGGATACTGGATACTGGAGCTACTAACCATGTATGTTCTTCTTTACAGATCCTTAGTTCGTTTGAAGAGCTAGAGGAAGGAGCTCAAGTTATGAGAGTCGGCACCGGGGCGTTAGTTTCAGCAAAAGCAGTGGGAGCTGTGGTTTTACATATTGGGAATAAAGTTTTACATTTAGACAATGTTTATTTCATTCCGAATTTTCGTAGAAATTTAATTTCGTATTCTGCTTTGAAAGATCAATTGTACTCTGTTTCTTTTATGAATAATGAGTTTACTATTTCAAAGAATGGTTTTATTTTGTGTACTACTGTATTAGAAAACGGATTGTATTTCATTAAACCCACGCAAGCTCCCCTGTTAAATACTGAAATGTTTAAAGTAGCACATCAAAAATCTGCTAAAAGGCAGAAAATTTCTCATAAAGAAGATAGTAAACATATCTTTGGCACCTTAGGCTAGGTCATATTTCCTTGGAAAGACTCAAACAACTAGCTTAGGGTGATACCTTAAAAGAGTTATATGTTGACTCGTTGCCGGTTTGCGAATCTTGCCTGGAAGGAAAAATGACTAAGCGTCCCTTATCGTCAAAAGGGAATAGGGCCAAATAACCTCTATAGTTAGTACATTCAGACCTTTGTGGTCCGATGAATGTGCAAGCTAGAGGCAGATTCGAGTATTTTGTTACTTTCATCGACGACTACTCGAGGTTCGGATATGTTTATATGTTGCATCGAAAATCCGAGACTTTTGGCAAGTTTAAGGAATTTCAAGCAGAAGCCGAAAGGTAGTTAGGCAAGTCCTTGAAATGCCTTCGCTCTGATCGTGGAGGAGAGTACTTAGATACTGAGTTCACTGACTACCTACTTGAACATGGGATCTGTTCCCAAAGTTCTACGCCTAGGACACCTCAGCAAAATGGAGTTGCTGAAAGGAGAAATAGAACATTGATTGACATGGTCAAATCAATGATGAGCTACGCCTTGCAACCGATATCTTTTTGGGGATATGCTCTAGAAGCAGCAGTCTATACATTGAATGCAGTACCGTCAAAGTCTGTCACTACGACACCCTTGGAGCTGTGGAAGGGACGTCGCGAAAGCATACGTCACTTTCGCATTTGGGGTTGTTCCACACATGTGCTGAATGACAAGACATCCAAGCTACAAACGCGTATGAAAGTATGTATGTTTGTAGGCTACTCCAGAGGAACACATGGAGGTCTATTTTATGATCCTGAAGATAACAAGGTGATAGTTTCTACTCACGCCACGTTTTTGGAGGATCAGTATATGACAGATTTCAAGCCTCGAAGTAAAGTCGTACTTGAGGAGTTACTTTCTGACGAGGTCAGACCACAAGTGCCACCTAGTGTCACTGTAGACAACACTACGAATGAAACAGTCACCCCTCCTCCTAATCCACCCAGACGTACTGAGAGAGTGGTTCGGCCAGCAAATCGGTATGAACAATCAGAGGCTAACGTAGCCGTCTCTGATGGTATGGAAGATGATCCAGTGTCTTTTTGCAAGGCCATGGATGATCGTGACAAGGATCTATGGGTTGACGCGATGAGTCAAGAGATAGAGTCCATGTACTCTAACTCTGTCTGGAAACTTGTAGATTGCCCCGAAAAGGTAAAACCCATAGGGAGCAAGTGGCTCTACAAGAGGAAGCGAGGAGTTGATGGTAGGGTGCAAACCTTTAAAGCACGGCTTGTAGCTAAGGGCTACACACAGAGAGAGGGTATAGACTACGAAGAGACCTTCTCCCTTGTGGCCATGCTCAAATCCATCCGGATCCTCATTTCTATTGCTGCATGCCTAGATTATGAAATCTGGCAAATGGATGTCAAGACAGCGTTTCTTAACGGCTTTCTCGACGAGGAAATCTATATGCAGCAAACAGAAGGATACATAGAGGAAGGCCAAGAGCACAAAGTGTGCAAGTTGCTAAGATCCATTTATGGGTTAAAACAAGCATCTCGGTTTTGGAATCATTGATTTGATGACACAATTAAGTCATACGATTTCGAACAAAATCCTGATGAACCTTGTGTATACAAGAAAGTCATCAAGGATAAGGTTGCGTTTCTAGTGTTGTACGTAGATGACATCCTCCTAATTGGAAACGATAAGGGGATGTTGTCGGACGTTAAAATTTGGTTGGCCAGCCAATTCCAAATGAAAGATTTGGGAGAGGCGAATTATGTTCTCGGGATCCAATTAATACGGGATCCTAAGAACAAGATGTTAGCTCTTTCACAAGCCACTTACATTGATAAGGTGATGGCTAGATATAGCATAACGGACGCAAAGAAGGGTTACCTACCAACTCGTCACGGCGTCCATCTCTCGGAGAAGGTTTAAGACTCATAGTCCTCGGACGGTTAGGGTTCAATAGGCATTTTAAAGCTCTATATAAACATAAGAATATCAATTCATTCATATATACATAGGCTATGCAATAAAAGAGTGCCTTATGCTTATGAATTGATCTTCACGGACGTTCGGCGTTATCTAGGAAGGTTTATATTAGGGAATTGCGCGCACCTTGTTTATACGTAGATTGTAAACTAGCATGAGATTATAACTTGGTAATTGTTAGTTGGACGAGAGTTTGAGTGATCGTTTAGGAAGTACGCCTAACCATAGGAATGTTGCCACAGACGAGGTGTACGGTTAATATCGGCATCCTTAGAGTCGTAAGCGTGTGAGTTATATGAGATGGAGGCACTTAAAAGGCGAAGTCACGTAACAATATCACAAGTGATCTAGTGACCTACCGGTGCTACGTCAAGTTTTAGAGGATGACTCCCGTAGCCAATATAAACAGATATGAACGGATTAATAGTTGATAAGTCTCATTGTTATATAAATTGTCTAGATCCAAATGATTACGGTTATAATTGGGCAAAGTTGATTACGTTATTTGTACGTTTAAGTGTGTCTTTCTTTTCTCGTATTCTATGTTGCTTGTAGACCATCTTTGTTAAACGAAATAAGTAGGTTGATTGTTTAAATGTACGCTATCAATGGTCCAATTGCTTAAATAATCTACGTGCACTAGAGTTCAATGACCGTTTGTTGTTTTTCTTATGATGCGGTTAATCGGAAGGAATCACTCAACGAACTTGTTAGCAAAATGTTATCACATCGAGTTTTCGAGGCTCATGACACCTAAACGTGAAGGCAAGAATTCAAGAAGCTATGGCGTTGGACTTGTCGGACCTACGGGACGAGGAATCCGTTATCGAAAGCTGTCGAGCCTCGCCCCTCGTTCTAGAAAATCATAATTCGAAAACCCGCCTTTCTCGGACCCAAGGATCAAATCTAGGCAATGAGCATTGGATTGCGACGATCTAAGTTAAGGATGTGCAAAAATTCTTTTTTTTATTCGAATCGTAACCGAGTCTTTGTTAAAAAAAAAAGAACCTCTTAAAGTACTTGAAGAGGACTAGGAATTATATCGAGTTTGGTATATTCGGGTGCAAACCTGGATGTACAACGCAAGGAAATGACGAGACGGGTACCGACTCGACTTTCGGTCGGATCGAGATGATTTCAAATCTACCTCGGGATCGGTGTTTACCATTGGTGGTGGTGGTGCGATCATTTGGAGAAGCGTCTAGTTTGAAAGAACTATAATATAGCAATAATTAGTCGTAATATGCCGAATTTACTTATGCCAAGGGTTACGATTCATTATTGTGTATTTAAAGATTTTATTGTATTATTTGATGTTAGATCGTGTTTTATGCTATTTGCAAAGGGGCAAATTGAGGGAAAGCGATCCGGCAAAGACGGCCGATTCTACTATGGAAGGCGAATACATAGCGGCCTCTCGAGGTAGCTAAGAAACCGCAGCCTTTGGCTCAAGAAGTTCCCGAGTGGTTTAGGGGTCTCTCCAAATCACAACGATCCGATCGCTCTCTATTGGCTGACAACAATCGGATCGCTTATCTCTATTGTGACAACAACAATGAAAGGGCTTGATGAGATAAGAAATCTAATTCGAAGGAACCCCGTAGTCACACAAGTCGAAGCATATCGAGCTAAAATACCATTTAATCAGAGAGATAGTCCAAAGAGGTGACATTTCCGTCAAGAAAATCGCCTCTGCTGACAACCATGTTGATCCTTTCACCTAGACATTGCCGTTAGAAGTCTTCAACCGGCACTTGGAAACTATTGGTATTAGGGACATGACTTATTTGCTTTAGAGCAAGTGGGAGTTGTATTCGAGTGGTTTAGGGGTTTGTAATATAGATATAGGGTGTGCTCTAAAACAATTAATCCACTTGCCTTTCGTGCAAGTGGGAGATTGTTAGGTTTTATGCCCGAAAGACAATTTTTAATTGTTTTATTTAAATAAATGAAAGAATTTATTTCATCTTATTTATTCGTATTTATTGCCAATATTAATACACTACAGAAAACCCTAAGTATATTGATTATGTAATCACATAACTCAGTGTATGACTATACACACGAGGACTGAGTTTGTGAAATATACTTAAAATTAACTTAGTCCGTAACGTTTATTAATCTGAGTACGGGTCTCTAGATTAATTTGCTAATGATACGCCCAGAACACTTTAGGTGTGACAGTCTTATCCGGACTGTCGGTAATAGGGTACCTAATGGGCCTTTATATATGATGATAATCATATAGGGCTGGACCGATTTGATTTGAGTTCTCGATATAATTCCGTAATCGAGAAGTCTTATCGAATCACAAGATGATCATATATGGATTAATCTTAATCCCGAGATGATCACAGACGATCGCTTAAACTAGGGTAGAGTTTGATGTGTTAGTAAGGATCACTTCGCAAGTATGTGGTCCAACACTTCGTTGGCTCTATTCTCGGGATGAGTGGTGGTTCGTGCTATCACGAATATGAAATCCATTCCTTCCCTCGGAAGTAGACGAGACAGTTCCCTTATTTATTGACCCTAGAAACTGATCGATCGGCCGAGTTCATATTATATTGGATATGAACTAATTGATCATTAGGGGTTAATGGTAAATAAGGATAATATGTTTCGAGAAGGGTTTACGGAAATATCCCGAATCGAAGTGAACAGTCTATGGATGATTTATCTGTATGAAATGATTATATCAGTGGACGCTTTCGACTCATAAATTGAGTGTAAGTTATCTATATTCGATTTATTGTAGCTACTGAATATGGGTACATTGTCCCGACGTGGATCCTAATATAGCATATAGGTTTCTAGTCGTTGTACCTCAATTATAATTAAATTGGGCTATTTAATTGATATGTGGATTAATTGTTTAGTTGGACTAGATGATTAAATACACGGAAATAAAGTTTTCGTGGACTCGGCCCAAATTAGTGTGTTGACCTTTTGACCTAATTGGTCAAATATAGAAAAAATGCATGTGGCCTTATTTGATTAAGGTTGGGGCGCATGACATATTAATTATTTATCAAGGAATTAGTTTTCTTGGATAATTATTTAATGTGTTATTTATCTTTTATTTGTTAAATGATAATACATGGAATAATATATAATAATATGATTTATCCTAATTTGTTTGGGATAATTATTTTATTTATCTTTTATTTGGAAAAAGGATTAATGTAATAATTATCTCTTAATTATTAAATCCTTGGAGGACAAGGATTACTTTCCTATATAAAGAGAGTTCTCCCAAGCCTTTTGACACATAACATAACACGCCATTATTGAAGAAAAATAGCTTGGAATTTTCGACTATTTTCTTCGGGTTTCGAGTTGGAATAATCTTCGGGATTATTCTGGTAGCATATCAAGGAGGTTTGGCGGCGGGAAACACCATCCACCTGGTGTTGCAAGGAGACACACGTTGGAAGGCTGTGACTGCTCATACACGCACGTATTCAAGGAGCCTTTTGTTCTTGGAGTTAAGCACTATAAAAAGGTAGGCTCCTAAACCCCCCTTGTAGTTAGATCTTTAATTTATGTTCTTTGTTCGTTTAGATCTAGATCTGATGCATTCCGCTGCGTAATCGGGTCAATCTATGATTGATCCGACGATATTACATCTAATACTGTAATGGCAGATGGACCGGCAGCTGAAGTGTGGATGTTCGAATCCCGTAAAGGGACGACTTTTTTAGTATTTTGGTGTAATGGCAACTCATGACTCTGAGCTACTAGATTACCTGATTAATATCTCTACACATTCAGTGGGAGAGAAGAGTGTGAGCCCTTTCGATTAGGATTTAACCGCCAAAAGAGATGATTTTTACTTAATACCATGATACGTGTAATGTATTTAATAATCACTAAATTGGTTACATCAACTACGATGAAAGATTATTGTTATTCTCTTTGGCCAAAGGTTTGATTGATAGGTGTCTTGGCCCCAATAATTGGAATTATTTTAATAACCAATAATTGAATCTAATAACCCAATTCGAATCTACTACTTTACATGCTTATCTTGGCAAACTGTTTTGCTACTTTTGTATAAATATCTTGTCTACGAAAGTAGGTTCATCTTCATGTGGATAAGCTTTTTTATTTCTTGGGCCACTCACTTTTGTACAGAAAACATATGAAATGGAGATTATTAATAAACTAATGATAGTACTATAAAATAATCAGGCCTCAATTATGTGTCATATTTACGGTCCCCGAAGTCAGATAAAGCCCAAGTGTAAGTTGCTGAGTGATTAACCTTAGGACTTCTGACTTATTTTATTGATTGATTAAGAATAAATTTGAAGAGACTCTTGTAATGGTGACTTAAACTATGCTACTGAGTTTGGTCAGCTGAGTGTAATACTCTGTTGAGTCTGGTGTGGAAACAATGATCTAGTGTTCAGCTAGGGCAGATCAGAAGGGTTGATCCACCTGCTGAAGTTAAGACTGCTGAAGACAAGGCTGCTGATTCTCAGCAAACTTGGGGAACACGTCTACTACATGGTTTTCCGGTTTTGGTTAAGTTACTTAGGGGTATTTCAGTCATTATCTGGTATGTCTCTTTAGTCGGTTAGGGTTTGATTCTCAATGCTATAAATACCATCTGTATTAATTGTAACTTGATGTAACTTTCTCGTGATAATAAAATATCCTCGTTTGTCCGTCGAGTAGTCGGCTTATTGCCGTAAACCACGTTAAATCCGGGTTCTTCTTGTTTTTGTGTTTGTTTACTTGTTAATTGCTTATCTTTACTCACAATCACCATCACTTCTTGATCGATCCGTCATAACAAACTGGTATCAGAGCGTCCAGGTTCTTCAAGAAATCTGTTTATCTGTTTTAAGCAAGGTAGATTGGCACCAAGGTCATAATTGCTAGGATTTGTGATCTACACAAGCTTTTCTGGTGAGAAAGATGTCTGCTTTAAACGTCAAGATTGAAAAGTTTACAGAAAGAAACAGTTTTAGTCTGTGGCAAATCAAGATGCGTGCTTTGTTGAAACAATAGGGATTATGGGTCTCTTGTCTAAATCAACAGAAGGAAGTGCCGCTGAGAGAGCCAGTCTGGAGGAAAAAGCAAATTCAACAATTATGTTGTGCTTGTCAGACGATATTATCACAGAGGTTGCTGAAGAGGACACAGTAGAGAAGCTATGGTCAAGCTTAAGAGTCTATATATGACAAAGTCTCTAACCAACAAGTTGTTATTAAAATAACGTCTATTCAGCCTAAGGATGCATGAGGGCACTCAGCTGAGAGATTATTTAGATCGCTGAACACAATATTGCTTGACCTAAGGAATATTGATGTGAAGATTGAAGATGAGGATGCAGCATTGATCCTACTTGTATCATTGTCTGCATCATATGAGAACTTTGTGCAGACTTTTATTGTTGGGAAGGACTCAGTGTCATTAGAGGATGAGAGATCATCACTCCATGCTCGAGAGCTACGCCATAAGGCATCCTGGTTCTGGGACAGACAGACAGTCTGCTGGATTGGTGGCCAGTTGAATCAGTAGGGGTCCAAACAACTATGGAAAGAAGAAATCCAAGTAGAGTTCCAAGGGTCATAAAGCTAAGGATGTCTGTAATTACTACAAGGAGCAGGGCCATTGGAAAAATGAATGTCCAAAAAAGTAGAAGCAGCAGGGTACTCAGCAGGGTACAGTTGCTTTGGCAGAACAAGACACCAACTCTGAAGAAGATCTGGCCTAAGAAGTTTTAGAGTCAGCAGGGCACGAGATGTGTGGATTCTGGACATTGGGGCATCTTATCATGTATGTCCAAACAAGGAGTGTTTTTAACTTATCAGCAGGTGGATGGAGGCCATATTGCTATGGCGAACAACAAGGTCTGTAAAATAGTTGGGATTGGATCTGTTCAGTTGAGGACACATGATGGTAAATTTTGCACACTGAAAGAGGTAAGGCATGTTCCACAAATGACCAAGAATTTGATATCACTTAGTCTACTTGACAGCAAAGGGTTCAAGTTCAAGGGTGAAGGTAGAGTAGTGAATGTCGATAAGGGTTCAGTTGTGATTCTGAAGGGAATCGGGCAGGGGACATTGTACATACTACAAGAGTCTACTGTATCCGGTTATGCTGTTGTTGCATCATCGGAGGTTCGCCATCCACGGTTGACCAAGCTGTGGCATATGAGATTGGGTCATATGGGTGAAAGAGGGATGCAAATTCTGTCTAAGTCTAATCTACTTGGGGGACATAAGGTCAAGGAGCTGGATTTTTATGAACACTGTGTGTTTGGGAAGCTACGTAGGAGCAAGTTCCCAAAATCAATTCACATCACAAAAAGGACACTTGATTATGTCCATTCTGATTGTTGGGGACCTTCAAGGGTGTAGTCACTGGGTGGTCACATGTACTTTGTGTCTTTTATAGATGATTATTCATGGATGGTGGGTAATTATGATGAAGCTCGAGAGTAAAGCATTCAAGCACTTCATGCAGTGGAAGGCATTGGTTGAGAATCTGACAGGGAAGAAGATCAAGAGACTTAGAACTGACATTGAACTGGAATTTTGTTGGTTTGAATTTGATGAATTTCGCAAGAATGAAGGCATCGCTAGGCAACCACTGTCAGAGACACTCTACAGCAGAATGGTGTTGCAGAAATAATGAATCAAACTCTTTTGGAGAAGGCAAGGTGCATGATCTATTATTCAAGTCTAGCAAGAAGATTTTGGGCAGAGTCTGCTAACACAACATACTACTTAATCAATAGGGTGCCTCACACTAGGATCAAGCTTAAAACACCACTTGACGTTTGGTCAGGAAAGTCAGTAGACTACTCAGGTCTAAGGGTTTTTGGAAACACAGTCTAATATCATGTCAGTGAAGGTAAACTGGAGCCTAGAGCCAAAAAATGAGTGTTTGTTGGATATGGAGATGGAGTAAAAGGGTATAGAATCTGGTCATCAGCTGAAAATAGGGTTATACTCAGTAGGAGTGTAGTCTTTGATGAAAAATCTATGCTTGACTCATTTGTGAGGGCCACATTTGAATCTAAAATTGGATCTGAGACTGAGAAGGTTGACAAACAGGTGGAGCTTCAAGTAGAGTCTGCTGAATTAAAAGACTTAGCAGGGGGCAGTCAGCACTCAGTAGATCTAGAACTAGATCCAAGTGTTGAAATAGTGTCCTAAACCCAATCGGGTTGGACCGGATCCGACCGGGTCGGATCATTTCTACTACTTCTTTATGTTTATACATATGATAAATGGCTTTAATGTTATTATATATTTTGTTCATCTATATGAACCACTTTGTGATTGTATATATATGATAACGTCCCTAGTGTCAAGTTGTGAGAAAGAAATCATTATAGTGATTATGGTTGATGAGATCTCGACTCATTTTAAAAGGTTTGATACTTAAATGTCTTTAGTCGTATGTGCTATTAAACGGGACATTAATAGTACGATTAGACTAGCACGTATTGGATGTCTTTTATCTTATTGAAGGTGGGGATAGATCTCGTCTATCAAAGTGTTGAGACACTTTGAATGTGCATTGATGTGTATAAGAGAATGTGTATGTTAGACTAACCCTCTTACTTTATTAAGTGTCGCACTATGTGGCGGTTGTGTAATTATCCTGAGGCCAGAGTCTCCGGGGCATCACCGTGTGGATTGTCATGCTTTGACACTATTGAGGTTTCCCCTAGCCATGGGACGATCATGCGGTAGTGATTGGGTGTGATACTGAAGCATGCGTAGGATTCATGTCGCTCGTCCGGAAATCACGTATTCTATTATTATGAGTAAATATCCGAAAGGACCTTCTTATAAGGAATGTCTTATTCTCAAAAGTCTTTGTAAAGCGGAAGTAATATGTTACTTCGAGAAAGTAGGATATCCAGATTAGAAGATATGGTCGTTGATGTTTGACACTCGACGTACGACCGTATGGGTATTGTAACAGCGATGGGATTCTATTTACACGGTAACTGTTTCACATGAAGGGTAGTAGTCAAGGCATTTGACTCTTCCGATGATTGGGGGTCACGGTGTGTTGCCAGACGCTAATCCGTGATCGTTAGGTATGAAGGGCATTTTCGTAATTGCACTTTGTGCCAACGGCCAACATATTTGGAAGCCTATCGGGTCACAAACATAAGAACATCTAGCCGGATTAAAATGCGGTTATAGTGTTAACCAAATAAGGAAAGTTTATCTCGATTATAAAGTGTTATAGTGGTAAATTAATATGGTGGTATTTATTTATTATGAATAAATTAAACACATGATATTAATTGTGTTGATTAATTAAATATACATAGTTGATGTATACGTTGAAATTATTTGTGTATATTGATACACATGTATTTTGCAAATATTTAATCATAGCATTATATTAATTAAGAATTTTCCGGATGCCAAAATATTGGCTTTGAGGCACATGACACTATTTATTAAGATATACTTGGATTGTGCAATCTAATTAATGAAATTATCATATATTAATATTAGATAATAATTGATTTATGAAAAATAATTTATGATAATAAGATAAAGTTAGTCAATATTATTTATTGACAATATCTTTGGAAATATTTAATATGAGATATTAAATTAAAAAAGAAAAATCAATCAAATATACTTTTTATATTTTATTTCTCCTCAATCTACAAGGAAGCTTCTTCCAATCAGATTGTGGTACAATGGGGTGCCACTTATCCTTATAAAAGAAAAGGGTTGGCTAGCTCTTTGGTACATCACAAATCCAAGAGACTAATAGTTCTTGTGAATAATGTCGATCTAGCAACCGAGTTTTTCTGGTAGCAATCCATGATGGGATTCCGGTGGGCTGTTCGTGTGGATCACCGGCAGAGGCCGAACGCTTGGGCGGCTTCGTGCACAAACTACAACCGTAGACAAAGCGTCGTTCCAATTGGATCAACCAAGGTCTTCTCTTGTCTACTTCTTTTATGCTTGTTGCTTAAACGAAGTCAATCCTGGTTAGAAGGAAATAAATTTTTGAATTCAGCTGCGTTCCCGCGTAGATTTCCTAACAGTGGTATCGGTGTGAACTTCGAGCTTAAGCAATAAGCCGTTAATTTGCATAGTAATTAATTAATAGATGCAAGATCAAGATTCACGAAACGAGAGAAACAATAATAATAATAATAATAATCGATTGGGGGCTCGGCCGAAGCGGCGGCCCCCTCCAACGCGGAAACCGCCGGCGCCGGCAGTGCCCCTAGGGCTGCCGGCGTCGGCCGGTTCTATCGTGAGGGAGATTGATTCCGTTTTCCGTTTTGTGATATTTATTGTGCCTTGATATCTCCTTTGTTTAGTTGTGTAATGTGGCTAACTAATGGTTCAAATAGTTTGGGTCATTGGGATGTCACATGGCATTAAATAATATAGGCCCCCTCGGTTACAAAGGCGAAGAAGCGAGGTGGCAAACTCGGTTAGAAGTCGATCAAGTCGTGACTATAAATCGGGATTCGAGCAAGTACGTGGTGACACCGGCGAATTATAGATCATGTATAACCGAATAATCTTAAGGACAAAGATTATCGGTTACCGGGGAAAAAAAAAGCGATTGGTGTACTCGACTTAGTCAATTAAAGTCGGATAGTAATTATACAAGGTACTCAGTTTTGAAGAAGAGTATAAAACTGAGTTAAGGCCTTGTTGAATTTAAACTGACAATACGACAAAAGATCGTACATGTGAACGTTGGCTAAACGACAAGTGTAACGGCTACAAGAGCTAGTGATCATTACATCACCCCTATAAATACACAAGAGAATCACTTGAAGGAGAGAGAGGAGGATCAGAAAAAGAGCTTTACAAGCATAAATTCAAAGATCCAAATCCAGATCTATAAAATCGGATCATATATATCCAGAAAAAGGGGAAGCCAACGAAATTGCCTTGAAGACTTCAAAGAAAGATCCAGTAACCCATCAAGGGGAAAGAAGGCATTTTGGAGCTACAAGTCAGATCCAGAAGAATCAGACAGCTCACTGAATTAATCCTTGATTAATTCTAAACCTAACCTTTGTGAAAAATGGTTGGCTGTGCATAGTTTGAAGAGAGCAATTCTACCTTTCTTCATACGGTGTTGCTACAGCTGTTGGTGCAGTCTGAGGACTGTGTGTTGGTATTAGTGGTGAGTTGGTGAAGCAGCAATTCCACCTCCAAAGGATCAGTGTGCAGAGTGAAGGGAGCAATCTCACCTTTCTTCATTTTGTGTAGACAGTGAAACCAGGGTGTCGTGAAGGACTGTCATAGTACTAGGATTTTGTAACGTTATCTCATTATTCTAGTGATACCTCCTACGCCACAGGAGAAGGGGAGACGTACGGGATTACACCACCCGGAACTTCCATAAACAAATCTTGTGTTGATTTTCTTTATGCATTTGTGTTTGTTTTATTTATCGCATTATCTCTCAGCAAACACCAGACACTGATTTCTCACAAAGCGATACATAGAAGGTCTAGATTTACGTTTACACATCTATTGCACTAAAGGCTATTACTTTATCCGCCGCCGATTAACAAGACCGAATATAAGTCGTTTTGACTTACAATCGGTTAAGCTAAGCGAACTCCGCACAAGTTAAGGGACGGGAACTTAAGCGAACCGGAAGTCGGTTTGAGTTTCGAGAAACTCGGCCTCGGGGCTTTTACAACTTAAGATAAGTTTTTGGTGACAAGTTTAATCACCCCCCCTCTAAACTTGTGTTAGCCTTTCCAAGGGACCAACAATTGGTATCGGAGCAGTTCTTTCATTTGAAAGAAGATCCAAGAATACCTTTTTAAAACCAGTTGTTGAAGACCCCTCACTGTATCAGTTCACCTAGTTT
The DNA here is from genome assembly GCA_036785695.1 of Gentiana straminea. NCBI lineage: Eukaryota > Viridiplantae > Streptophyta > Magnoliopsida > Gentianales > Gentianaceae > Gentiana > Gentiana straminea. The sequence goes on from JAVUPR010000114.1 coordinate 3,808,643, forward strand.
CAATGTCTACATCTAGAGTTAGAAGTTGGTTTACTCACCCCCTGACTACTTGTTTGCAAAATATATCTGATTTTCAGGATCAAATGATCGAAAGGTTCAGTACGACAAATCCAGAACCTCAACTCAGTGATGAAGTGGATACAAACTTCAATGTTCACAATAACGGATCCGGAGGAGTTGCATCACTAAAAGACTTCTCAAAAGAAGAAGGAAAGGAATTGTTGCAAATAGTTGTTGATATAGAAGACTCATCACAACAACAAGGGAATGTGCAAACTATATCAAATCATCAAGGAAAGGTACATTCTTCTACTCAGTTATCACTTGCTGAACTCAGTCAGAGAAATTCTGATCTTGTCAAGTTAACCGAAAAACTCTCCTTGGAGTTGGAACAAAAAGACAAAGAACTTGGCAAAGCAAAAGGTTGGAATCAGTTTCTTGAAACTGAGGTGTCAAATCTAGCTGAAAGATTAATACTCAGCAAAATTGACAAAGGCAATGATAATCCCCCACCCCTACCCAGTCTTAAGATCTCAAAAAGTACAAACTTTAGAAATCAAGATACTGGAGGACCTAGTAGATTACACAAAGAAATTAAAGATGTTAAATCTAAAAGAATCCTTGTGAAATCAACTAAGGTTGAGCGTAATGGTTTATATAGAAAAGAGTTGACAATGCTTAATTCTCTCAACCAAGGAACTGAAAAATATATTTCAGTAACTAACTCAGCCGGACCCAAGAAGATATGGGTACCGAAGAAAACTTAAAACTGTTTTGCAGGAAAAGTCAGTTTACATTGCAAAATCCTCAGAAAACTGACCTCTATACAAAACTGAGATAATAAAAAGGTGATGGAGGACAATTTGGTCAATAGCAGAAAACTTTCCAGTTACCATCTGACGTTTGGGCTGACATGACAAATCACTCGAAGCCACGTGTCAATCTGGGAGAAAAAGTAGATGAATATCCCTACATAATCTCATTGATTGTGACACGACTCTCACTTTGAAAACGATTGAAAGACGAAATCTTGACGGAATCCTGCTCACCCAAAATCAAGCATTCAAGAATCCTCATTTCAAAAATCAATGGAGCAATACAACATTGACGAAGGAATCACAACAAGTCTGGACGCATTCTGTCAAAATTTCTCAAACTCCAATCTTTCAATTCAAATTGCAAAGAAGGTGCTGAAACTGAAGAAAGCAAGCATGAAGAATCTGAAGAAAGCATGTACGAAGAAACTGAAGAGTTCGTTAATAAACTTGAAGAAAGTGAACAAGTTGGAGATGAGGAATGTGTAGATGATAAAGAAATTGGTGAAGAAGTAGTTGATGAAGAATCTGAAGGGAGTGAATTTCCCACTACTATGTTTGGGGAATACACTGAAAAACAGAGAGAAGCTGTGGAAGATGCAGAGTTTTGTGCTGAGTATGAAAAGGAACTGACAGTTCATGATACTCACTTTTACTATCCTGAAACTGGCATCTCATCCCAAGCTCATGAGGCATCCACAAGCAAATCAAGCACTTGGAGAATCTCTCGGTTCAAGCGAAGATGAGAAAGCGAAAAATCCGAAAGAATTCATTGAATGTTTAATACAAAATCTACAAGAGAAACTTTTCAACCTACATGATCTCATTGGAAGGGTACACTACTCGTGCCTATTTGAATATTCAAACATCATCACTCTACGTATGTTATTTGAAGATTGCTATCGCTTATCTTCAAACAAGGGGAAGATAAAGTCGTAGGTGATGATGCAACTAAAGAAGAAAAGGTGAAGAGGCTTATGCCAAACAACTAATGCAAGATCGGGACAAACAAGTAGATGCGATCTACTAACTACCCAACTTGATGAAGAAGCAGTTGATAGTTTATTTGAAGAACTGATTGCAGAAGGAGACTTTAAAGAAACAAGAACTGAGGATGATGAGGAAGCCTCAGTTAAAGCAGTATTAAGAATCAGAAAGAAGATTGTAATATGTGTCAAATCTCTTGAGAAATTGGTAGATAAGGAGACACAAACTAAGGGGGAAGCTGAAATAAAACTGGAAGCTAAGACTGAAGAGAAATCAGAAAGGGAAGTGGAAAAAGAAAATCTCTTTTCAGAAGAAGAAGAGAAACTGATGGAAGAGGAAATCAAAGAAATCTTAGCAAAGTCTAAAGCTGGCAACAATGAAGAAGCAAATCAATTGCTAAATGAATATTTAGAGATCAAACCTAAAGATGGCGAATCAGCTGAAGAAGGAAAAACGAGAAGGCTCCTAGAAACTAAAAGGAGTATCTTTGTTGGGGAAAAACTGTTGGCTTTTGAAAAACAGATGTAATTTAATTCAGTTATAACTCAGTTTGGCTCTTGTAATAAACTCAGCTGTTCTAGTTTGCTCATTTGTTTTGTTATGATTTCTTGCACTATTCTTTTAATATTGCTTTTAGGGAGGGTTATGATACATCATCAAAAAGGGGGAAATTGTTGGAAATATTATTTATGTTTTGATGATGGTTCGTCACGTAATTAGACAAATCACTTACAACCCATGATGATGAAGTCGTAACTAATCGTTATAGTGCATAATGAAAGAAGAAGCAAGAAATGGTCTAGAGATAAATGTATAAGTTCTATCTGAGTCCGAACCTTGTATAGGTTGTTTCGGACAAGCACCGTAATAGAATAGGAACTAGACGAACAATTTGGGTCAATTCAAGAAAACTCGAGTTATAATAAGAAAACTGAGATATGCATCTAAAGAACTGAGGGTTCAAACTCAGTTATGCAAGAACTAAAGATGACAAGTTCGCTGAGGGACACAGACTCAGTTGGCTTATCTAGAAGACTGAAGAAGTGAGGGACACAGACTCAGTTACAAAGACTGAAGAACTGAGGTGGCAAACTCAGTTAGAAGTTGATCAAGTCGTGACTATAAATCAGGATTCAGGCAAGTCTGTGGTGACCTGAAAACTGAATTATAGATCATGTATAACTGAATAATCTTAAGGACAAAGATTATCAGTTACCAGGAAAGAAGAAACTGATTGGTGTACTCTGACTTAGTCAATTAAAGTCAGATAGTAAGTATACAAGGTACTCAGTTTTGAAGAAGAGTAGAAAACTGAGTTAAGGCCTTGTTGAATTTAAACTGACAATACGACAAAAGATCGTACATGTGAACGTTGGCTAAACGACAAGTGTAACGGCTACAAGAGCTAGTGACCGTTACATCACCCCTATAAATACACAAGAGAATCACTTGAAGGAGAGAGAGGAGGATCAGAAAAAGAGCTTTACAAGCATATATTCAAAGATCCAAATCCAGATCTATAAAATCGATCATATATATCCGTAAAAAGGGGAAGCCAACGAAATTGCCTTGAAGACTTCAAAGAAAGATCCAAGAACTCCATCAAGGGGAAAGAAGGCATTTTGGAGCTACAAGTCGATGCGAAGAATCGATACCTCACCGAATTAATCCTTGATTAATTCTAAACCTAACCTTTGTGAAAAGGGTTGGTCGTGCATAGTTTGAAGAGAGCAATTCTACCTTTCTTCATACGGTGTTGCTACATTGTTGGTGCGATCCGAGGACCGTGTGTTGGTATTAGTGGTGAGTGGTGAAGGAGCAATTCCACCTCCAAAGGATCGTGTGCGAGTGAAGGGAGCAATCTCACCTTTCTTCATTTTGTGTAGTATAAAGTGAAACCGGGGTGTCGTGAAGGACCGTCATAGTACTAGGATTTTGTAACGTTATCTCATTATTCTAGTGATACCTCCTACGCCACAGGAGAAGGGGAGACGTACGGGATTACACCACCCGGAACTTCCATAAACAAATCTTGTGTTGATTTTCTTTATGCATTTGTGTTTGTTTTATTTATCGCATTATCTCTCAGCAAACACCAGACACTGATTTCTCACAAAACTGATACATAGAAGGTCTAGATTTCTGTTTACACATCTATTGCACTAAAGGCTATTACTTTATCCGCTGCCAGTTAACAAGACTGAATATAAGTCAGTTTTGACTTACAATCAGTTAAGCTAACTGAACTCCGCACAAGTTAAGGGACGATTTAAGTTTAAAAAACATTGCAGGTTGGAGATGGCGCATTAAAGATCCTATTGACGGTTGACGGTTTCAGCTACCCTTAGATTGTGACCCGCGGTTTCGTCGGCTTGTATTCGAAACCGCACCTAGAAAAAGTCCATGGTCATACCGGTTACTTTACGCATTTATTTATTTTGTGCTTGTATTCATTTTATATGATACGATAGATGCATGACTAGGCATGATCTAGATGAACGTGTAAGCTATATGTCTATAAAGATAGATATAATAGATGAGACCGTAATTGAAATTAATTAAGTGAATTAATTTAAAATTACTCCCACAAAAAAAATTAAGTTGGAATTTTGTCTCCCAATATTATAATGACGGTGATGAGCCATTGTTTGGATCCAATTGATCGGCCCTCGTCGGGAGTTGACCTACCTTGGGTATATCATTATTATTAAAATATGATCGCATGAGATCTCGCTAATATTGGGTTTTGACTTGACTAGAATATTGCGGCGATTGCCTCATCAGGACCGTCTTATTTTAGAGACAAGGGTTGGCTACCACATAGAGATGTGTAGTGTCAAAGAGTTGACTAGTCAACCACCAAGAGTCACATAGAGATGTGATTCGTAAAGTGTTACCTACCTTTCAAATTATTCCTCTTGATCGGCCCTCGTCAGGAATCGGGGTAACTAGATGGGATCTTGGCCACTAAACAATTTTTGAAAGATTCTTGAAAGTCAATTGGGAGTAGTTGACTAGTGGGAGAAAAATCATAAATCAAAAGACCATTTTTTGATTTTGCATGTATAAACAACAACACTCTTTTATCTTTAATTTTAAAGTTGTAGCTTTTAGTAAACTTTTATATTTATGTTTTATACTTGATTAGTAAAACTAAATTATGACTGTTACCTTTTGAGAAACGTTCTCAAGTATGGTTAAGTAATTTTAATCCTTTTAAAATAAACAATGACACGAGCAACCCCGTTATAGTAGTTAGAGACAAGGAGACTACATATTTGATGGAGTGCTCTTAGACGTGGGCGGTTCCGGGGCCAAATCCGGTTCGGACCCGGCGGTTCCACGGGTCCACGGAACCGGCGGTTCCACGGTTCCTACCCGGTTCTAGGTTCCATCGGACCCGGCCCGGCCCGGAACCGGCGGTTCAAGGAACCGGCCGGAAAACTGGCGGTTGAACCGGCCCGGAGGACACGAACCGGCGGTTTTATATAATTTCTTTTTTCTTTATCTTTTTCCTTCAAAATTTGCCCAAGATTCCAATTTGACCAACGGTTGGCAACGGATATATAAAAAAAATTGATTTTATTTTATTTTATTTTAAAATATCACACACTCATCACACTATAAATACATATCCATTTCATCACTTTTTACCCACAATTCTTTTCTATCTCTCATATTCTAACTCACATATTATAATATTATCTACCATTATAATATATTTCGGATAGTGATTTGAAGTTGTTGTGAATAAATTCGTTTACTTTATCATATTCGAAATATATTATTTTGCAATGTCAATCATTGTGTCTTCTTTTCATTTTTTTTCCGAAAAGAAAATGTTACTGATGAAACTACCGGGGAAATGAATCATTCAAAATTTAAGGTTGTTTGTAACGTTTGTGAAAATACGTATCCTTACCAGCGTGGAATCGGGCTTGGTTCTTATATGCGACATTTACGAATAAGGCATTCCAAGGAATACGAAAATTATATGCATGATGCGCAGAGACGTCGAGACGGGTAGCCGGGTAGGATGTGACATGTAACAACGTCAACATGCGCGTTATGAAAAATCGATGTAATATCAATGTTGAATGTTGCTTGTTGTAGTGTTTTGTATTATTAATTTAGTTTTATCAATGTAACCGTTACGTAGAATAATCGGTATCCATCATTTATGTTTAATTTTTCCATCATTTATGTATTGTAATAAATTAATGTAATAAAAAATGGTCGTTATAATGAATGGTCGTTACAAGCCGTGTGTTTTTTTTTAAAAACATACTTATGAAATTAAATATTATATATATTTTAATAAAACGGAATTTATTATTAATTTTCGTTATACAAATTTTTAAAAAAAATGAAATCGGAACCGTGATCGAACCGTAATCGGAACCGTGATCGAACCGTCGACCCGGGAACCGCCGAGAGCCGGACCCGGACCGGGGAACCACCAAACCCGCCGGTTCCCGGGAACCGGCGGAACCGGCTAGAAAATGGAACCGGCGGTTCCGGTTCCATTTTGGAACGGAGTGTTTCACGCGTTAGCCGGGCCCCCGATCCGCGTAGACCAAGGGCGAACACTCATTGTTTACCGTTCGATGCTTTCGCACCCCGGCCGTCGGTCGGTAGGGACCCGAGAGCCGCTCGCTTTTGGGAACCGCCAAGTGAATTGGTTTCGAGAGCATTCCGCCGTTTTTGGCGACTTTCACTTTCAACCCGATTCACCGCCTACGTGAGCCGAAGAACACCCGAATAAAATTCATTTCAAATAAGAGTGCCTTCGCGCCTCGACATCTCTTTATCCGTGGTAAGGATAATGCCCTTAACCATAAGTTGGAGTATGTCCTCTCGGACAAACCCGCCGGTTCCCGAACCACCCCATCGCCTTCTTTCATCAAGCAACACGGCCGGGACTAACCCGAGTTCGGTCAATTTTGGGAAAGGTGCTTCCCCTCCGGGCCCGGCTAGGGATTCGAAAATAGCCACGTGCTTTAATCCTCCGAGAACCGTTCCCGGGAGTACCCTCAAAAATAAGGACCCTTTCCTCTCCCCTGCCCATTTCATTTCGGTTAAGAAGGTGTGAAAGCGCGTTTCTCTCTATAACACTATAAGAAGGGTGCATTCCGAGGTGTGAAGTGGGTTCGAATCCTACTTGGGGAGATTTGATTCATTCCGAATTATTTAATCCGGAATAGAATATAGAATTCGGTGGTTTTTTTCATTCCCAAGTTTAGTTTGCTTCCAAGAAGCGCCGGTAGAAGGCCGAAGCGAACTTCCGGGCCGGGTCGGATGAGCGCCCCTGCGCGAGCCTTATTGAAAACCGGAGGGTCGTGCCATGGACCCGGAACCGGCCCGGAACCGGTCACGTCTAAGTGATCCAAGACTTTAATTTTAATGAAAACAGAAGATCATGATTAAATCACTTGAAATAAGTTTCAACGAATTAATCATATATTGTATAATTCAAACGTTGGATAAGAATGACCACATCGAATTTTGGAAAAGTTGTTTTCAAAATTGTAAGATTTAAGTATCGACTTAATTCTTTGATTATTGCTTGAAGGTTATTTAAATAGTTCAAGTTTTGAATATGATTCAAAAGGCTAAATAAACTATCTAATAAACATCGGATATTCTTTATGAAGGAAATTGAAGACATAGCTCTTGTGATATCTCTTAAGCCTTATGAAGACTAAATTGAGAAATATTTACGAGTGCTTAAAGGATTAAAAGGAAAGTTAGGGTAAGTGCTTAAGTAAGAGAACTTATCGAAGTCTCTATCCTAAGCAAGTATGTTGAGATAAATCTATCTAAGTTTAAGTCAACTCTTAGATATATTATATCTTAAGAGTATGATTAAATTGGAAAGATTAAAATACGGAATACACCAAGATACGAAAGGTGCGACATTTTCGGTTTTTTATTCTGAGTCTAGTAAACTGATAAAGGAACTAAATAAATGCTATTGTGTTCCGGTTCATACGAAGAACACGAGCTCAGTTGTTTGTTAGGATTTAGTATAAATCTTCAATTGTAAGGAATAAATGTTATTCCGATAAGGTTGAATGGTCACTGAATCTAACATACTAGATTGAAGTCACTATATAGTCGATATAGGTGAAGAAATCTCAACCAAATGTTTGAATGGCTGTTATCCTTGATATTTGTGGCCGTCCTAGATATAGACTCTCTGGAATAGAAACGTGTAATCAAATGTCATTCTGATGATTTCTGAATCATGTTTGTGAATCATGTGGGTAATTCGTATCTTATCTAAAGATGATTAAAATAGCTTTTATGAAAAGGTTATAAATTCTAGAAAAATTGTCTAGAGCCTAAACATACCGATGTTTGTTGGCTTGTGACAATCAATGGCACAAATAATTGCTTATTAATCTCTATGACTATTTTTAGATATAGCTGAAAGTTCTTAGTGAAGTACAACGATTCGGAAAGCCCGAAAAGTTTGAGCTAGTACGTATATGAGATCGATGAGCTACTTAGGAATTAATCTTCAATTGGATTGAAGCAATTAATACCTGAAGGGTGTTTTCAGAAACTATCTGAAATAGAATCAGATTCTCCATTGAAAGATACCATCTTTGGGATATGCAATTAGATTGTGTTCCTGAAATGGAAACAACACTGTTTATGATAAATGCGTGACATAAGCCATGCGAAGTATCTCTTACCTGTTTCGGGATAGTGCCCTTATAGGCTTATACAATACATATACTCAACTGAGTTCCAAAAATAATGGTTGAATAAATTCCATATTAGATATGGAAGACGATAACATCAAATCCATTTTAACCGATGATTTAGGGTTGTCGTGCTTCTAGAAAACATGCAATGTTTGAAAGGCTCGGACCTTAGTATGACAAGTGCAACTTAGTGGAATATCTTAGCTAGCACATTGGATATTATTTACTTGCCCGTGAAGCAAAAGGTGTTTGTCTCCAAACATGTTGTCTTCTAGAGGAAGTGTTTCTTCCAAAAGAAATAGTGGGAGTAAATTGATATCTCAAAAGAGTTTGAGAACCATAAAGAGATATTCAACCATTGGAACATGAGCAGGAGCGCCGTATATAAATGAGGTGTAAGACACTGCTCAATGCATAAAAGTACTCTATGAGTCTGCAGATGACCACGTGCATGAAAGGGCTACTAGTATGTTCATCTTGAAGAATGAAGATCTCACGACTTATGTAGGTATACATGAAAGGCAAGATTAAGAGATATGGCTATGAGCCATAGTATCTGAAGCAGATTCCATGTATGCCAACCGGGTTATGAACCTAGTCTGACTTACCTGAAGGGAATGTCCCTAAAAGGTGTAACATGTCTTTATGAAAGACTAACATGGAAGGTAATGCAATTACTAGTTAAGCTGAGTTGATGGCTAAAGGCTATATGTTGAAAACCTTGTAATTACCTTATGCTACAGGCTATGCTTAAGTCTATTCAGATAGTGCTTGTTATAGCTTTGTATCATGGCTATATGATAGTGTGGAAAACGTTGGGCCAAAGGCTTGATGTTAATAGACGATAACATGATGTGTAAGCTTATGAGATCCATTTATGGACTTAAACAAGTTTCTCTATATAAGTTCTTTACTTTGATAATCAAGAGGGTTTGATTTGCTAAAAAAGGTGAAGACATGCCTAGTGTGCAAGAGGGTTAGTGGGAGTGTTATGATTTTTGAGTAAGGTGTTGCATATCCTTCTCGAGGGTTGTCACCCCATGTCACAGTCAATTATTGTTTGGTAATTCAAGGACTTTTCGAAAGCTCTTGGAGGTTGCAGTTCTTATTTAGAAATAAGAATCTATTGTGATAGATTTAGACACTGTACGATTATCACAGTTCACCCTTATAGATGAGATGCTAAAAGAGTTTAGCATAGATCAAAGCATGAGATACTACTAGTCGGTATTTTTGGGATCTATCTATGACAGGACGTCAATCCTAAGGATAAGGTGAAGGATGATACTTATGGAAGGTTCTTTTTGCTGCTGCAATCACGCAGTTCTTCTGAATTTCGAATAGCATTCACGATCCTCTATTTCCGAAAGAAGCACTACACCCAGGAATCAACAACACAAAAACTTTGTTAGAAATTACCCCCATCCCCTTTTGGGATCGGGATTCAAAGAATGGTTGGGACACCAAATATCCATCTTGTTTGTCTTTTGGATACTCGTATAACCATCGAAGACTGTTGAAGTGACTAATTCCTGGAAATTAGGAAGCAGTAAAGAAAACAAAGAGATTGTTGGGGTTATCATTTCTATCTAGTACCAAGATGCTTGGTGCTAAGAAATGATCTCTTGCAGGAAGGTTGGTTAGCGATTTCTTGTAAAAACACTAGCCCTTGATCCATCATAAGTGTTGTGAGTTAAACCAGATGTTCATACTTCATGAGGAGTCATGAGCAAGCATTAAAGTGATTCTGGTAAATGTCGAGGATACCCTTAAAAGTGTTAAGGATGAGTTTCAAGTTTATTGAAACTTGGAATCGAATAAACGTAGATATACACATGTATGCCCTGAATCTTATGAAGATGGTGGGAGCTACGGTCAGAGTTTGCAGTCACTTTGATTAAGTGATACAGTGAGCTGGAAGTGTTCTTACCTAGAAATCACTAGAGATTCTACAACTGGACCAAAACACAGTAGTGCCTTGGAGGCGCAGCGGGAGCAGTACATGGATCTATGAGGTTCATTCCAGAACCTTGTGTGGTTCTTCCATCTTTACTATATAGCTGATATAGTGGTGGATTCATTGCTTGGAGCAAGGACCAAGGTCTCGTAAGAGATTCATGTGTGTGTTGAGGCGGTTCCTTTGACTTGGTCATTTGGAACATGATATGAAGATAGTCCGAGTCCCTACGGATAATGATCCGTTCACGCTTTAGGTTGGTTGTGAGTATTGCATGAGATTCTTGTGTTTCAACTTGGTCTTGTGTGTACGAGTGATTGGTTTTAGGCCAAGTGGGAGATTGTTGAAATAGTGTCTAAACCCAATCGGGTTGGACCGGATCTGACCGGGTCGGATCCTTTCTACTATTTCTTTATGTTTATATATATGATAAATGGCTTTAATGTTATTATATATTATGTTCATCTATATGAACCAATTTGTGATTGTTTATAAATGATAACGTCCTTAGTGTCAAACTGTGAGAGAGAAATCATAATAGTGATTATGGTTGATGAGATCTCGACTCACTTTAAAAGGTTTGATTCTTAAATATCTCTAGTCGTATGTGCTATTAAACGGGACATTAATAGTACGATTAGACTAGCATGTATTGGATGTCTTCTATCTTATTGAAGGTAGGGATATATCTCGTATGTCAAAGTGTTGAGACACTTGGACTGTGCGTGTACGTGTATTAGAGAATGCATACGTTAGACTGACCCACTTACTTTATTAAGTGTCGCACTATGTGGCGGTTGTGTAATTATCCTGAGATCGGAGTCTTCGTGACATCACGGTGTGGATTGTCATGCTTTGACACTATTGAGGTTTCCCCTAGTCATGGGGCGATCATGCGGTAGTAATTGGGTGTGATACTGCAGCATGCGTAGGATTCATGTCGCTCGTCCGGAAATCGCGTATCATATTATTAGGAGTAAATATCCGAAAGGGCCATTTATAATGAATGTCTTATTCTCGAAAGTCTTTGCAAAGTGGAGGTAATATGTTACATCGAGATAGTAGGATATCCAAATTATAAGATACGGTCGTTGATGTTTGACACTCGACATATGACCGTATGAATATTGTAACAGTGATAGGATTCAATTTACACGGTAACTGTTTCACATGAAGGGTAGTACTCATTGCATTTGACTCGTTCGATGATTGGGGGTCACGGTGTGTTGCTAGATGCTATTCCGTGATCGTTAGGTATGAAGGGCATTTTTGTAATTGCACTTTGTGCCTACGGCCAACATATTCGGAAGCCTATCGGGTCATACACATAAGAACATTTAGCCGGATTAAAATGTAGTTATAGTGATAACCAAATAAGAAAAGTTTATCTCGACTATAAAGTGTTATAATGGTAAATTAATATGGTGGCATTTATTTATTATGAATAAATTAAATACGTGATATTAATTACGTTGATTAATTAAATATACATAGTTGATGTATAAGTTGAAATAATTTGTATTTATTGATACACATGTATTTTGCAAATTAATTAATCATAGCCTTATATTAATTAAGAATATTCTGGATGTCAAAATATTGGCTATGGGGCACATGACACTGTGTATTAATATATACTTGGATTGTGCAATTTAATTAATGAGATTACCATTTATTAATATTAGATATTAATTGATTTTGGAAAATAGATTTATGGTAATAAGATAAAGATAGTCAATATTAGATATTGACAGTATCTTTGAAATATTTAATATGAGATATTAAATTAAAAGAGATAAATCAATCAAAGATATTTTATATTTTTTATTAGGAAAATGTTTTTCTTTCTCCTCAATCTACTAGGAAGCTTCTCTTAATCAGATTGGGGCATAATGGGGCGCCACTTATCCCTATAAAAGAAATGGGGTGACTAGCTCTTTGGTACATCACAAATCCAAGAGACTAATAGTTCTTGTGAAAAATAAGAGAGCTTCTTAGAGAGAGTTCGACAGAGAGAAAAGGTCAACCGAGTTTTTCTGGTAGCAATCCATGATGGGATTCCGGCGGGCTATTCGTGTGGATCACCGGTATAGGCCGAACGCTTGGGCGGCTTCATGGACAAACTACAACCGTAGACAAAGTGTCGATCCAATTGGATCAACCAAGGTATTCTGTTGTCTACTTCTTTTATTCTCTTTTATTCTGCTGCGTTCCCGCGTAGATTTCCTAACACCAAGCCGTAGATTAGAAGATACTCAAACAGCTGATGTTGGTCAATAGGGTATAGCTCTCTCGGATCTAGGAGGACCAATATCGACCCCCAAGAAGAGGGTTTTCGGAGGATATGGAAGATATGCAAACATGTGTGTGAAGAAGTGGATGGTTTTGAACTTAACATAGAAGCCGTAACATGTTTTGAGGCATCTCATTGGCTTGTTGCCATGGGAGAAGAAATGGGGTCACTTCCGAACAATGAGACTTGGGATCTGGTCAAACAATCACAGGGTAGAAGGGTGGTCAGCTGCAAAGGGATCTTTAAAAAATGAAGGAATGATATTTGCCGAGGGCATCATATATAAGGCACGTTTGGTTGAGGGGTATAAAGAGAGGGTGGACTATGAAGAGATATTTTCTCCATTGGTCGACAACTTCCAAGTGTGTTATTAGCAATAGTGGCACATCAGGATCTTGAACTTTAGCAATTGGATGTGAAGACAGCTTTTCAATATGGAGATGTAGATAAGGAAATTTATATGACTCAGACATAGGGTTTCTAAGTTCCTGGCAAGGAAGGATATGTTTGCAAGTTGAAGATGTCCTTGTATGGACTTAAGCAGGCCCCAAGACAGTGGTGTAAGAAGTTTGACAGGTATATGATTCAGTAGGGTTATATCAGGAGTCCATATGATTGCTGTGTTTATCACAACAAGTTGAAGGATGATTCGATCATCTATCTGGTTTTATATATGGATGATATGCTGATAGCTGCTGTGAACAAGTCTAATATTCAAGATCTGAAGAATCTGCTCAAGGCTGAATTTGAGATGAAGGATTTGGGGAATGCAAAGAAAATTTTGGGGATGGGGATCTACAGAGATAGAAAGCAAGGGAAGATGTTCTTGTCTCAGCAGGGGTATATTGAAAAGATATTATCCAAGTTTGGCATGTCTGTTGTGTTTGCTTCACAGTCAGCTGAAGAGGAAGAATACATGTCAAGGGTTTCATAAGCTAGTGCAGTGGGCAGCTTAATGTATGACATGGTCTATACTAGGCCTGATTTGGCTCAGGCAGTCAATGTTGTCAGCCGGTTTATGGCTCAACCTGGAAGGAACAATGGAATCAGTGAAAAGTATATTTAGGTACCTTAAGGGTACATTTGATACTGGACTCATTTATGGAGGTGGTATTCAATGTTTTGTCACATGGTACTGTGATTCTGATTATGCTGCTGATGTGGACAGCATGAGATCTATGGTTGGGTATGTGTTTACTTTGGGTGGTTTTGTGGTAAGTTGGAATGCAACTTTACAGGGTGCTGTGACATTATCTACTACTGAAGCAGAATACATGGCACTGACAGAAGCAGCAAAGGAAGAAATATGTTTGGCTAAGGATCAAGTTCATCATGAGAGAACAAAGCACATTGATGTTAGGTATCATTTTCTAAGGAATGAGAGAAGGGTCAAAGTGGATAAGATCAGCACTGATGTTAATCCTGCTGATATGTTCACTAAACCAGTTTCAAGGGGCAAGTTTTAGTTGTGTCTGGACTTGTTAAATATCCAAAGCTGTTAATCTAATTATGGGAATACTCAGCTGAACGTGGGGGTCTGCTGAGGTATTCAAATTTGAAGACAAAGAGGATTCATGGCACTTGGTTGTGTAAATGGTCAGTTTGCATTAAGTTGAAGTCAAGGTGGAGATTTGAAATGGTGACTTAAATTATGCTACTGAGTTTGGTCAGCTGAGTGTATACTCTGATGAGTCTGGTGTGAAAGCTATGATCTTGTGTTCAGCCGGGGAAGATCAGCAGGGTTGATCAACCTGTTGAACTTAAGGTTGCTGAGGACAAGGCTGTTGATTCTCAGCAGACTTGGGGAACACGTCTACGGCATGGTTTTCCGGTTTAAGTTAAGTTACTTCTGGGGTATTTCAGTTATTATCTGGTATGGATGTTTAGTCGGTTAGGGTTTGATTCCCAAGGCTATAAATACCATCAGTATTAATTGTAACTTGATGTAACTTTCTCGTGATAATAAAATATCCTCGTTTGTCCGTGGAGTAGTCGGCATATTGCCGGAAACCACGTTAAATGTGTGTTCTTCTTGTTTTTGTGTTTGTTTTCTTGTTAATTGCTTATCTTTACTCACAATCACCATCACTTCTTGGTCGATCCGTTATAACAACTCTATTGTCACATATATCAACACAAGTTTTGTCCTTTTTATGGTGACGGATTGCAAGTGAAAATATAGAATAATTGATCAAATAACGTAAACAAACACAACATTAACACAGTGGATTAACATTGTTTCCGGCGTTGTTCCAACTACTCCACGGACAGATTTTAGATATTTTACTATGCACTGAATTACAACAATATACTTGCTTGATTACGATAAATGCCTTGGAACCTAACTCTATCCACCATGATGGACCCCTGTCAGAATTTCCATAAATATCCTCATATGTGCTTTCCTAAAGCCCAGTTGAAACCACCACAAGATGTAACCAAACTCATATGCAAAGCTGACATAGACATGTTCAACAGACTCAGCTGAGATCACTCGGTTGACTATAAAACTCAGTTGAACACCACGACTGTTGATCTACCATACTTGAACACTTCAACTCAGTTGACCATCACTCAACTGAACTTCCTATACTTCAACTTTGCCACATTCAGACACAGAGATCAAGTCGCCTTGACTAACACCTTCCATTTTAATTGTCTTTCATTTATCTTTTTAGTATATCTGTAGTGCAGAATCTCCCCAAAACAAAAGTAAAACACAACAGAAGTGGAGCATTCTATGAAGGTCCTCAAACATCAGTGTGCACATAGTCTAATGCTCCATTTGTTTTTGTTTTTTTATTATAGGAAAATGCTCCATTTGTTTGATGGATGACTATACCAAACATGACTCTTGTTTGTATGTCAAATACACAGTGTTCACAAAAGTAAATTTTTGCACCCTTTAGTAAACCTTTACATACAAGGTTCTGCAAAGCTTTTTCACCAACATGCCCTAAGCGCATGTGCCAGAGCCTAGGCATATCATATGAACTCTCTTCACTGTTGGTGAATAATGAGTATCGGAAGAAGGATCAACATGATCATGCAGATACTACATCAGAATCTCTGACGGTATCGAGAGGTCGATCAAACAACAAACCAACATAATCTTCTGGACGTGCTCACTCTAAGTCGAGTAGAGATTCATGAAGATGACCTACAAAGGATGAATGAGCATATTGTCGTCAAAAGGGGCACTGGAAGAAGGATTGTCCAAATATGGACAAGTCTACTGAAAATGTTGACTTGTCCTTATTTGGAAGACAACATTTGTAGTAGACTTGTCCTTATTTGGACAATCCTTCTTCCAGTGCCTCTTTTGACGACAATAAGCACATTCATCCTTTGTAGGTCTTCTTCGTGAATCTTTTTTTCGACTTTGAGTGAGCACGTCCAAAAGATTTTGTTGGTTTGTTGTTTGATCGACCTTTCGATACCGCCAGAGCTTCTGATGTAGTATTTGTGTGATCATGTTGATCCTTCATCCGATACTCAATATTCACCAGATGAATTTAACCTCAATTTACCTTTTGAAACATCAATGAATTTAACCTCGCTTTTACCATATACTCCCACCGTCTCATTTTCTTGTCTCATTTGACTTTTCATACAGATTAAGAAAAGTGTAGTTAATTCTTTGAATCTCATTAAATGATCCAATACATTACACATATACCTTTTAAGTAGTTGTTGGAGCATTTAATTGTACACATTTTTTATGTAAATAATGTAAAATGGGAAAGACATTTGAAGAAATTTGACAATTATTACACTAAGTGGATACTTATTTTGGGACAAACCAAAAAGGAAACATAGATACTTAATTCGGGACGGAGGGAGTAATAGAGTTGTGGTTAAACATTCATAACTTTCTGGCAGATAATTCAACAACAAAAGTGACATGTCTTCATCCGTAATCCGCACATCTAGATTCTGTAAATCCGCAAAAAAATTGTCGAAATTATAAAGATGCTCAATCATGAGCATACCTCTTTTGCACTGAAAATGAAAATTCTTCTTTTTCAGGTAGAGACGATTCTCTACGCTTTTCATCATGTACTTGTCCTCCAACTATTGCAAAAGAATTTTTTCCATGATCTCTTTAATGACAAAATTCTTCTGCTCATTTTCTAAGCACAATCGGATTGTGTCACAAACTTGGCGGTTGATGAAGTCCCAATCTTCATTCAACATGTCTGTAGGTTTAGAACCTAATGCCACATTGGTTCCTTCTCAGAATAAAAGATCTAAAACTTCACATTGCCACATACCAAAGTTGTTGGTCCGTCGAATTTCTCCACCTCAAACATTTTATTGAACAACATATTCCTTCTCATTGAACCGCTAGTGATTTTTTCTTCAGCAATCTCTGAAATTGATTAATTGTCAGCCATTTGGAATAATCACAATCAGTGTTTCTTCACTTTCGAGACCTTGAATTGAAAAACATATCTCATAAATGAACTTAGAACGGTCCAATTAGCTACGAACCGATAGACTTGTGCAAAATAATTAAACCAACCAATGTCAAAATTGGGTTAATCCGGGTTGCTGGCTGGTTCGATTTCTGGTCAAAGTACAAAAGGGTTGACCTAGTAGGGCGGACCGGGTCATACCTTTCTTCTTCACCTGGTTGCTGCACTTTGACGAGAATGATCGAACTAGATACTTTGGAATTTGATATCTTGCGATTCGGATGACCGTTTTGCACACCGTTTGTCCCTGGACTCCAAAAAACAAGTGCTATCTAACGGTACTAACAGAAATTGCTTTCTGGAACTTTCCGTTTCGGGTTTCTTTAATACACCATGTCTCTAATACCAATTTGTATTTCGGAATCACTCGAAACGAATGTAAACACAACAGAATGTAAATGAAAGAAAAAGAACACAAATTCAACGTGGTTCGGCAATTCGCCTACATCCACCGGAAACAACAAATTTCATATTAGAGAAAATTTACACTCATAAATTTATCTCTCAAGATCTTCGCTTTCGTAATGAAGCTACACTTAGCTATTACTGATAATGGGATACTTCTACAATGGGCATTGGGGTGGTTTATATAGGAGAAGATGGTGCCATATTTTCTTTCGTATGACATCTTCCTAACTGCCACGGGAAACGTTTTTAGCAGACATCATTTGAACAACTAGCAACCATTTGAATAGCTAACAACACATATAGAAATAAGCTAATAAGCCATTATTTCAACGATATCCACTACGCATTATGTCATGACTTAAGAACCAATCATGTGTTTTCCTTTTCATGTTAAGGACACATAGTTAACTTCTAACAAGGATGACGTAAGAACAATCACAATGGTTCATTTTACACTTGTCTTTACCTAGCACATACGAGAAAGATCCATAATCAAAAACAAACTCTCAAACCCTATCTTCGTTTACCAAACACGCTTGAAAACAATGTATAATATTCAAGAAAATGAATGACTATAAAATAGGCTTGTACTAACACGGAACAGATAGATAATTCATCCCAGGACAGTTGATAGGCTTGCGACAACAGAATAAGTGGTTTATGGCCGCGAATCAATCAACCCCTCAAGATTGTTTTCTACATCATTGACACACGGTATATGCAGATGTAGTCTTAAACTAGCAATTATGTTGAAGCCTAAAACAGCAACAAGAGCATTGGAATTTGCCACATGGGCATGTCATCAAACACCTTTGGATCAAGTAGGTAGTTATAACTATCATAAGTCGGTTAAAGCAAGTTGAAGCTTCTAGGCCTATATAAAGTGCAATTGAAGATGCCATTATGTAATTAGATAGCTGAATTGTTCTTCTAGTGTATCAATTCAAGTGTGAGAGCATTTTCAGTTTCCCGCCTTTTCTTAAATTCGAATTCATGAAGATGAACTTCATCTTCTTCATTTTCCAATTTCTATAAATCCAAGTTCAGTATGGTTTTTAGTTTGATTTCAGTTTGAATTTCAACATGGTATCAAAGCATTAGCTATCCGCTGATCATTCTTGTTATGTTTCTTGAGTTCAATTGGATTCTTCAATGGCTACGGTCGTTTCTGAAAATTCTAATACCAATCTTGATAATCCATGTTTGGTGATTGTTTGTCCTTTACTCAAAGGAGCTGATAATTACAATCATTGGAAGAGAGCAATGACCAAGGTTCTGTCGTCTCTTGGTAGATTGAATCTTGTGGATGGATCTTCAACAATGCCTGAGGTGACAGATGCAGTTTATCCGGATTGGATGCAAGTGAATGATCTTGTACATTCATGGCTCATTAATTCCATGGTTCCTGCTGTTGCTGAGAGTGTTATGTACTTCGACACATCAAGGGAAATCTAGACTTGTCTTCAAGAAATATTTGGACGAGGTAATGCCTATAGAATCTCAAATCTTAAGGAAGAAATTGAGAAAACTAAGCAAAGAACGCTATATGTTACAGATTACTATACAAAATTAATGTCTCTTTGGGACCAAGAATCGATTTGGAAGCCCATTCCTCATTGTGTTTGTCCCTGCTCTATAGATAATTAGGGAATATTATGACAATGCATATACTACTAGATTTGTAAAATGGTTGAATGGCAATTTTAGTGTAGTTAAATCGCAAGTGTTGATGACAATGCCTTTGCCAAATGTCAAAACCGCCTTTGTAATGGATCTTAATCATGAACAACGGATGGATTATACTTCTACCTCTGTTGATCTTGTAGTTCCTACTACACAGTCAGACAATAAAACTCAATTTTTTGGTACTTCTAATCCTATTATGCAATCTAAGTTTCCAGGTCAATGAAAGGGGCAAGGCAGAGGTTCTGGTGCACAAGGAAGAGGACAAGAAAATTACAAGAAACCTCAATGTTCATACTGTGGAAAGGAAGGTCACACAATGGACAAGTGTTACAGAAATTATGGATTTCCTCCAAAATTTGGTAGGGGTGGAGGAGGTTCTATGGCCAACAATGTTAGTCTTGAAGATAATCATGAAGAACAAGACACTGAACATTCTTGTCAAGACTTGGCACATTCATGTTCTACGGGTGGGATTTCACAATCACGGTATGAACATTTACTCTCTCTCATCTAGGGATTGTAGTCTGACACCAGTCATTGCAATTTTGTGATTTCAGCTGCAAATATTGTTTCACAAGGGCCAGGTACTGTTGATAGTAGTGCCCAATGGACCATGGATTCATGGGCTACTGATCACATAACATATTCTATACAAAATATGTTTGATATAAAGCCTGTTACTGATCTATCTATTAAATTTCCTAATGGAGTTTCCATTGTAGTTACACACATAGGCAAAGTGATGATCAATCCTTCAATTGTGCTGCAAAATGTGTTTTGCATACCTGCTTTTAAATACAACCTGATTTCTATCAGAAAACTAGTATCTGATAATGGTCTATTAGTTAGTTTTTCTCCTAACACTTTGTGCAGGACCAACTAACTTTGAAGAGGATTGGTACAGCTGAATTGCAAAAAGGATTATACATTTTAGTAGCAGGTTCTCAGAATTGTTCACAGAAGCCTTACATTTCTGTGTCTAATAATGTTTGTCAAACTTGTAATAAATCCGAGTCTTTACTATAGCATGCTAGATTGGGACATCCTTCCCTGGATAGGATGAAGTCTTTGAGTATTATTGATAGTAGCATTAAATTGCCTACTCATTCTTGTACTATCTGTCCATTGGCAAAACAGAAAAAGCCAAAGTCTCCTATAAGCACTTATGTCACTCAGTATTGTTTTGATTTGATACATGTAAACATATGAGGAACTAATAGAATTCCTACTATTTATGGTGAATATTATTTTTTATCAATTGTGGATGATCATAGTAGATTTACTTGGCTTTTCTTGATGCATGCTAAATCTGAGGCTAATCAGTTGTTACAACAGTTCTATAACATGGTCCAAACACAGTTTGATAAGTGTATAAAAGTAATAAGGTTAGACCATGGTGGTGAATTCAACATGAAGCTGTTTTACAGAACTTAAGGGATATTTCATCAAAAGGCTTGTGTTAGAACTCCCCAACAAAATGGTTTAATAGAAATGAAACATCAACATATTCTGAATGTTGCTAAGGCTTTAAGAATACAATCAAATATGCCTATACAATACTGGGGATTCTGTGTATTACATGTTGTCTATTTGATCAACATTACTCCCACACCACTTCTTGCTAATACAACACCTTATCAAGTGTTATACAATAAAACTCCTACTTATGCCAATTTAAGAATTTTTGCTTGCCTTTGTTTTGTTTCCACCTGTTCACGGGGGAGGGGCAAATTTGATGATAGGAGCAGCAAATATGTGTTTCTAGGGTTTGAAGAACATATGAAAGGATATAAAGTCTTGAATATTGCAACCATAAACATTTATGTATCAAAAGATGTTACCTTCCATGAACACACATATCCTTTTTCTGACATTTTGAATACACAAGATGATAATAGTCTGTGTTTACCATTACCTATTTCTGACATTGATACTTCTTCAAACTTTATACCTAATGGCTTTGTTCTTAATGGCACTGCAGCTTCTGATCATTCTGATGCATCACCTAATCAACACACAACTGATGTTAGAACATCAATTCAGAACAATAGGAGATCCAACGAGATCAAGTCCACTCCTTCATATCTCAATGATTATGTGTACACTAATCCTACACACAGAACCTGTTGAAATAGTGTCCTAAACCCAATCGGGTTGGACCGGATCCGACCGGGTCGGATCATTTATACTATTTCTTTATGTTTGTACATATATTAAATGGCTTTTCTGTTGTCATATATTTATTCTTTTAAAGAACCAATTGTGAATTGTTATATGATAACGTCTTTAGTTTTATGGTTGATGAGATCTCTAATCACTTTAATACGTTTGATACTTAAATGTCTCTAGGTTGATGTGCTATTAAACAGGGCATTGATAGTATGAATAGGCTAGCACGTATTAGATGTCTTCTATCTTTAAGGGCAGGGATAGATCTCGTCTATCGCAGTGTAGAGACACTTGGACTGTATGTGGACGTGTATTAGAGAATGCGTACGTAAGACTAACCCACTTACACGGTTAAGTGTCACACTATGTGGCGGTTATTAGTGCTATAAACGAGCCGAGCCGAGCCGAGTACCTGATGTTCAAGCTCGAGCTCGTTTATAATCGAGCATGCTCGGCTCGGCTCGTTAAGACAAACGAGCCTAAAAGCCTGTTCGAGCTCGGCTCGATAAGAAAGAAAAATGTTCGAGCTCGAGCTCGAGATCAAGCTCGCGAACAGGCTCGAACTCGAGCTCGGCTCGTTCAATAGCAAATTTTTTTAGGGGCTCGTTCAATAGCTCGGCTCGTTCAATAGCTCGTTCAATAGATATTTGATATTTGTTTTATATATTTATATATTTATTATTTATATTATATATAATATATGTTCACGAACACTAACGAGCGTTCACGAACACGCTCGTGTTTGTTCGTTTACTAAACGAGCAGGAGAACCTGTTCGAGCTCGGCTCGATAACATAAATGAACGAGCTCGAACGAGCTTAAACGAGCCGAGTTCGAGCCATGTTCGCGAACGTTCGGTTCGTTTAACACCTCTAGCGGTTGTGTAATTATCCTTTAGACCGGAGTCTTCATGGCATCACGGTGTGGATTGTCATGCTTTGACACTATTGAGGTTTCCCCTAGCCACGGGGCGATCATGCGGTAGTGATTGGGTGTGATAATGAAGCATGCGGAGTATACATATTTGGTCGTCTGGGAATCGCGTACCCTATCAGTAGGGGTGAATATCCGAAATGGCCTTCTTATAAGGAATGCCTTACTCTCGTGAATCTTTGCAAAGTGGAAGTGAATGGGTTACTTCGAGAGAGCATGATACCCAGATTATAAGATACGTTCGTTAATGTATTGACATGATGCACGTAGATCAAGTGAAATTAAAATACTTGACCACCATAAACCAATACTAGCAAGAGGACTAGGTCCGTCGTAGTATAGCTATAGCGAATCAAGGTCGATCCCACAGGGAACCAAATTGTGGATCATTTATATACAAACAACTAATCATTCATGTCAAGGACACAAAGCGGTCTATGACCAACAAAAGACAAGAAAGGTAAATGACACGACTCGACACAACACATAAACAACGTAATTAACCTCCCCAATTATCATGTTATCGTTTGGATCTAGAGATTCTATATAATTAAGCTAGACTCGACAACTATTAATCCGATCCGTATTTCTTTTATATTGGCTACGGGAGTCATCCCCTAGACTAGATCTAGCTCCGGGTAGGCCATCCAGATCACTATGCTACATCACGTGACTTCGCTTTTTCGGCCTCCATCTCATATGACTTGCACGCTTACAAAACTAGGGATGCCGATATTAACCGTATTCCTCACCTAGGCAACATTCCTTTTTTCGGGCGTACTTTCTAGACGATCGCATCAGTCTCCGTCCCATTAACACTAACTTTTAGGTATCATGTTAATCTACGATTTACGTATAACTAGGTGTGCACAATTCCCTAATACAGAACAGATCTAGATCTCGCTGAAAGTCCCGGAAGATCAATTCATGAGCCGACCTAGGAGCCCTATATTGGTATTTCCTAATAATACGCTAATTAAAACAGACGAGCAACGTAGCCGTAGCCATACCTACTAAGATAAGAAATTCTAATTGGACAATCACACCATAAAGACGTGGCTAGATTGACGCGGTGAAAAACTAAATCTTAGCGTTTCTACATACGTAACGGATAAAATAGAGACTCATAAAGCAATTATATAGATCTACTAAAAACACGGTTTTTGATCATACCAAAGTCATCTATAGGTCACCGGATGACAGATCTGGGCGTGTGGATCCTTATAGACAAGGAATCCCCACTGCCTCATATCGTATCCTTAGATCTACATCGTTCGGTGAAGAACGAACAACCTCAAACGATAAACAATAATTGGGGCCTTAATTACAAAGAACTAAGAACAAATAAATACAAGAACTTACATTATTGCAGATCTTGCATAAAAACTGCTCTAAGAAAAACTGAGGATTTTATTATAAACTGAGAAGTGTAAAAAATGTATTGTGTAAAGAAGTGTATATGGCGTGTATAACATGCCTTTATTTATAGGGGTTCAAGCTAATTAATAGATATACATTAAAATGTCAAAACAAATAAGAGATAACTCTCGGCCGATCTCAAAAAATAAAATAAGATGCGCCCCCTCTAGAATGAATATCCTCCATTGGCGCCATCTTTGAGTGGTTTGCCATGCTTATCCGATCTTTTCGTGCTAATCCGATATTTATCTTGATTTTCTTTGATTTATCTTGAGATTTAACACTCGAGATACGATCGTATGTGATATTATTACGGTCTACGATAGGATTGTAAGTTACACGGTAAGCGATAGGTTTCACATGAAAGGTAGTAGTCATTGCATTTGACTCTTCTGATGATTGGGGGTCATGGTGTGTTGCTAGATGCTATCCCGTGATCGTTAAGTATGAAGGGCATTTTCGTAATTTGCACTTTGTGTTTACGGCCAACATATTCGGAAGCCTATCGGGTCACACACATATGAACATCTAGTCGGATTAAAATGTGGTTATAGTTGATGACCAAATAAGGAAAGTTTATCTCGTACTATAAAGGTTATAGTGGTAAATTAATATGGTGGTATTTATTTATTGTGAATAAATATAATACAAGATATTAATTATGTTGATTAATTAAATATAAACATAATGTATATATATATGTATATATAGTATATATAAATATATATATATATATATATATATATATATATATATATATATGATATACATGTATTTTGTGAATTAATTAATCATAGCATTATATTAATTAAAGAATATTCGGAAGCCAATTAAAGGCTAAGGGTGGCGCCAATAATGGTGTATTATGATACACTTGGATTGTACAATTTAATTAATAAGATTACCATATATTAATATTAGATATTAATGACTATAGATTTGCACACATGTGTAAATTGATTTATGGTAATAAGATAAATATAGTCAATATAAGATATTGACAATATATTGGAAATATTTAATATAAGATATTAAATTAAATGAGATAAATCAATCTAGGAGACTTTCCTTATTTTATTGGGAAAAGGTTTTCTTCTCATACACACCTCTTGGGGAGCCACTTCTTCTATATAAAGGAAGTGGGTGTCAAGCTCTTTTGTACAACACAATTCCAAGAGCTAATAGTTCTTGTGTAAAATAGAGAGCATCCTATAGAGAGTTGGAGAGAGGGGAAAAAGACCGGTCTAGCAACCGGAGTTTTCCAATAGCAATCCATGATGGGATTCCGGAGGGCGTTCGTGTGGACTGGCGGTAGAGGCCGAACACTTGGGCGGCTCTATGCAGAACTACTCTCCTTAGACGGTCAAAGCGTCGATCTTTTAGATCAACCAAGGTAACCACCGTCTACTAGCTCATTTGTTTATTGCTTAAACGAAGTCGATCTTGGGTCGATAGGAAATAAATTTTGAATTCAACTGTGTTCCCGCATAGATTTCCTAACAGAACCTCACCACACTCTTTAGATCATGTCATTTCTTATGTTAATATTTCTCCAATTTATCAGGGGTTTATCAATAGCATCAACAAAGAATCTGAGCCAACTTCATACAAAGCAGTAGCTCAAAATCCTAATTAGCAAGAGGCAATACAACAGGAACTCCAGGCATTAAATCAAACAAACACCTGCTCTTTCTTTCCTTTACCAAAAGGCATCAAACCAATAGGGTGTAAGTGGGTATATGGGATCAAAAGGAAGTCTGATGGAAGTATTGAAAGATACAAAGCAAGACTTGTGGTCATGGGTTTTACACAAACACGAGGGCATTGATTTCTTGGAAACCTTTTTCACCAGTTGCCAAGCAAACAACAATCAGACTGTTTTTGGCTTTAGCAGCACTCAAATGTTGGAATTTACATCAAATGGATGTAAATAATGCCTTTTTGCATGGTAATTTAGATGAGGATGTCTATATGAAACCTCCAGAAGGCATGAATACAAATGGAATGGTCTGCAAGTTAAACAGATCACTATATGGACTTAGACAAGCAAGTAGACAGTGGAATGCCAAGTTGACTCAAAAGCTTCTGGAGAATGGATACAAACAATCTCAAAAAGACTATAGTCTTTTTACCAAAGGCAAAGGTTCAGATTTTATAGCTCTCCTAGTATATGTGGATGACATTATAGTTGGAAGCCTAAATATACAAGCAATACAGCAACTAAAAGGTCTACTTCATACTGCATTTGCAATTAAGGATCTGGGAGAACTCAAATACTTCTTAGGGTTTGAGGTGGCCAGGTCTAAATCTGGAATTGTTATCAATCAAAGGAAATATTGTCTAGACTTGTTAAGGGAATTTGGATTCCGAGAATGCAAACCTGCCTCCACATCTATGGATCCTACACAAAATCTCACAGAAGTTCAGGCCCCTTTATTATCCTCCAACACTGAATACAGAAGTCTCATAGGCAAACTACTATATCTTGGCAATACTAGGCCTGACATAGCATTTGCCACACAACAGCTAAGTCAGTTTTAAGACAAACCAAATGAAGCTCACAAGAAGGCAGCACATAGGCTCCTAAGATTTCTGAAAGAAGCTCCTGGTTAAGGGATTTTCTTTCCCAGTGAAGGACCCCTAACCCTCCAGGCTTTCAGTGATTCTGATTGGGCAGCATGTACTAAAACCAGGAGATTAGTCACAGGCCTCTTGGTTTATCTAGGTAGAGCACTACTGTCTTGGAAGTCTAAAAAGCAACCTACTATTTCAAGAAGTTCCAGTGAAGCTGAGTATATGGCCATGGCACTTACTTCCTGTGAAATCCAATGGCTCTAATACTTGCTCAAAGACTTTCAGATTAACTACATAGCTCATGTTCCTCTATATTGTGACAGCTCTAGTGCCTTACATATAGTGGAAAATCTTGTTTTCCATGAAATGACAAAACACATAGACATTGATTATCACTTTGTAAGGGAAAAATATCAAGCTAAGGTCCTAAAACCTTTACCAATTCACAATAATCATCAGCCAGCTGATATACTTACCAAACCGGTGAATAAACAAACTCTCAACAGCTTACTTCAAGCTTTTCCATTCAAAGATGTTATGAAGCCTAAAATAGCAACAAGATGATTGGAATTTGCAAGCTATTCATGGTGCAGCACCATTCCAGCTTGAGGGGGGTGTTGAAGCCTAAAATAGCAACAAGAGGATTGGAATTTGCCACATGGGCATGTCATCAAATAACTTTGGATCAAGTAGGTGGTTATCACTACCATAAGTCGGTTACAGCAAGTTAAAACTTCTATGCCTATATAAAGTGCAATTGAAGATGCCATTATGTAATTAGATGGCTGAATTGATCTTCTAGTGTATCAATTCAAGTGTTAGAGCATTTTTGAGTTTCCCGCCTTTTCTTAAATTTGAATTCATGAAGATGAACTTCATCTTCTTCATTTTCCAATTTCTGTAAATTCAAGTTCAGCTTGGTTATTAGTTCGATTTCAGTTTGAATTTCAACAAATTCAATGCAGGACTTCAAAAACAAATTCATAATAGTAGTAAAAATACTTTAAAACATGCTTTTTTATATTTATAATTAGACATAATTTATTTAAATATCAACAAATCCACAAACAAACACCAACCATTCTTCGGTGTTATGAGTATCAACGAACAAGAATCGAAATCTAACATAAGAACTACGAAGAACACGAGATCAAAACCAAAAACCAAGAAAACATTCAAGCTTTTTACGTTCTAATGGAGATTCAGAAGTTGGAACAGCATCTTGAAGTGGATCAACTTAGAAATCTCCACTACAGTCAGCAGAACATGCATAGAAGTGATCAACATAGCTGCTGGAGAGCCACAACTCGTGGCCACAACGAAGGAAGGTTTATGGCCGCAAAACGGCTTTTCGGGTGAGGGGACGGATTATGAAATTATCATGTTTAGGGAAAATTTAAGCTCTTTTATCTGGAGGCGGATCCAGGAATTTTTTTCTAATGAGGCCACCGGACTGTAAAACTACAATTTGTTTTATCTACATATTTGTTCCAGTGGGGTTACCGGAGCCTAAAACTATATTTTTTATAACAAAAAAAGATATATTTTAACAACAAAACTATATCGTTTTAATATTAAAAAATATTCTAGTGATCTTAGTGGGGTAATGTGCTCTTTTAAAACTACACAGATCCGCCCCGGCCTTTTATAGGCCTCCAAATCCCACAAAGTTGGCTTCAACGCTTTTGAATCCAAGGAAACTCCTAAGAAATTTGAAAATAAAAGATATTTCGAAAACAGAAAAAGACTTTTACAAAGATGTGAGGTTTTTTACCGGACAAAAATTTTGAGTTATTTTCACGGTGTAAGGATGGGAAATTAGGACGATAAGTCTCGGCCGACGGCAGGATCTATAATAGTTTTAAGAGAAGCTCACCCCCATATAAGTGTGAGACATAAAGGTCTTGTCAACGGGTTATATTTTTTATAGCGAGAACGACAACCGACATAATTTTTATAAAAGATATTTCGACAAAAAGACTTTTACAAAGATGTGAGGTTTTTTACCGGACAAAAATTTTGAATTTTCCCGAAATCCGAATATTCTTAAGTAACGTGAATTTTTTTCGACAATGAATTTTGAAAATTAGTGAATTTCCCGAAATTGAATTTCGACAATGAATTTTAAAAATTAGTGAATTTCGACATTGAATTTCGGTAGTGAATTTACACAGTGAATTTCGAGCACAGTAAATTTCGACAGTGAATAAATAGTTTTGTCCTTTATGCAAAAGTTTCAAAACACTGTTCTTCTACTCAATTAATGAAATATTTCTGTCATTCTCCCTCATTCCCCTATTTTCATTCTGTATTTATATGCGGATATATATGAGCACATGCACATATCTATACGAGAAATATTTCAATAATACAATCAAACCGAAACAATGGCGAATCCAGGAAAAAAATTCAGTGGGGTCCTAAGTCACAAAAGTGTAGTAACCCAAAAAAAATTCGGGTTGAACGGGTAATTAGGTCAAACTTTCCGGGTTAAAACTTGGTTGGACGGGTAATTAGGTCAAAATTTTTTTTTTATTACCAAAACGACGTCGTTTCAAAATTTTTTCTTTTATAAAGTTGAGTGGGGTCACGTGACCCCCCGGGCACGTGGATCCGCAACTGAACCGAAACGAAACCAAATCAATTCAAAACTATATCCATTAAAGCCATTGTTTTCTTGGTATTTGATTTGGTTTACTATTCTCATAAACTAAGCCGAATTATACTAATTAAAGAACCGAATAAAACCACATCAAACCTGACAATTTATGATAGTCGAAATAATTTTTCCATGTCCTTCATCATTCACAGTAGTACAAATATTTAGTAATCTATTGGGCTTCAACATCTATACACAATGTCCAAACTACTCTTTTTAGAAAATACAATAAATATAATTTCGCAATAATAATATAAATTTGTAATACACTCTCAAATTGGAGCGTGAAGATCACGAATGCCCAACTTGCGTAACAAAAATTCAAATTGTTATTTTCCGAATGCTTTCGTAAAAATATCCGCCATCTGGACCCGTGTGGGCACATATCCGGGAGCATTCAAGCCCTCCGTGATCGCATCACGAACAAAGTGGCAATCCGCTTCTATATGTTTGGTCCTCTCATGAAAAATCGGAGTCTGCGCAATATGTAATACGGCTTGACTATCACAATTGAGAGGGATTCCCATTGGTACGTGGACACCTAAATCGCCAAGAAGTTGCCAAAGCCATTTCAACTCACATGTAATGGACGCCATTGAGCGGTACTTCCGCGGACGAACGAAAAACCGTTTGCTGCTTCTTTGTCTTCCACGAGATCGGTGAAGTCCCAAGTAACACGAACCACCCAGTCAATGACCGACGAGTGACCGGGCAACACGTCCAATCAGAATCACACCACCCTTCTATAGACAATGGGCTATCTGCCCGCCAAAGTACACCCTGACCTGGGCTTTTCTTCAAGTAACGAACCACCCAATGTTTAACGCCCGGTGATTGATAAATTGAGAAAGAATATGAACCAAATACGCCAAGTCGGGACGTGTAACACTAAGATAAATAAGACATCCACCAATCGTCGATATTTTTGCAGGATCTTCCAAGAATTCACCATCATCAACCGTAACCTGATGATTTTGTTCCATAGGGAACTCAGCAGGACGAGCCCCTAACAGACCGGTCTCTTCAATTATGTCAAGCGCGTACTTTCGTTGAGATAAAAAAATTCCCTGTGGATTCCTAGCACCCTCCAACCCAAGAAAATATTTTAATCTCCCCAAATCCTTCATTTTGAAGCAACGGCACAAATAATTTTTGAATACCTGCATAACTGCACAAGCAAGTATCATATCATTGACATATACTAGTACATTCGGTCGTATGTCTCCACAAACAAGTGTGAATAAAGAATAATCTGAGTGGGACTGCTTAAAACCATAATCTTTCAAGGCGGATGCCAGGTTTGCAAACCAACACCGGGGTGCATGATTCGACCCATATAGCGATTTTTTCATACGACACACCATAATCTGCTTGTTATGTTCAAATCCGGGAGGAATTTTCATGTAAATCTCTTCATTCAGGTCCCCGTGCAGAAATGCATTGTGCACATCTATCTGATGAATCTCCCACTTTTTGACTGCCGCCACGGCAAAGAAGGCCCGAACTGTCACCATCTTTGCTACGGGAGCAGATGTCTCGTTATAATCAATGCCTTCCACCTGGTGGTTCCCATACGCCACTAAACGTGCTTTTAAGCGTTGAAGGTTGCCCACCTCATCGTATTTTTCTATATATACCCATTTACTACCCAGGGCCTTCTTGCCAGGGGTAATTCCTGTAATATCCACATGCCATGTTCTTTCAAAGCTCGTATTTCTTCAGCCATAGCTTTTCACCACCCTTCATATTTAATTGCTTCTTTAAACGATCGGGAGGATTTCCTGTAGTCACATTCGCTAGATACCTTCTATGTGTGTCAGAAAACGAGAATAATTCACAAAATACGTAAGAGGATATAAACTACATGAAGCGGTTGATGGAGTGGAGGGGTGCGCTGAAGGACTTTTCTTATCCACAGTTGTATGTGTCACAAACTCCCAATATCTGGAATTTGGCAACTTAGTTCGCTTCCTTTTTCATAAATCTTCTATTTCTCCGGACGTCACTTCACTCACACCAACTTCATCAGTTTCTAATTCTTTAGTATTCTCACCAATTTCCGCCGTCCCCCCTCACTGGTGACCACGTCCTCCGCTTTGACGGAGGTATCTCCGCATTCTCCTCACGAAGAAAAGGGGATATGGTGGCTCTCCGTGCATATTACAATCGTCATCTACGATCTCCGGAAAATTACTAGATAGGGAGTAGAGGTAGCTGGATAACCCAAAAAAACACACTTCCAACTATGGCTCTCAAATTTATCTCCCTTGTGACATAGATTATGCGCATAACATAAACAACCAAACACCCGCAAAGCATCAAGACTCG
Source organism: Gentiana straminea (assembly GCA_036785695.1). Classification (NCBI taxonomy): domain Eukaryota; kingdom Viridiplantae; phylum Streptophyta; class Magnoliopsida; order Gentianales; family Gentianaceae; genus Gentiana; species Gentiana straminea. Next base: position 3,840,062 of record JAVUPR010000114.1, read on the forward strand.
GTGGTTTACCAAACAAACATTCATAAGGCTTATTATAGCTCAATACACTCGAAGGAGTGCGATTAATTAAATAACAACAGTCATGACACTCTCCCCCCAAAATTTCAGCGGAAGGTGTCCCTCAAAACGCAAAGCCCTGTCCACATTCAAAATTGTGTTGATGTTTTCTCTCGACTATACCATCTGTTGGGGAGTTCCCGCACATGATGTTTCAAAATTATTACCTCTTTTTGAAAGTGCGGAAGCATCATTTAAATTCCGTTCCATTATCACCGAACACGCTTATTTTTACCCCAAACTGACGATCAATGCAACGCCATAAAATCCAAAAGAATGGTCTCAACTTCCCATTTATTATAGAGTAAATAAACTCACACGGAACGAGAGTAATCGTCCACAATCGTCAAAAAATAAGATGCCCCACATGTAGATTTAGTCCCATACTGACTCCACAAGTCACAATGCACAAGCTCAAAAATCCCCTTAGCCCTACTATCACTATTTGGAAAACTTTCTCGAGGTTGTCTAGCACACATCACAATCATCCTTATTTAACGTACTCGACTTACCCACATTTGGAACATGTTTTAGCACACTTTCCGAAGGATGTCCAACGCGCTTGTGCCACAAATCCATAGAATCTAAGTGGAGAAAAACAACTAAGTGGCCCAAATTGATTCAAAATTCAATACTTTCTGCAATACTGGGATCGACACCAATTGAATCAAAATCCGAGACAATTGAGCTCAATTCCGATGAGTCGTAGCTTTCCATCCTTCATCTTCTTTTTTTATTTTTATTTTTTTTCTCTTTTTTTTTTGTTGGTAGAACTTCCCTCGTCTTCTTAATATGCAGACTTATCAACCCCAAGATTGAAAACTTCTGCTGCTGATTATTCCATGGCCCCTGGTTAAACTGCCGCATTGACAAAAGGGTTTAATTGACATCAGAAAAGAGTCCTCTGATTAGCTCAATGTTTGCAGCAGAAGATTCCGTTAATTCGTTGCCGGCTGACATGATTCCAGACGTATGAAATATTTCACAAACCTATCTCCGATAAGCGTTTATCTTACCGTTATACTAAAATCAATTGGTTTATTTAAGTGCTATTATATTTTTTTATTCATTAAGAATGTGGGTAATCTCTAATTTATTAGTATAAACATGTGACATATATTCGACATATTATTTGTTTTTTTTTGGAATGTCCTCATTTTGATCAACTGGCCTAGGGCCTATAAATAATCAGGGAACCTGATCACACTCCAAATAATATGTATGATTAAATAATGGTACAAATAGTTTTTGTGCAGCATTTTTTACTTTATCTCCTATTTGTGGTTTTGTTCACATTAAATTATGAAATGATAAAACTCATAGCAAAAGTGAATATATGCATTGCCTTCCTCCAATAATTTGTAAATTTAACATGGTCCCGGCTAAGTCGTTGACCAATTATGTATGCTACAACAAGATTTAAAAAAATAAATAAATAAATTACCGTTAAAAATATGCCCTGCAAAATAAACAGGACGTAAGAGGACCGGCCCAGAGCTATGCCTCGAGAAGATCCATCGACGCTCAAGTGTGTTCGGTATAGCTGTTTTGATGTTTAAATTGTGAGCTCGTTATGTAAATATTATTAGAATATTACCAATATTCTATCTTTAGAATGTAAATATATTGTATTTATTGTTTTGATATAGTCAACCAATAGCCATTATTGTAGACATGATTCTAGGAGTTAGAATAATATGTAATCAATGTATTCCTTGTATATATTACACCTCAGACATAATGAAAATCACAGAAAATATTTTCCCAAAATATTCTTACATTGTATCAGAGCTCTAGGTTGTAACTCCTAGAAGCGTGCTTTTTTTCCTTCTTCCTCCTACTGTGATCAATACTCCATGTTCTTCATCTTTCCGGCCATAGCAGACCCAAAATCCACCACTCTTCACCCTGCTCTAACCGTATCCAATATTTCAAGCTTCATTAAGGTCACTCTCGATATCCAAAAAGGCCAGTACATCACATGGTCAGAACTTTTTAAGATTCATGCCCAGGCTTATCAGGCAATTGATCACATCATACCCTTTGTCACAGAAAAAGGCACGCCCAAAACGACTCTGAAAGCAACAAACCCCGACCTCTGGTCTCGGGTTGATGCTATCGTCCTCCAATGGATTTACGGGACGATTTCTGACGATCTTCTTCACACCATTCTCGAAAAGGATTCCACAGCCGAAGTAGCCTAGAATCGACTCAACGATATATTTTCTGACAATAAAAACTCACGAGCTCTTTACCTCGAGCAAGAATTCTGCAAGGTGCAAATGGAATATTTTGCTGATGCTTCCTCGTACGGTCAGCACCTCAAATCCCTCTCCGATCAACTCTCCAACGTGGGTGCTCCGGTGTCAAATGAAGGGTTTGTACTCCAACTTGTTTCCGGCTTATCTGAAACGTATGCCACCGTGGGTTCTCAAATCCGCCATGGGGACTCCTTATCTCCATTTTATAAAGCTCGCTCTATGCTTGTTCTGGAAGAGACGGCAAGGGCTAAGAAGGCGGCACCTTCCAATCCCAACTCGGCATTTGCAGTCAAAATCGCAGCTCTAATTCACGTGGAAGGGGCCGCGCTAGTCGGGGAAGAGGACGCGGCAACGGTAATGAAAACGGAGGTGGTGGCCGCGGTGGCCAAAATCAACAGCCACTTGACTCTGCCCCCAATCAGCAACAATGGTGCCCTCGACAGCCATGGTTTTCTTCTCCTTGGCTGGCCAATGGCAGCCATGGGCTATCCCCACTTGCCCATATCCCACCGCTCCATGGCCACGCAGCGCTCGGCAACAACCACGCTTACTTGGTCCAAGGCCTCAACAAGCTCACGTTGCAGGTACCAACTCTAATATTGCAGGTAACAACTTCCAGCTAGAACAGGAACAACATGCTTATTCTCCCACCGATATTGCCGAACTATGCATACGTTATCCTTAAATCAGCCGGATGACCAATGGTACTTAGACACCAGAGCCACCTCTCACATGACTGGTAACGGTACAATTCTTACGTCTTATTTCAATTTGAGTTTTGATGAGATTCAACTTTACTATATTTTGGTGCATGTTTTAACCCCCGTTTACGAGACTCTTGGCTTGTTTTATGTGGTTTTAGACCGATTATAGGGTAAAAATACTTTGAGCACTTACTTAGAGGTAATCCATCAAATTGATGGAAAACCTTATCATTTTACGGTGTTTTGGCCCTATTCGAGCCCAATTTATCTTGCGGGATAATGCTTAGAATATTGTGCTATGGAAATACAGGAAATAGATGACTCGTGAGCCCGTAAGATGAGGCATGAGACTTAGAGTGGCATAACCGAAGCCCGGGGATGGAAACGGATCGGCTAAATTACAATTTTGGTCCTCTAACTAGACACCTTTTTTGATTTTAGTCCTAGTTTTTCTCCGGCGACAATTTTAGTCCTGTAAGTGGTTTTTTTGCAAAAATAGTCACGAACACCGGAAAGACCACTTACATGACTAAAATTGGTCTTTTCCGGCGACAATTTTAGTCCTGTAAGTGGTCTTTCCGGCGTTCAGGACTATTTTTGCAAAAAAAGACCACTTGCAGGACTAAAATTGTCGCCGGAGAAAAACCAGGACCAAAATCGAAAAACGTGTCTAGTTAGAGGACCAAAATTGTAATTTAGCCGAAACGGATCAATAATAGTTGGTGTTTCCGCCTTACATTCACTTTGCCTGCATTTATTCTCCCAGATACATGCATTTTCTTGTGGTCTTCATGAAAGTTGTATACAATTGAATGAGCTTTCCAACGCAACTTGAATCACTCAAATCGGAGCTCTACACGCAAATATAAGGCCAAATTACTAGAGGCCGTCAATGCTGCTGAAGCTACAGAATTACGGTGATGTCTCGACGTGCGCCGAGACACCTCCGGTGCACGCCATAAACATCGAAAATAGCAGATTTTTCAGCTTAAAAACGAGATTTTTAGATCTAATTATGGATGTACATACAGAGACTGATTCCTTTCTTCTCCCCTTCCCCTTTTCTTCCCTTTTACTCCCCTAAATCTTTCTTAAGCCTCATTTCCCTTAGATTAGACTTAAATTAGTTTAGTTTCTAGCTTAAATCTCTTCTCTACTCTTGGTTTGTATCAATTTGGGTCATCTTCTTAATCTTTGGACATGGATGCTGAATCAACTTGATGCAACCCGACTTTTATCACGATTTTGGTAACTAATTTAATTTCTTTTCTTGTTTTATGGCTTTAATCTTCTCTTTGGTTGTTGTTTCATGCTTTGTAATGAGTAGCTAATTTCTATCATAGTCAAACCATGTGATAGTTGAAGAAATCACCCTCTAGTTGATTAATTAGGATTGGGTAGTGTTTAATTGTTGTTATATCGATGAATTCATGTCTTAAAACTTGTTCTTAATGCGTTAATTAGCTTGATCACCTAGTTCACGAAGTCACACACCACTTTTATAAATGTATGTTGCAAAGGAGTGTGGGAAAAGGGGTTTTAAGATCGTTATTTACAATTGACTGAGTTGTTTATATCGATTGGGTAACGAGGTTTGTCGGTGTAAATCGAGCGGCTCTAGAGCATTTATCTTGTTCCGGTCAGTTAAATCCTTAAACGCGGACTGCTAAACCGGGCAAAGGGTACTAGGTTGTTGCATGGCGTCTAGTACTATCTTAGGAGTTTACACCCATGAATGAGTCGATATAAGCATTAGGATGGTTGGATGGTAGTTTCCATTTCCAAATAATCGATTAGAGGTGTGAAAATATTCAATTGGATCGTGATTTGGCTATGTCTCTTTCTCTCTTTATCTCTCGTTTAAATATTGTTTTAGCATAATTAGAACTTGAATGCACTTGACTAACCTAAACTAAGTATGAGAATGGCTTTGGTACTCGATTGATTTCTCGTGGGATACGACCTTGCTCTCCACTTTAATACTTCCGACTCGTTACTCTGTTGGTTAAGGTTGGTTGTTACTATTTTGGTCATAAAGTTTACATCGTAATATAATTGTTGGTAATGGTCAAAATATTCCGATTCTCGGTTGTGGAAACGTCTCCCTCCCTGCACCTCATCCCCTATTAAAATTAAACAATGTCCTGCATGCTACCAAATTGATTCAATGTGCGCAAATTTACTTGTGACAATAATGTTTCTGTTGAGTTTGATCCTTTTGGATTTTTTGTGAAGGATTCTCAGACGGGGATACCTTTAATGAGATGCAACAGCTCCGGGGACTTATATCCACTCACCACCTGGTTGGCCAAAGGCCATTCACCACCATCCGCTTTTGCTGCTCTTTCTCCAATGCTTTGGCATAATCGTTTAGGACATCTAGGGGCTCCCATTTTACATTTACTTTGCTAGAATAAATTTATTGCTTGTAATAAATCTCGTGACAATTTTTTTTTCAATTCGTGTACGTTCTTTGGGCAAACAAAATAAATTACCATTTTATAGCTCGTTGTCACACACATCATTGCCTTTTGACATTGTGCACAGCGACCTTTGGTCGTCTCCTATTTTAAGTTCCGATGGCCATCGTTATTACGTTCTATTCCTTGATGATTTTACGAATTTTCTATGGACTTTCCTTATTGCCAATAAATCTCAAGTTTACTCTATTTTCTTGACTTTTCATGCAGACATTAAAATTCAATTCGAACGTGACATTAAGTGTTTTCAATGTGACAATGGTCGTGAATATGATAATGCCTCTTTTCACAATTTTTGTAACCTCAACATGATGAGTTTTCGATTTTCTTGCCCCTACACTTCCTCTCAAAATGGGAAAGCCGAACGAAAAATTTGAACCATCAATAATATAATTCGAACCCTCATGGCCCATGCTTCTCTACCTCATTCCTTTTGGCATCACGTGTTACAAATGGCCACCTATCTGCTCAACATTCTTCCCACTAAAACCCTTAACTTTCAAACTCCCACAAAAAATCTTTACCATAAAGACCCCTCTTATTCTCATCTCCGAACTTTCGGTTATCTATGCTACCCGTTAATCCCTTCCACCACCATTAATAAATTACAAGCTCGTTCCACCCAGTGTGTTTTTCTAGGCTACCCACTAAATCATAGAGGTTATAAATGTTACGACATCATGAGCCGTAAAATCATAATCGCCCGCCACGTCATGTTTGACGAACAAACTTTTCCCTATTCTAAAACCACTTGCCCAGCCACCTCCTACAACTTATGGTAAACGGGCCTTCTCCATCCACCGGCCCAACTAACCCAGCCCGACCCAGAACCTCCCTCTCCTCCTACTCGGCCCACATCTCCACAAGGCCAACAGCCACAGCCGGCCCAACAGTCCTCCCTAATAATTTCCCCTACCACATCAAGTCCCAGCTCCCCTACTTCCCCGTTATCACCCTTCCCCAACCCGCCCTCAACCCAACATAGCCCCACTTCATCTCCACAAACAGCTCCTATACCTACTTCTCCCCTTCCGTCTCCTCAAATGACCACCCGAACACAACATGGCATCTTCAAACCTAAAAAATTCTCAATCTTCACACGTGCGCTCCAACCTCCATCTCTCCCCTACCTACCAATCACCATCACGCATTACAAGAACACAATTGGAAAATGGCCATGAAAGACGAATACGATGCTCTAATTCAAAATAATACATGGGAATTAGTCCCTCATCCAGCTAGTGCCAATGTTATTCGCAGTTTGTGGATTATTAGGCACAAAAAGAACTCTAACGGATCCTTTGAGAGGCATAAGGCCCGGCTTGTTGGTGACGGGGCATGCCAGCAATCTGGTATTGATTGTGGTGACACTTTTAGTCCGGTTGTCAAACCGGAAACCATTCAGACCGTCCTTAGCATTGCACTATCCAAATCTTGGTGCATACATCAATTAGACGTCAAAAATTCCTTTTTTTCATAGGAATCTCGATGAAACCGTATATATGCATCAACCTCCTGATGGGAGTCAACTTTACGTGGTTCCGGTGCATTTTCCACCCCTGTTTACCACATGTTTAGCACGTTTTTGGGTTATTTAGACCGTTTTCAGGGCGATATCGTGAGTTTATGGCACGGGGAGTCAATCCGTTACTTTGATGGATTGTTATCCCTTTTTGTTGATATTAACCCTATTCCCGAGCACTTTTACCCTCCGGAATTGTTTGGATGTTTTTGGTCGTTCATGATGTTGTAGGGTATTAGTGTCTTGAGGACCCGAAAGGTGGTGATTCATGGTGAAAAGCATGATCGAGGCGAGAGAAGAGATCAAAAGGGAAGAAAAGTTGAAGTTTTGGAGCAAATGGGGTTCAAACGCGCGTTTGAACCCCCAAACGGGCGTTTCAAAAGCTTTCATCTTGATCAGAGTTCAACCTCTCCAAACGCGCATTTCAAACTATCCTAAACGCGCGTTCCAAGTCCTCTAAACGCGCGTTTCAACCTCTCCAAATGCGCGTTCCAGTTGAAAATTAGACAAGAGACTGCCCAGAAATGAAGCGAAACGCGCGTTTGCCCTATGCGAAACACGCGTTTAAAGATGTGAAACGCCAGGTTCAGCCTCCCAAACGTGCATTTGAGGCCAGATTTTTGCATATTTTCCCCCACTTATAAATACCCCCCTTAGACCATTTCTTGAAGAACAACCATTCTCGTAGCAAAACCCTACCCATTTCTTAGCTCGAATTTTGTAATAGCTTAGAATACATTCTCTTAGCTTAAATCAGTATAATCTTAGCTTAAACTTTCCATTTCTTAGCTCAGATTTCTACTTCAAACACTAAGACACCATCTTTTAATTAGTTCTTCATATTGTACTTTTTGGATCTAAATTTTGAATTTCTCACTTCTATGGTAAATTTCTTCCTTATTTTACTTATCATGTCTTTAATTTACTGTTTCTTTTATGTTTTAACTAGTATAATGAGTAGCTAATCCCTTTTCATAGTCGAATCATGTGAAATTTGGTGAAATCACCCTTTGGGTGATGAAATTGGGAGTGGGTAGTGCTTTTTATTGTTTAATCTTGCTTGTTTCATGTCTTAGAACTTGTTATAACATCACTAGATTAGATTGATCACCTAATTTATTAATCTCACATACCAATCTTACATATGTATTTTACGGGGAGGTATGGGAAAAAAAGGGTTCTAAGATCGCGGCGTAGACTCGGCTTAGTTGTTAAGCCCAAGCCCAATGCGAGGTTACTCATTTTAACGTTTAAGCGGCTCTAGTGCATAACATTTCTTGTTAGTGAATCTTCTTTAGGGAAGGGTAGTTAACATGGCATAAGGTGTTAGGAGAGAGTTGTTCAGACCTTAGCACCGGGATTAGGAGTACGCACCCGTGAAATTGATTGCGAGAGTTCGTTTGTTATAATGCACACTCCCGGTTTTGTCTACCCTTAGGGTTGAAACTAGCTACTTTGATCATGGTTCGGCTATGTTCCTTAGTATAAAGTTAAAACCCGAGTAGTTAATCTTATTTCTTTCTTCTCTAGCTTTAGACTCGTTAGTAAGAATTACCTTAGTGTCGTTGTAGTATACAAACACTTTAAAAAGATTGATCACCTAGACTAAGTAACACGTTCGCTTTGGTACTCACTTTTCCTTTGGGTTCGACCTCGTACTCCTGTAGCTATTCTAGCAATCGACCCGGTACACTGCCGGTTAGAGAGTTAGTTTGCCCACGGTTTCGAGTCCTTATAAATTGTTTGTGTTGGGGTAAATTTTAGCTCAATCAAAATGGCGCCGTTGCCGGGGAAATGTGTGCTATTTGTGATATCTTGCAAGTGAACCGAAGGCTTGGGCCTAGGTTTTATTTTATTGTTTTCTCGTTGTTTGATTTTTGTAGTGCATGACCCGGAGATCTCAAACACCACTCGAACCATACATTGACGGGATTGAGGCTTACGCAAGGCGTAGAAATAGTCAAAGAAGAAGAGGTTATCAAGTAGAAGAATCGATTCCGGTCTTTGAAGAAAGTAGTTTGGGTGATTTGGGAGAGGAATCCGGTATGGCACAAAACGGTGAACAAGGCTTGGAAGGAAATTTGGGGGACGATAATGGGGTCCCGAATCAAAACCCACCTCTTGTCAACAACAATGCACAAGGAGGTGGGAATGGACAAGGAAATAACTATGTGAATGCGAATGGGCCAATACAACATAATGTTCAACATGAGGCCCAAGGGAATCAAATGGATCCCCTCGTTATGCAACAGTTCAATGCATGGAGTTGAACCAATTTCAATAGAACCAAAATCAAACTCACAATCAAGGTGCAAACGCGATGCCTAATTGGTTTAACGGTCAACAAGAGCAAAATCATGGCGGTTTGACTTGTAGAGACTTTGTGATGGCTCCCACGGCAACCATGGGGCATAGTCCAATTCGAATTCCACCAGTGGCCGCCAATAATTTGGAGTTGAATAGAAATATCATACATTTGTTGGGAGAATGCTATATTCAAGGGAACTGCCATGGAAAACCCTTGCTTGTTCATTGATCACTTCCTCCAAATAGTGAATTCAACAAAGATCAATGGGGTGAGTGATGAAGCGCTCAAACTTATGCTTTTTCCGTTCGCCTTGAAAGAGCAAGCTAAGCGATGGTATGATTTTTTGCCTAATGATTCTTTACACACATGGGAGGAGGTAATTATGACATTTCTACTCAAGTATTATCCCCCATCAAAGACCGTGGATATGAAAGAAGCCATCATGTCATTCAACGCTTATGAAGGAGAAGAGCTACATGAGTCATGGGACCGGTTTAAGGCTTTGTTGAGAGAGTGCCCGGGGCACGGGTTGAGATCTTATGAGGTTGTTCATGCTTTTTTCCGGGTTTTGGATCAAGTTCATCAAAGTACCTTGCATGCTGCGTGCAATGGAGATATTATGAGTATGGTGCCCGAAGTAGCAATAAACCAAATAAAGAAAATCTCCGAGACCTCGAGGCAATACATATCGTCAAGTAGAAAGGGGACGAGGGGTAAGAAGCCTGGTTTGGTTGAAGTGAAAGAAATTGAGGCAAGTGATCAATATCATGCCCAAGTACAAGCTATGGAACAACAATTGGGAAGATTGCAAAAGGAGAACGAGAGTGCTAGACTTTGCCAAATTTGTAGTGGATCACACTCGGCAAAGGATTGTAGGATGATGACCAAAGCTCAAAATATGGCTTATCCGCAATCCTCAAATCAAGGGCAACCTAGCACTCTATCTTAAGATAACATGAATGAGTTGGCAAAGCGGATGATGAATATTTTTTCGATGGAGCAATGGAATGCGGGACCTCAATATCAAAATCCATCACAAAATGCATATCAAACCCAATACATGGGAGATCAACAAAGTGGACCACCGTATGAAGAATCTCAAGATATAAACTTTGTGGGAAAAGGTCAAGGAGGGAATTATGGACATCAAGGTGATGGTTCTTGGAGGAACAACAACAATCAAGGTTGGAACCGAAATCAAAACCAAGGCCAAAACCAAGGTTATAGACAAGGCCAAAATCAAGGTCAATCTTCTCAAGGGCAATTTTATCAACCTCCACACCAAAGGCAACAACAAGGAGGGTATAATCAACAAGGCTCTAGCATTTATCAAAACCCTCAGCCTTTGGCTCCTATACCTCAAAAGAGTGCAACCGATGTCATATTGGAGCAAATGAACAAAAACTTTGCGGAGATAAAGAAGGACATGGTTGAGATGAACTACAAACATGGGTCCGCCATTAAAAATATTGTGACTCAATTTGGGCAAGTAGTGGAACATGTACAGTTGAAAGGCGGCTTACCAAGTAACACCGAGAAGAATCCAAGAAATGTAAGCGCCATCTTAACTCGAAGTGGTAAAGTGTTAAGGACAAGTGGTGAGAAGAAAGTCCTATGGGAAGACAAAGCTAGAAAAGCTCCTATTGAGACCGAGGCAGGAGCCATGGATGGCGATATTGATGGGATTGAGGATGATGAAGATCATGAAGAGTATGTCAAGAAAAAGGAAGTTGAGAGGAAAGAAGCGCAAGCTAGGGGAGACTATGTGGTTATGGATGTGAAAGAGGAGGAACCAACTAGAAGAGGGGGGAAAGAGCCAATGAAAGAGCCGTCTTCACCACCCACCAAAGGTAAGAAAGGTATGATCCCTCCTCCTCCTAAAGATTTTGATTTGAGCACTCTCCCTTTTCCCCTAGGAATCATAGACAAAGTTGCTTGAATAAAGCACAAACCTGATTTATTGAGATTTTGCGGAAAATTGACTTGAACATCCCTTTTCTTGAAGCACTTGCAAACATGCCCTCTTATTGTGAGTTCTTAAAGGGATTACTGACTAACAAGAGTAAAATGCAAGAGTTTGTTTGTCTAAATGAAGAGTGTTCCGCTATTTTTGATGCTGAATCTAGAATTCCCCCGAAGGTTAGAGACAAGGGTAGTTTTACTATTCCGGTTACTATTGGTACGACTCATTTTCCTAGCGTTCAATGTGATTTGGGAGCTAGCGTAAGCTTAATGCCCCGTGCTATATATGAAAACCTTGATCTAAGAGAGTTAGAGCCAACGGGGATGACCCTTCAAATGGCGGATAGGTCAATTAGAGAGCCTATGGGAGTGATAGAGGATGTCATTGTTAAAGTGGATAAGTTTGCCTTCCCGGTAGATTTCATGGTGCTAGATATGGAGATGGACTCTAAAACACATTTGTTGTTAGGACGTCCCTTTTTAAACACCGGAAGGACCTTGATAGATGTTGTGAGCGGTGAGATTATTTTGCGAGTTGGAGAGGAAAAAGTCACGGTAAATGTTTACAATGCCATGAAACATCCTAAGGAAAATGCCGAGGACTGTTTTTCTATTGATGCTGTATATTCTTGCGATGCGGAACATGTTGACATGCAGGAATATAAAGATAAACCCGATGAATGCATGGAAAGAGCGAGCACGGTGCTTGATGAAGAGGAAGAGTTGGAAAGTGAAGCGATGGAGCTAGAAGTGACGGCTTCCGTGGGTGAAAAATGGAGCAAAAAGATTGATCTTGGTCTTGAAGGGGAACTAGAGAAGCCATCAATTGAAGACCCACCAAAAGACTTGAAAATGAAGCCGCTTCCACCTCATTTGAAGTATGTTTTTCTTGAAAATGATGATTTACTTCCCTTGATTATTTCTGCTACACTAACGGCTTTGCAGGAAGATAAATTGGTGAAAATGCTTAAGAAGCACAAGCGTGCTTTTGGGTGGAAGATGTGTGACCTCAAGGGCATAAGTCCTACCATTTGTCAACACAAGATTATTCTAGAGAATGGAGCGAAGCCGGTGAGGCAACCTTAAAGAAGGCTAAATCCACACCTCCATGAGGTTGTGAGGAAGGATGTGGTCACAATGTTAAAGCTTGGGATCATTTATGCCATCTCGGATAGCAAGTGGGTGAGCCCCACTCAAGTGGTACCAAAGAAGGAAGGCATGACCGTTGAAATCAATGACAAAGGTGAGGTGGTGCCTATGCGTTTGGTAAGTGGTCATAGAATTTGTATTGATTACCGTAAATTGAATGACCAAACCCGTAAAGATCATTTCCCCATCCCTTTTATTGATCAAATGTTAGAAAGATTGAGTGGTCATGCTTATTATTGCTTTCTTGATGGGTTTAGTGGGTATTACCAAATACATGTGGCCTTAGAGGACCAAGAAAAGACTACCTACACTTGTCCTTATGGCAACTTTGCCTTCCGTAGAATGCCGTTTGGGTTGTGTAATGCACCCGCGATATTTCAACGGTGCATGGTTGCCATATTTGCGGATATGATTGAAAGATTCTTAGAAGTCTTTATGGATGATTTTAGCGTATTTGGTGATTCCTTTGAGGAGTGTCTAGATAATCTAGAAAAGGTGTTGAGTAGATGTGAGGAGACAAATTTAGTACTAAATTGGGAGAAGTGTCACTTGATGGTCACGGAAGGGATAGTCTTAGGGCATAAGATATCTAGTAAGGGTATAGAAGTTGACAAGGCTAAGGTTGAAGCGATATCTAAGCTTCCTATGCCCACTAACCTAAAAAACTTAGGGGTTTTCTAGGCCATGTGGGGTTCTATCGTAGGTTCATCAAGGATTCCTCGAAAATAGCCCGTCCTCTTACCATTCTTCTTGGAAAAGACGTGCTCAAGCAATTGCTTGTATCCGCGGTTGCCCCGAAGTGGGATCAAGAGTTTGAGTTAATGTGTGATGCGAGTGACACCGCCGTTGGTGCGGTCCTCGGTCAAAAGATCGATAAAATCTTCAAGCCTATTGCCTATGCCAGTCACACTTTAAATCCAGCCCAACAAAACTACACCACCACTGAATGAATTAGATGAGTTTCACCTTTGTGCGTACGGTCTTTCCATGAAGTATAAAGAGAAGACTAAGTTTCTCTATGATAAGTTGATCAAACCTCGTGTTTTCAATGAGGGTGACGAAGTCTTATTCTACAATACTCGTCTTCATCTTTTCCAAGGGAAGTTGAAATCTAGGAGGTCCGGTCCCTACGTGGTGTCGAAAGTCTATCCGTCCGGTGCTATTGAAATTACCCATCCTAAGCTTGGCACGTTTACCACCAATGGCTTACGGTTGAAAAGGTATGAGAAGTTGCCTTACGACGAAGCACTAGAAATAGTGAACCTTGAAGACCTCATACCGTGTGATGAATCGTGTAAGTCTTGTCATGGACTCTAAACCTTGACCCGTATAATCTTCTTCCCCCCCCCCCTTTCATCTCTCTTCTACCCTTTCTCGCCTCCCCGCCAATGGTATAACTTGAAAAAGTTGGCACCATATAATCCATCTTGTCGAGCCAACGACGTAAAACAAAGGCGCTTGGGGGAGGCAACCCACCATTTCGTAGTTTTTTGAGTGAGTTTGGTGTTTCTAGTGGTCTCAGGGTGGTAAGAATCAAGTGTGGGGTGAAAACCTTGAGTTAGCCCTATTTTCTGGTCCAAACGCGCGTTTAGAACCATCCTTAACGTGCGTTTCAGCTCTGCCATTTCCAAACGCGCGTTTGAACCCATTCCAAACACGCGTTTCAGCCCCCAACTCTCTGTTCTTGCAACCCCTTCTCAAACGCACGTTTCAGACTTCAAACGCGCGTTTGGGTTATGCGAAACGCGCGTTTAAGCTTTCCAAACGCGCGTTTGGATGCATCTTCTTTAAATACCCAGCCTCAAACCAGCGTTTCAGTTTTCATCTTCTCCAAACCCTATAACCGCCGGCGGCCCTCCTTCACTCCTCCATTCGAAACTCACTCATTCCTACTCCGTTTTCAGTGATTAAAACGCCAATCAACACCTCACAATCCCTTCTCTTACTTCTACTAATCCATTCCAACAACAAATTCCCCGTTTTTCGATTCGATCTTGACCTTAGGCAACTTTTTGCCTAAGCCGATTTCGGCTTCCATTGACGTTTCAGGACTCGTGCTTCGCTCCAAATCATTCGTCTCATCTCGTTTAAGCATAGTACAGGTACAATTTGGTTTTACGTCTAAGTTTCGGTTAGGGTTAGTTTTTAGCCTTTTTGGTTTAACACCCCTACCCCGTTTATTGACTGTTATTGATTATGTATCATGTTTGTGTTTTGTTTTGTTTGTCTTATTGTTGACGATGAATGGTGTGGCTTTCATGGAATGATTCGATGTTTGGGTTGGTTTGTCTTGAAATCTCGGTTGGATGTTAACCGGGTTGGTTTGAATTGTTTTGATTCGGTTGATTGGTGGTGTTTTGGTGAGTATAGAGATAATGAGAGATAACAAGCGGAAAGAAACTGAGAGAAAGCGAAAAGGGAAACAGCCGGTGGTGAAACACATGCCCAAGAAATAGAAAACCCTAGTTTTTCCCAGAATGCCTAAGGGAGGTATCCGGATTAGTGATACGGGCCATGCTGAGAGTAGGAACCCTAGAGCCCTTAAGCTTTTTGGACAGTTACGAGATGAGACTTCTGACGAGGACTTTGAGACGGATAGCGAGGGGAGGAATTTGAGCAGTGGCAGTGAGGAGGTAAGAGACCATGATAGTGAGACTGTGCCCTTAGCACAGATGCGAACCAAAACCGCAAAAACACCTGTTTCACTCCCTCCACAAAGTACCCCCGAGCAAGATCCTCCACTAGACCCTCCTCCTCACGACCCTATACCTTTTGAGCAGCATTTTAACTCACATGTGGTCTTGACCAACTATAATGAGTATATCGCCATGAAGAACATGTGTTTCAAGAGGGGGTTAGATCTCAAGGCTGTTCCTAAAACCTTCATAGACAACTTGAGGAAGAGAGGATGGAATAATGATGTATGATAAAAATATAACTATATTATATGACTTTTTATATCGTATTTACGATAATATCGTATAAATTCTATAAAAATATGTCTAAAAATTCATAAAAATCTAAATCGTTATAAATAGATATTATCGTTATAATTTTAGTAAAACTTATAGTTTTTGTGGTCAGAATTACTGTGGCTCGTATTTTTGACTATTTCAGGGTACGTGTGATGAAAAACTGAAGAATTAAGATCGAAACAGTAGAAAACCGAAGACAGATATTTTTCAAAGTCCGGCCCGAACCGAAGAAGACCGGCCCGGGCCGGAATCTCTCTGCAATCAGCACGTGGGCTCTGACACCAAAGAATCTGCACTGTTTGACCGGCCCGCGCCGGTACTGACCCGGCCCGCGCCGGCCTACTGCTTTGGCCTATAAATACAGATCATATGCAGGCTGTTGAGAGTGTACCAATATATATATATCACTTCTATATATATATATATTATCTTAATCTAGTTTCTAGTTATGTAAATACCGTAAAAGGCATTCTGCCGAAATAATAATGTAGTATAAGTCTCGTGTAATACTTAGAAGGATTATCAAGGCTCGTTGTTGCTAAAGGAGTTGTTATTTCCGGAGAATACGGCTCTGACGCTACAATTGTAATCTGGTAACTTTTTAATGTATTTATGTTGTTTATTTATATTAGTATCTATTTATTAGTTATAATGATATTAGGCTAACTCTATATCTAGCCAAGATATGAAATTGAATTAGTTTTATCTTTTTAGGGAAATAGATGATGACTATGTTAAAATTGAATTAAAATCGATTATAATGAATCTCTTTCTATTTGCGCTTAATGAAAAGTTAAAATTGAATTAGCTACTCAATTTAACAAGAATCGTAACCTAATGATGAACTGACCAAAGAAGTTAGGATACGCGATCATGAATAGAAAGACCGGAGGGTAAAAATGGCCGCCTGACAAACGGAATCCTATTTGCTACCCGGGGGCAAATTTGTCCTAGAAAAACAAATCTTATTGAAAATTGGACTCAAGATCTTATCACGTTAAAATCACCTGTTTAATTGAGCAATACTCAAAATACCGGCCGTATGATAAAACGGAGTTCCCGAGCTTGAGGATGACATTGGACAGAGGATTTTTTGACGTATGACAATTTCATACGCTCGTGTGAGGAGGAGTTGTCTATCTTAGGAGTACACCGGTTTATATATAATTGATTAACCTTTAAATAAGGAAAGATCAAGCACATCTATTTCTACTAAAAAGAGATACTGATTCAGTGACATATTCTTGGCTAGTTTCTAATAATATTACTAGTATTTATATCCTATATATTGTATTGGTACCTATATATATTTATATCTTTATATGTCTGTTTTAGTTTTATGTATTTATTTACGGTTATTAAAAAGGAAAAGGAAAAATTGCGACTTAGATTGAGTTAATAACAGCTTCTTGGTGTTTAACCACACTCTGAATTACCACACGTTTCCCTGAGGATACGACACCTAACTCACCATATTACGCTACAATTTGACCCGGTACACTGCCGGTTAAGGATTATAATAGCACTAGTAAAGGTCCTGTCAGCTTTCTGGCGCCGTTGCCGGGGAACGATGCTAATTCATTGTGTCTATGGTTACTACTTGTATTAGCTAAAAATTCTCGAGGATAAGTCAACACTCTTCTTATCACATTTCTTTTTTATTTTTCGTTGGTACTTACCTTATAAGTAAGTTACCAATTTTTTACTACTAGCAATTTCGTGTTATTTTTCGATAGTTGATGACCAGAAGCGGTAAGGCCCCACTCACTCCTTATAAGCCTGACATAAACACTTACGAAAGGCAGTTAAGAGTAGAGAGTAAACGAGGTCATACTAGTCAGGGAAATCCTGAGCAAGAATCATCTTCAAATCGAAATACGAGAATGACCGAAACTAGTGATGAAACACCTGAACAAGGGATTGTTCATGCCCAAGGACATGGACAAAACCTTAATCAGAATCTACCAATACCAAATGATCAAAATAGAAATAATCAGAATCGGAACCAGAATAATCGTAATAATCTTAACATACCAAACCCGAGACCTATCTGTGATCAAACCGTAAGGAGAAATCAGACGAATAATCCTATTCTTTTACCTAATGAAGGAGCGAACAATTTCGAAATTAAATCTCATCTTTTTGGTTTAATTGACACAAGAGCCCAATTTCTAGGAGAAGATGATGAAGATCCGCATCATCATCTCTATCTTTTCGAAGAATACAGCCAAAAGTCAGGGTGCTCATCGTGAATTAACAAGGATGTCTATGTTTCCTTTTTCTTTAAAAGGAAGAGCACGAGATTGGTTTATGTCCCTCCCACATCATTCATTGACAAATTGGGAGGAGATTCAAACCGAGTTCTTAAAGCAGTATTTTACTCCTGGTAGAAATTTGGAATTAAAAGTCGAGATTGCTAACTTTAGACAAGGATCTGAAGAAACGCTCGGGAATGCTTGGGAAAGATTTAAGAAGCTATTAAGAGCTTGTCCCGATCATGGTTATTCCTTAGATATGCAAATCCAACTTTTCTGTCGTAAACTAAGGAAAGACTCACGTGCAGATGTAGATCATGCATGTGGTGGTTCTTTAATGATGAGTGAAGCCCAAGTAGTTTACGATGCTATTGAAAAGATTTCCAAAAATAATCGAATGTGGGAAACCGGTTCTAGCACCAGAAAAGTAGCCTTTGAAGGAGAATGTTCAACGAATACGGAAGTTCTAGCACACTTGGAGAATTTGAGTAGGAAATTTGACGGCTTACAAGCTAGTAAAAATGTAAACTCAGAAACTATCATAACAAATGAATACTCGAATCATGATAATGTGTCGTTAGGAATAGAAGAACCAGAAGTTAAAGGCTATTCGAGGGAAGAGGTAAGTTTTCTTCAACGAAGATAGGAATTTGAACAAATACAGTATTCAAACTCTTTTAATGCTATTAAAAGAGATCACCCTACTTTTCATTGGTCCGAAAACCCTAGTAAGCAAGGAAAACCACCGTATCCAATTCAAGTATAAGAATTAATATAGTAATCCTGTTTATCAAGGAGATGCCGCAAATCAAAATCTACAATCATTACCTAGATCGTATCCACAACAAACTACTCAAAGCATACCGGTCACCCAAAGTTCAACTCAACCTGAAGGAATTGATAAATGGGAGAAACTAATGGAAAATATGATGGGTGAAGTGTCTACTCAAGCTCAAAATATGGAAACAATGATGACTTCTATAGGTACAGTCACTAAGGATATGAGTACGTTGAAAACATCCATGAGTGGACATGATACCAAAATGAGAACTATAGAAGCATCAATTCGAAATATGGAAGATCACTTGAGTAGAGAAGGAGAACGTAAAAACAGTAGACCTCCAGAAGGATTACCAAGTAATACTGAAAGAAACCCGAGAGAGGTGAACGCCGTTGTTACCGAAGTAGAAAACTCGTGGGAATACCGAAGCGTAAAATTCAGAAATAATGAAGTAGAAAATGATTTAAATGGTAACTTTATAAAGGAAAAGAACGAACTTGAATTTATCGATGAGGAAGAAGAAATTATTGAAGATTTCTTAAGACAAAATAGTAATGTTGAAACCTGAAAGTAAGAATGAGGAATGGGTTAAAGTCCCTAGGATTCTAAAAGATCCAATGGATAAAGACCTAAGAACCTTATTTAAGGAACATGTTAGAGAAAACAATACTGAAAAAAGAAAGAAGATTTGCCAATAACCGAAAAGGGAAAAATTGATACAGAAGATGTTTCAAAGAAAAGATCGTATGATAATGAAACATGGCGACCAGTTGATTCTCAAAGATTTAAGGAAAAAGGAAAGAGAAAATAACTTCAGAACCAAAGGTTATAGATTTGGAATCTTTACCTTACCCACCTAAAGATCAAATTAAAAAGATAAAAACTGATAAGAAGTATGCTCGTTTCCTTGATACTTTTCGTCATCTTCTTGTTAATATCCCTGTTATCGAAGCTCTAGTTAATATGCCTGCCTATGGAAAATTTCTGAAAGATATTCTATCGAACAAGAAAAAGTTAGAAGAATATGAGAATATTTGCCTTAATGAAGAATGTTCTGCAATATTACAACATAGGTTACCTCCTAAACATAAAGATCCTGGTAGTTTTACAATTCCATGTGAAATTGGAGGATTTTTGTTTAAAAGAGTGCTATGTGATCTTGGAGCAAGTATTAATCTCATGTCCTATGAGGATTATAGGAAACTGGGTATAGGAGAGCTTACAAATACTGAAATGACTCTTCAAATGGCAGATTGATCGATTAAACATCCTAAAGGAGTCATCGAGGACGTATTGGTTAAGATTGACAAATTTTACTTTCCAGTAGATTTCGTGGTTATGAAAATGGAAGAAGGATATTCAGCGCCACTTATTCTAGGTCGTCCATTTATAGCTACAGGAAGAACGTTAATCGATGTTCAAAAAGGAGAACTAATACTAAGAGTTAATGAAGACGAAGTTGCTTTCAATATCTTTAAGGCTATGAATCATCCATACAAATCACCAGAATCATGTTCTTTTATAGATAAATTATCTACTATCTGTGATGTCAAATTACAAGATTATGAAGATAGACTAGAAGAATGTTTGGCATTATCTATCTATAAAGAAGATGAAAATGATACTGAAATGAGAGAAGTAGTCATTTATCTTAATAAGGGACTATTTTCTAAGCATCCATGGCATAAGTATTTGGAATTAGAACTAGAAGGACCAGTTCTAATACCTTCAGTAGAAGATCCACCCATGAATCTGGAATTGAAAACACTTCCTTTAAATCTTAAGTATGCTTTTCTGGAAAATAATAATCTACTTCCGATTATTATTTCATCAACCTTAACAATTGAACAAGAAGATCAATTACTAAGAATGTTAAGAAATTATAAGAAAGCATTTGGATGGACAGTGGCAGATATTCAAGGAATTAGCCCTGAGATATGCGTTCATAAAATTATTTTAAATGAGGGAGCTAAACCTTGTATTCAGCCACAACGCTGCCTCAACCCAAATTTGCAAACTATTGTTAAGAAAGAGGTTATTAAACTATTAGAAATGGGGATAATCTTTCTTATATCTGATAGTGAATGGGTAAGTCCAACTCAAGTGGTACCAAAGAAAGGAGGTTTCACGGTAAAGGAAAATGATAAAAATGAATGGATTCCGACAAGGGAAATTACAGGATATCGAATGTGTATTGATTTTCGGAAACTGAATGATCATACTAAGAAAGATCATCATCCCCTTCCATTCATAGTGCAAATGTTGGAACGCTTAAGTGGACATAAGTATTACTGTTTCTTATATGGTTATTTAGGATATTTACAAATATTCATTGCAGCAGGAGATAGAGAAAAGACTACTTTCACTTGTCCCTATGGAACTTTTGCTTATAAACGAATGCCCTTTGGCTTATGTAATGCACCAGCTACATTTCAGAGATGTATGATGGCTATATTTTCTGACATGGTCGAGAAGTTTTTAGAAATTTTTATGGACGACTTTAGTGTATACGGAGATTTCTTCGATGAATGTTTATTACACTTAGAACGAGTGTTACAACGCTGTGAAGATACCAATTTAGTTTTAAACTGGGAAAAATGTCACTTAATGGTATCAGAAGGAATTGTTCTAGGTCATAGAATCTCTGAAATATGTATTGAAGTGGACAAAGCTAAAGTCGAAGTAATTGAAAAATTACCTCCACCGGTGAATCTAAGAACTCTAAGAGGATTTCTTGGACATGCTGGATTTTATAGAAGATTTATTGCAGACTTTTCGAAGATAGCAAAGCCTTTAAGTCATTTGCTTGAAAAGGAAGTACCATTTAATTTTGATGATAAATGTATGGAAGCATTTAAGACCCTAAAAGCGAAGTTGACTACTGCACCAGTTCTGGTATCACCAGACTGGGATTTACCGTTTGAAATTATGTGTGATGCAAGTGATTTAGCTGTAGGAGCTGTTTTAGGTCAAAGATATAACAAGGTACTCAAAGCAATCTATTATGCATCTCATACGTTAAATGCAGCTCAACTAAATTACGCAACTACGAGAAAAAGAAGCGTTGGTCGTAATTTTTGCCTTAGATAAGTTTAGATCATATATTGTTGGTTCTAAGGTTATAATTTATACGACCATTCGGCTACGAAATACCTTTTAACTAAGAAAGATGCTAAACCTCGTCTTCTTAGATGGATTCTCGTTACTTCAAGAATTTGATATTGAAATTAAAGATAAAAAGGGAAGTGAAAATGTAGTGGCAGATCATCTAAGTAGAATGGAGAAAGATAAGGGAATAGGAAATGAAATACGAGATTCCTTTCCAGATGAACAACTTTTTAGAATCGATACTCCCTCAACCATGCAATTATTAAAAAATAGAAAACCATCAAAGGAAAATTCACCATGGTTTGGGAATATTGTGAATTACCTTACCTGTAATTACATTCCGTCTCACTGGACTTGGCAGTAGAAAAAGAAGTTCTTTTATGACTTAAAATTTTATTACTGGGAAGAACCAGACCTTTTCCGTAAATGTTCGGATGGGATAATCAGAAAATGTGTGCCTGATAATGAGATCTTAAGTATTTTATCGTTTTTCCATGATCGTGAGGCAGGAGGTCATCATGGAGGATGGAAAACTGCTTTCAAAGTTTTACAATGTGGTTTTTATTGGCCTACATTTTATAAAGATGCATACAAATATGCAAAATCTTGTGAATCATGTCAAAAATGGGGAAACATATCTAAAAAACATGAAATGCCTATGCAACCGATCTTAGAATGTGAGTTATTTGATGTATGGGGCATAGATTTCATGGGACCTTTCCCTATATCTTTTGGAAAAAGATTTATTTTAGTAATGGTTGATTATGTTTCGAAATGGGTAGAAGTTGAAGCTCTTCCCACTAATGATACCAAGGTTGTGCTAAGGTTCCTTAAAAAGAATATATTTACAAGATATGGCATTCCAAGGGCTATCATTAGTGATAGAGGATCACACTTTTGTAACCGACCATTTACTAAGATAATTGAGAAGTATGGTGTAACTCATAAACTTGGAACACCCTATCATCCGCAAACTAGTGGACAGGTAGAGGTGTCTAATAGAGAAATCAAAAGGATCGTGGAGAAAACAGTGGACTCAAATCGTAAAATTGGGCAGAAAGACTAGATGATGCATTATTGGCATACAGAACAGCCTTTAAAACACCGATTGGTTGTTCCCCTTATAAATTAGTTTTTGGTAAATCTTGTCATCTCCCAGTTGAATTAGAACACCGAGCTTTCTGGGCTATTAAATTTCTAAACTTTGATCCAAAAGCTGTCGGTGATCATAGATTACTTTAGTTAAATGAACTAGAAGAATTTCGCCTCGATGCTTATGAAAATGCTCGAATCTACAAGGAACGTACGAAAGCTTTCCATGACAAGAAAATCTATCGTCGTGAGTTCCATGTAGGTGGTCGAGTACTCTTATACAATTCACGTTTAAAGTTATTTCCAGGTAAACTTAAATCAAGATGGACAGGTCCATATGACATAACTAAAGTCTATAAGTCTGGAGCTGTAGAACTAACTGATGGAAAAACAACTTTCATAGCCAATGGTCACAGGGTAAAGCTTTTTGTGGAAACTGAAGGGGTACCGAAAACAGAAGAAATATTATTGCTTAACAACCCTCCAACAGATTACGGAAGCAGGAATTCTAAACTCAGCCGATTACGGGTACTATCTTTTTAATTCACTTTTTAATATGCAATTTAGTTTCGTCTTTTACCAGATAGACGTTAAAGAACTGGAATGCCTTTTATAGATAGAATAAAAGTTTTTATTTTACTTTTAAAATTAGGTTTAGATAAAGATGTTGCCTTTAGAATAGAAGCCTTAGTTTTTAATTTAAACAAGGAGCTGATAAGCGAAATCAGAGAAAGAGATCTTTGTAATGGAAAATCGAGAAGTGCTATAAAGAGAAGGGCAAGATTTCTAATGAGATGTAGAATCTGTGGAAAAAGTGAACAAAATGGAAAATGTGGAGACAGCACAACCAAATCCCAGGATGAATGTTTGAAGGTAATTAAGATGGGAATGACTAGGTGGTTATCCGAAAATCCCGATGGACAACAACGAGAGAATTCAAACGCATCATTTCTAGGAATTAGGTTGATGGACCGTTATTATAGAAATCTTGAAGATTTAAGAATGATAGGAGTAGAATTAGATTAAGTTTTATGTTAAAATATCATATATATATATATATATATATATATATATATATATATATATATATATATATATATATATATATATATATATATATATATAATTTTCAAAGATTTCATAAAAATTTTATGATAAACTTATTTTTATATCATATATATGATTTATATGATATAATTAAGGATTATCATACTAAAAATATTTTTTTTTAGCTTTTATAAAAAATTGTAATAATTTATTTTATCATGAAATAATTTTATTATTTTTATAAAAATATTTCTATGATATAATTTAAATTATTACACAAAAAAAAAAAATTACTAACGATTCGAGTCGATAAGAGTTCGGTTCGATTCGTTAGCTTTATAACCTAAAACATCACAATTCCATCATCTTCATCTTCTTCATTTTTTCAAGAGCAAAAGCCGCCCCACCCCTTTTCCCCTCTTCAAAAATTTCATCACTTTTCACCAATTTTTCCATCCAAACTACTTAATTAATCATCTTATCTTCCATTACACTACATAAAATCATCACCATGGCATAAAATGATAGATTTTGCAAGCAAAGCTCCTCTTTTCAACACATTCTGGCGACCACCATACATTCCGGCAACTATCTACTTTTTCTAGCTTTATACGGTAACAATATACATATATATATATCAATCATTTCAATTTTTTTTAAGCTTTTTAGTTTATTAAATTTTATTTTTGAATATTTTGGTCTAAGTACTTATTGGTTTTTGTTGTTTGTTGTTGATTTTTGTTGTTATTTTGTAATACCATTATCGTAGATGGCCTCATCATCTAGGAAAACATCTAAGAAAAGAAAGCCAGATAACCCTGTTGTAGTACCGGTTCATGAACCGCGGCCCTTAAACGAACTCGAAGAAGCCGTTTCTTTTGAGAAAACCGCTAGTGATGAAGCTAAGAGTGCCTATAATGGATATTTCAGTAAGTGCGGGGTTACTTTAGAACATGGTATTGATTTTGACTGTTTAGGAGAAGAAGTGAGAAAAATCTTTCAAGATAGGGAGTGGATGGAAATTGCAATGGAACGCACTGATAAGATAAATGTTACAATGGTAGCCGAGTTCTATTCTGTTTTGTCTACTTATGATAAGGCTACTCTTGAAGAACTGGAACATATCCCTCTTAGGACGGTTAATGTCACTTTCAATCCTGTTATGATTAATACTATGTATGGTTTACCTGAGATACTTGATGAGGATGATTATCATGCTGTTTGAAATTTAGACCAACCTGGTAGACTACTGGCTAAATCATATGAAGCTCAGACTGCCTTTGATTCCACAGCAGTATGGAAAGATAATAGATTTCCTTATGGACGTTGTATAAGAGACATAAGGGCTATTAAGCAATTTATAGGACTTAATGTTAATCCTTCGGCTCATTTATGTGCTTTTGGTCGTGAAGATGTTGTCTTAGCCTGGGCTATGGTTAATGACATTCCAATAAATCTGGGGAAACTAATCTTTACCAAGGCATGTGATTTTGTTAAGAATAGGCCTCGAGGGGGACGTTTGCCGTTCCCTAATCTTATTTCTGCCTTGTGTGATCTTCTTGAAGTACCAAAATTACCCTCAGATAGGATTATGTCACCTTATGCTCCACTTATCGGTCAAAAATTAACTGCCTTGCCTGCTGGTACAATCAATTAAAATAATCCCAATCGCCAGCAGCAGCCGCCACCACCACCTACTACTAGACCACCACCAGCGTTTACTAGATTTTCTAGACAGCCACTCCAGAGCCATAATAGCCAGATATCAGATATGATGCAGCTTATCATTCAGGCACAGGCTCGTACTGATGCCAACATAGCCTTAGCTGTAGAAAAGAATAGAGAGTGGCAGGAAATTCGAGGATTGGTCAGCAATGTCTGAGAGATTATGTCGGAAGTATGAACTCATCCTATCCTGACACATTCCCACGGTGTCAGTCTGAGCCTTTCACTATGCCTAGCTGGATTCCACCTATTCCACCTCCAGTTATTTATCAGGATTTCCGTCATCTCTAGGACAGGGAGGTTTGTTTACAGGTTCAGCAGAGATATCCATGGGCATGGGAGGAGTCACTTCAGTTGCAGATGTTACAGCTGGTCTCAATTCGTTTGGATTGGAAGGTTCAGTGACGATGACGACTAGGCAGACTCAGGCTACATTTCAAGCATCTACTTCATCAGATCCACAACAGTTCAACTATGATTTTAGTTCGACTCAGTCTCTAGGGGCTGAATTTACTTCTAGACTGTTTGGATCATCGTCAGTGCAGTATGATTCATCTTTTGACGATACTGTCGATTACAACCCGTATGATTGACTTTTATTATCTTTTACATTTGCCTTGATGTATGACGATATACTATGGTATGATCTTTTGTTTTAGACTGTTTGATGCACTCTGTGGTTAGTGCACTTCGTAGTTTTACGTTTTTTTCGTTGTTTCTATTTTATTAGACTTTTTCCCCCATGCATGTTTTAGATAAAAATGCATATCTACACACTGAAAAAACCTGATGGAACATCCTGAAATGAAAAAATCTCTGATCGGGCACTGTAGCACAGGCCCGCACCGGTACTGACCCGGCCCGAGCCGGTCTGGTGTACTGCCAACCTTCTTCAGGTTGTTTCCTATCTGATTCTACCATTTCTATAAATGGAAACAGATGCATCATTCCTCAAATGCTAATTCACTTAATGTAGCTTCTTGTTTTCTTATAAAGACCGAATAAAATGTCTGATCGTTCGTCCATTAATGGTTACTCTCCTCCTCATACCCCAAATTCTCTGCTTCCAAATCGCGAATATTATTATCCGACTTTTCACCCAATACCTTATAATTATATGAATAACTCAACTCCAAATCCTTTTATCAGTAATTTCAATCAGTCACCAATACTGATTGAAAAGGGTTTAAATTTTCGGAAAGTGGATCATTGGGCGTTCATACGGATGCAAGGTGATGGGTGGGAACATTTTTTTCATATGCCAAGAGGAAGTGTTAACGTTACGTTGGTTAGAGAATTTTATTCTATGTTGTCAGAAGCTACCACGGTCGGAGCAACACAGGCTGTTACAGTTAGAGGTGTTGTTGTTCCTTTCACATCTATTATCATAAATAGCATTTTTCATATACCACCAGTCCAAACGTCACCTACTAGTCATTTTGAGTATCATTGGAGACTTGATACTGATGCTATTAACAAACGGGAGGAATCTTACCAAGTCATATTCTCACAGTATAATAATAATCAAGCTATTTCCACCGCTGCCTTACTTCCCCATCTTAGAACGTGGAAACGTTTCATCAATTCCCGAGTATACCCTACTACTGATTTTTCAGAGATCAGCGATGATGAAATGTTGTTGTTATATGCCATCGCTTGTGGAGCTGTTATAGATTGGGGAGTCTTAATTCAAAAGGTGCCGTGAGTTTTGCCTTTGGGAGACGACCAAACCATCGCCCAATGCCTTTTGCATGGTTGATATCCCGAATTTGTACTCATTTGGCTAGGGTCCGAGAAAGAGAGCGATGAAATCTTCCCTACTCGCCTTCCTCAAAGTTGGGTTATTACCAGTTGGTATCCCAGGAGGTTCATCAAGTGAAGAAAATTAGATGTTTTATTACGAAGAAGTAAGTTGAGTTAAGTAAGAGTAAGTTAGTTTAAGAAAGAATAAATTAGCTTAGTTTCAGTTTTTCTAGTTTAAAGTAGTATTTTAGTAGTTAACTTGTACTTTCTTTTAATTTTGTAATATATTTGTGTGTTGTTATGTTTTGCCTTTATGCTATATTATATAAACGCTCGTCTGTATGACACGTAAAATATTAATTTAACTGTTATAAAATTCATTTTATTTTCTAAAACCAACTATTTACTACCCATTAGACATCGGGACGATGCCAATTCGTAAGTAGGGAGTAGAGATTGGTTAGTAAATAAATTGAATTTAATATATCAAATGCTTAAACACTTAGTTTAATTATTCTTAAGGAAATAAACGAAATAATATATAATTATTATAATATGGATAGTATATTTGGATAGAATAAATTTTTTTTTAAGTAAAGTAATCTCGATATATTATTTCTATATTATGTATATCTATTTTAGATTCTTATCAAGATTTTAAGTATGTATACCTAGATAAATAGTATGAAATATTATTTTTTTGAAATTAGACAAAAGTTACTTATAATTATAATAAAATTTTAGAATGATTTTCTTTTCAAGACAAGTATGAATTTGGAATCGGATTAGGAATGATGAGATTTTTGGCATTACTTTGACTAACTATGGCCAAATAAGCCTACCCGAACGTAATTTCCAATTTTTGTCCCCACCTCAGCCTTGTAGAGTGATCAAGACCTCACTCGAAATTAGCCATTATGATTAACTAGATATAACCGAGCCTTAACTTAAAATGGTCTACATTTCCTTGAAACCCCGCAAGTTTAGTATGTGCTTATGCATAGCAGTGACGACATCGAAATTCAATAGTGGTATATGCTGAGATTGGAATAAATATTATTCGGAAGGCAATCTTTTATCAAATATTGTTATTCTCTAAAAGAAAAGGTTGGAATAGTTAGGTGCTGATGTATTCGTTCTCACCTCATTACGCTTGAAAGAAAATCGATTCTGGCAATGAGTTCGGATATGTTAGTATTTTCTAAAATAAAAAATAAAATAAAATAAAATAAAATAAAATATATGGTTATTAGAATTAAATTTTGAAAACAGTGTCAGGATGTTACTGATCAAGATATTTTTGATCAAAAGTTGAAGGTGTAAGTACGTACGGCTTGCTTCTATTTCTTTTGATTTTCCTTTGTTATTCTTTCGATTAGCCAAACACACTGATCCTGAACGTTATAAGCCATTTTGCCAACTACTTGACTTAGTCCTTGATTCCGAAATTTCATATAGTGGCAATTACAAAGTTATTCTAAGTATTTTATTTTATATTTATTAAGTAATTCATGTAGAATTTCATTCAGATAATATTTTATAACTAATTTAATAAGTTATACACACTTTTTATCTTTTTAATAATCTTAAATAGATAAAATTAATATAATTATAATATTGACAGCATACGTTACTAAGTCAGAAATTTAGTCTAGAAGAACTATATTATTTGCATTATAACATTTATATATTATCGCTTATTTTGCTCGAGGACGATGAAAAGCTAAGTGGGGAGTAGTTGATGTATGATAAAAATATAACTATATTATATGACTTTTTATATCGTATTTACGATAATATCGTATAAATTCTATAAAAATATATCTAAAAATTCATAAAAATCTAAATCGTTATAAATAGATATTATCGTTATAATTTTAGTAAAACTTATAGTTTTTGTGGTCAGAATTACTGTGGCTCGTATTTTTGACTATTTCAGGGTACGTGTGATGAAAAACTGAAGAATTAAAATCGAAACAGTAGAAAACCGAAGATAGATATTTTTCAAAGTCCGGCCCGAACCGAAGAAGACCGGCCCGAGCCGGAATCTCTCTGCAATCAGCACATGGGCTCTAACACCAAAGAATCTGCACTGTTTGACCGGCCCGCGCCGGCCTACTTCTTTGGCCTATAAATACGAGATCATATGCAGCTGTTGAGAGTGTACCAATATATATATATCACTTCATATATATATATATATATATATATATATATATATATATATATATATATATATATATATATATATATATATATATATATATATTATCTTAAATACCGTAAAAGGCATTCTCGCCGAAATAATAATGTAGTATAAGTCTCGTGTAATACTTAGAAGGATTATCAAGGCTCGTTGTTGCTAAAGGAGTTGTTATTTCCGGAGAATACGGCTCGACGCTACAATTGTAATCCGGTAACTTTTTAATGTATTTATGTTTGTTTATTTATATTAGTATCTATATATTAGTTATAATGATATTAGGCTAACTCTATATCTAGCCAAGATATGAAATTGAATTAGTTTTATCTTTTTTGGGAAATAGATGATGACTATGTTAAAATTGAATTAAAATCGATTATAATGAATCTCTTTCTATTTGCGCTTAATGAAAAGTTAAAATTGAATTAGCTACTCAATTTAACAAGAATCGTAACCTAATGATGAACTGACCAGAGAAGTTAGGATACGCAATCATGAATAGAAAGAACGGAGGGTAAAAATGGCCGCCTGACAAACGGAATCCTATTTCCTACCCGGGGGCAGATTTGTCCTAGAAAAACAAATCTTATTGAAAATTGGACTCAAGATCTTATCATGTTAAAATCACCTGTTTAATTGAGCAATACTCAAAATACCGGCCGTATGATAAAACGGAGTTCCCGAGCTTGAGGATGACATTGGACAGAGGATTTTTTGACGTATGACAATTTCATACGCTCGTGTGAGGAGGAGTTGTCTATCTTAGGAGTACACCGGTTTATATATAATTGATTAACCTTAAAATAAGGAAAGATCAAGCACATCTATTTCTACTAAAAAGAGATACTGATTCAGTGACATATTCTTGGCTAGTTTCTAATAATATTACTAGTATTTATATCCTATATATTGTATTGGTACCTATATATATTTATATCTTTATATATCTGTTTTAGTTTTATGTATTTATTTACTGTTTTACGGTTATTAAAAAGGAAAAGGAAAACTGCGACTTAGATTGAGTTAATAACAAATTTTCTTGGTGTTTAACCACACTCTGAATTACCACACGTTTCCCTGAGGATACGACACCTGACTCACCATATTACGCTACAATTTGACCCGGTACACTGCCGGTTAAGGATTATAATAGCACTAGTAAAGGTCCTGTCAAATAACTTGATATATGAGCCAGAGGGGAACCTTAATCTCACACTAGTTCGGGAATGGTATGCGAATTTTAGTGTCGCCAATCTGGAGTCGGGTTTCATAAGGGTACGAGGAGTCAATGTCCCGTGGTCTGTCAAGGCAATCAATGACTATTATCGGATACCAGCTTTCGAGGGCCAGGATTACATAAGTTGGTTTGTAGAAAGACAACACTGGGGGAATACTGAAATCAGTTAGAAAAGATGAGGAAGGACATCAATCCGGATTTACAGTGGATATCTAAGGGAGGCAGTGCACGGAGTCAGTTGGTGACGACTACTTGGCCTGATGAGTGTAAAGTAAAAAAGCTAAGTTCTCCCAGAATCGCCTATTATCAAAGGACAACATCACGCATTTCCACATCAAGGACTTGCAATTGTTGTATGCTTTACATTATGATCTCAAGGTGGATGTTGGGAAGACAATTTTTGAGGAATTCAGGGAAAATCAGAAGGTCAAGCGCCGTATGCTCATGTGCCCTTACCTTATTTATGCCTTATGCAAGAGAGCACCGGTTGAGGAATATCCCAACGATCAGATATTGAGGAAGAAGAATCTGGCCGTGGTCCCTAAGCCGTTCAATGCCCGAATAGCTCAAAAGCCTCCTAGGCCCACCCCACGACTTATTCACACTGTCCTTCGCCCCACCACCTCGACTACATCCACTACACTACCGATTCCTCCACCTATCATCTCCTCCACCACCACCACAATACCCTCACCTCCTCCATTCACTACTGGACCCTCCACTACACTTCCACCTTCACCTCCACCTTTTACACCGACAACCGGGGGACCGTGGCTTAGTGAGCGTCAGGGGCTTCTAATTGTTCATAAACAACGGGATTGGATGGACAGTTTGCGGCTGACTCTGAATGGAATCGTTGAGAATCAGATGGAATTCGCTCAGGCCAGACAGATTGATCTTCCTCCATTGGATTTGGATACTTCAGTGTTTCAGTATACCCCAGAGATTGAGGCAGACTTGTAGAGGGTCTCAGAGGATTTGATTGTTGATGAGCCTGAGGAGGGGTTTGATGATATATCGTTAGATGAGCTGATTGGGACAGTTGAGACAGAGTCAGAGAGGACAGGTGCTGCGGGATCTACACAGCCGGAGAGTGCAGCTTCCTTCTACCACACCTACTCCTGACGGACAGGGCACTGGAGCAGACTAGCCAGTTTTTCATTTATTTTATTTATGCTTCCATTTATTTTGCTAGTTTTGCTTCAGCTACTTTTGATACTCTTTCACTATTCTGTTGATACACTTCACTTGGCATGCACACACACTTATTTTTGAGCCCCTGAGGCCTGCTTGACCATGCATGTTTTCCTTTCCTTTGATTGATACTTTGGGATGACATGGATTTTTTTTCTACTAGTCTATATCTGATGAATGGATGTTCTGTTTCTCATTGTTTGTTTTGTATCCTTCCATTGCATATCCCCGTATCCCCCCTCTTTATGCTTTGATCCCATTATTGTGGCATGGCCTCGTTACTTTACGCACCCGCTTACCATATTGCTTGCATTCTAGCATGTGGATTCAGTCCCGTGCATGAGCTTTCTTTGTTTCTGTTGATCTTGCTTTAGGTTTCGGGATGAATTTATACGAGGGTCTCACGAGTTTTGAGTTACGATTGCGCCCTTCTGCCGGGTTTTGGTCAAACAGCTAAGTCTTTTACTCTTTTTATCTCTCACACAATGAGGACAGTGTTTCGTTTAAGTGTGGGGTGGGAGACTTAGCCGTTTTCTTGTTTTCGTTGTTAAATGTGCTTAATATGTGGTATGCTTAGCCTATGACCGGGCTCGAGTCGATTTTGGGCAATTTTTAAAATTTTTCTAGGGTTTTCAACACCGTGTTGTGTGTGTTATTTTCACATTCGAGTGGTGACCACCTTAGTAGGGCCCCGAACGTGTACAATACGGTTTGATATTATCTTGAGAATGGAGATTATTAATTTCATGTAAGCTAAACTTTGTGCACAATTTGATTACTACAACCTCTCATACAACTAGTCTCGACGCGAAATAGAAAGGTTTACCTAAGTAGGATACAGGATGACGGTCATGGCATCTCTTTGACCCTACCAAAGCCAAATAAGCCTAATCCCGAACATTAGACCTTCGTAGCCCCTCTCAGCCTTGATAGAATGGTCTGACCACCATTCGTCTTATAGCCGTTTTGTTACTTAGTCAGAAACCTACCCTTGAGCCTTATTTATGGTCACATTTCCTTCATTTTATACCCTACGAGTGGACCTAGTCTTTTGTTTGACCACACTTGGGAGACTTGATGTTTTAAGTTGGGTTGGTGTTACCTCGGTTTTGAGCTATAAGGAGTAGATGAGCTCATTTGGGCCTAGTGTTCGGATTTGGCCCAAGAAGAAAAGAAAAATCTGTTTCAAAAAAAAAAAAAACCAAGTTCAAAATAAATTAAAAAGTTCTCATTGAATAAGAGCTTGGAGTATATAGAAATAGAAGGTCGGAATCAAATGAATGAGCTCGGAAGTTATTTTGATGATGTTGGAGTTGGGATAGTTAGATAGGTGCTAATGTATTCGATCTCGCCTCATGACACTTGAAACATAGTTGAGTGTGGCGATGAGTTTGGGTATGTTAGTATCCTATAGTTCCCAAAGTGCTTAAATTAATCAAAGAGGAGTTTGGATGGTTTGTTTGGTAGAGATAAGGTGGTACATTTTTTGATTAGGTTCACTCGTACTTCTTTTCTCCAGTTCCCAAAATATCCTTTTCGATTAACCGGAATTACCCCAGCCTAACGTTACAACCCTTCAAGTCCTACCCGATTGTATCCAAACTTAGTGACCTTGATTAGTGGAGAGGCTAGTTTGTATGAGACGGTTGGTAGACTTTTGGTCGGGATTCAAGACCCGGCAATCATTTTGAGCACTTGGTTTTTAGCTTGGCACCACACACACTCTATTTTCGTGATAATGTTATAACCGGTGTGTATATGTTCGTGTTTCTTACTTTGTGGTTACCTCGAGGGTGTGGATAGTAGCACCTACGTCACAACGTTGAATCCCTTGGTTTGTTTTAAAATGCCTAGTTTACTCGAGGGCTAGCAAAGGCTAAGTGTGGAGTGGTTGATGGGAGTCAACTTTACGTGATTCCGGTGCATTTTCCACCCCCGTTTACCACATGTTTAGCACGTTTTTGGGTTATTTAGACCGTTTTCGGGGCGATATCGTGAGTTTATGGCACGGGGAGTGAATCCGTTACTTTGATGGATTGTTATCCCTTTTTGTTGATATTAACCCTATTCCCGAGCACTTTTACCTTCCGGAATTGTTTGGATGTTTTTGGTCGTTCATGATGTTGTAGGGTATTAGTGTCTTGAGGACCCGGAAGGTGATGATTCATGGTGAAAAGCATGATCGAGGCAAGAGAAGAGATCAAAATGGAAGAAAAGTTGAAGTTTTTGAGCAAATGGGGTTCAAACGCGCGTTTGAACCCCCAAACGGGTGTTTCAAAAGCTTTCATCTTGATCAGAGTTCAACCTCTCCAAACGCGCGTTTCAAACTATCCTAAACATGCGTTCCATGTCCTCCAAACGCGCGTTTCAACCTCTCCAAACGCGCGTTCCAGTTGAAAATTAGACTAGAGCCTGCCCAGAAATGAAGCGAAACGCGCGTTTGCCCTATGCAAAACGCGCGTTTGAAGATGTGAAATGCCAGGTTCAGCCTCCCAAACGTGTGTTTGAGGCCAAATTTTTGCATATTTTCCCCCACCTATAAATATGTTGGAATAGTGTCCTAAACCCAATCGGGTTGGACCGGATCCGACCGGGTCGGATCATCTCTACTATTTCTTTATATTTATACATATATAAAATGGCTTATCTGTTGTCATATATATGTTCTTTTAAAGAACCAATTATGAATTGTTATATGATAACGTCCTTAGTATTAAAGCGTGATAGAGAAACCATGATAGGCGATTATGGTTGATGAGATCTCTAATCACTTTAATAAGTTTGATACTTAAATGTCTCTAGGCGATGTATTATTAAACGGGGCATTGATAGTATAAACGAGACTAGCACGTATTAGATGTCTTCGTCTTTAAGGGCGGGGATAGATCTTGTCTATCGAAGTGTAGAGACACTTGGACCGTACGTGGACGTGTATTAGAGAATGCGTACGTTAGATCGACCCACTTACACGGATAAGTGTCACACTATGTGACGGTTGTGTAATTATCCTTAAGACCGGAGTCTTCATGGCATCACGGTGTGGATTGTCATGCTTTGACACTATTGAGGTTTCCCTAGCCACGGGGCGATCATGCGGTAGTGATTGGGTATGATATTGAAGCATGCGGAGTATACATGATTGGTCGTCCGGGAATCGCGTATCCTATTATTGGGATCGAATATCCGAAATGGCCTTCTTATAAGGAATGTCTTACTCTCGTGAATCTTTGCAAAGTGGGAGTAAACGAGTTATTTCGAGAGAGCATGATATCCAGATTATAAGATACGGTCGTTGATGTTTTGACACTCGACTGACGACCGTATGGATATTATTACAGCGATAGGATTGTAAGCTACACGGTAACTGTTTCACATGAAAGGTAGTAGTCATTGCATTTGACTCTTCCGATAATTGGGGGTCACGGTGTGTTGCTAGACGCTATCCCATGATCGTTAGGCATGAAGGGCATTTTCGTAATTTGCACTTTGTGTCTACGGCCAACATATTCGGAAGCCTATCGGGTCACACACATATGAACATCTAGCCGGATTAAAATGTGGTTATAGTTGATAACCAAATAAGGAAAGTTTATCTCGAGACTATAAAGGTTATAGTGGTAAATTAATATGGTGGTATTTATTTATTATGAATAAATTAAATACAAGATATTAATTAAGTCGATTAATTAAATACACTTATATTGATAAGTGGCGCCACATTGAAG
The DNA here is from genome assembly GCA_036785695.1 of Gentiana straminea. NCBI lineage: Eukaryota > Viridiplantae > Streptophyta > Magnoliopsida > Gentianales > Gentianaceae > Gentiana > Gentiana straminea. Next base: position 3,875,590 of record JAVUPR010000114.1, read on the forward strand.
TGTATAAGATACACTTGGATTGTGCAATTTAATTAATGATATTACCTATTATTAATATTAGATATTAATAAAATAAAATAATATATATATGTTATGAATGCATGCGTGTGTGTGTACATTACATGCAAATTAGATTTGCATGCATGCGCACCGTGTGTGAATATATATATATAATATATAGATTTATTTGTGTAATATATATGTGATATATACACATGTGTAAATTGATTTATGGTAATAAAATAAAGATAGTCAATATTAGATATTGACAATATCTTGGGAATATTCAATATGAGATATTGACAATATCCTAGATTTATTTAATATGAGATATTGTAATAAATGAGATAAATCAATCAATTATATTTTCCTTATTTTGTTGGGAAAATGTTTTCTTCTCCTCCACTCTAGAAGATGGCGCCACCTACACTATAAATAAGAGGTGGGTGTCAAGCTCTTTTGTATATCACAATTGCAAGAGCTCATAGTTCTTGTGTAAAATAGAGAGCATCCTATAGAGAGTTGGAGAGAGGGAAAAGGGCCGGTCTAGCAACCGGAGTTTTCCAATAGCAATTCATGATGGGATTCCGGCGGGTCTGTTCGTGTGGACTAGCGGTAGAGGCCGAACACTTGGGCGGCTCTATGCAGAACTACTCTCCTTAGACGGTCAAAGCGTCGATCTTATAGATCAACCAAGGTAACCACCGTCTACTACTTGTTTGTTTATTGCTTAAACGAAGTCGATCTTGGGTCGATTGGAAATAAATTTTTGAATTCCGCTGCGTTCTCGCGTAGATTTCCTAACAGTGGTATCGGAGCGAGCTTCGAGCTTAAGCAATAAGCATGTTAATTTGCGTAGTTAATTTTATCGTTTAAATCACATAAGTAAAAGATGAAAGATTTTTGATTCGCAAAAGTGATACACGAAAGAAAAAAAAAGGGCGGCAAAGGTGGTGCTCGGCCGATCGGCGGCGGCACCACCACCGTGTGATCGCCGGCGGCGGCGGCTGCTGGTGTGATACGGTGGTCCCCAATTTTGTTTTGTGTATTTGTGATTCAATATTGTTCATAGTTGTGATTAATATCTCATTTGTTTAGTTGTGTCATGTGGCTAACAAATGGTTCAAATAGTTTGGCCATTGGGATGCCACATGGCATTAAAATAATAGTGGTCTTTCCAAACTTTGTTTGGAATAGGCCTAGGCCCTTTCCAAATATTTGATTTGGGAAAAGGCCTAGGCCTAGGCCACTTCCAAAATTTTGATTTTGGAAAGTGGCCAGGCCTAAACCAAAATTATTTGGCCTTTCCAAATATTTGATTTGGAATAGGCATAGACCCTTTCCAAATATTTGATTTGTAAAAGGCCTAGGCCTAGACCACTTCCAAAATTTTGATTTTGGAAAGTGGCCAGGCATAAGCCAAATTTGGTTTAGGAAACCAAATGCATCCCTTTTGATTACGAATCAAAAGGAAAGAAACAAAAGAGAAATAATTTTAATTTTGATTTATATTTTAGAATAGTTCTAATTAATTAAAATTAAAATTAAAATCGTTTAAAATTAATCGTTAATTTTATTTCGATTAAAATCATTTAATTAATTAAATGTTAATTAGTTAATTGATTGGATAAAATTATTTAATAGATTAAATGTTAATTGATTAATTAAGACGCAAGTAGTTAAATTTTAATTTTATCTCTTTCATAAGATTTTATTGTATGGATTAGATATAGTAGATATAATATGATTATATGGACCCCGATTGATCATGGACTCGACCGATAGGATAGATGTGAATGATTTAATTTTTCTGTTGGTTTTAAAAATTGTCCTAGGCCGTTATGAAGAACGTGACCTAGTTTATTTTCTGCATTTATCCCATTCCCGTTAGCTCCCTCCCGTCTGTGGCGGGTGTATTTATTTTATTAGATAGAATTAAATGTAACAAGAATGGAGCAGAAGATGGAGACCAAAGAAAGAGAAGAAAATAAAGATCCCATTGGAGAATGGAGCATTAAAGATCCTATTGGCGGTTGCGGCTACCTTTAGATTGTGACCCGCGGTTTCGTCAGTTTGTATTCGAAACCGCACCTAGGAAAAGTCCATGATCATACCGGTTACTTTACGCATTTATTTATTTTGTGCGTGTATTTATTTTATATGATACGATAGATGCATGACTAGGCACGATCTAGATAAATGTGTAGGATGTATGTTTATAGAGATAGACATATTTATGATGAGACCATAATTAAAATTAATTAAGTGAATTAATTTACATAAATACTTCCATCTCAAAAGAATCAAGTTGAAATTGCCTCCCCATATTATAATGACGGTGAAGAGCCCTTGTTCGGATCCAACTCATCAGCCAAAGCAGGGGGTTGACCTACCTCGGGTATATCGTCATTATCGAGATATGATCGTATGAGATCTCACGAATATTGGGGTTATGACTTGACTAAGAATTCTCTCGGCCACCAGCCAAAGCGGGGTCGTCTGGATTTTAGAGGCAAGAGTTTGACTATTTCATAAGATGAAAATTTGTCAAAGAGCTGACTAGTCAAACAACAAGAGTCGTATAGGATACGATTGACAAAGGGATGTTGTCTACCTATTAGACTATTTTCGGCCCACCAGCCAAAGCGGGGGTCGCGGTAGTTTAGTGGGATCTTGTCCACTAAAGAAATTAAAAATTCTTGAAAGTCAATTGGAAGTAGTTGACTAATGGGAGCAAAATCATAAACCAAAAGACCATTTTTGATTTTGCATGTATAAACAACAACACTCTTTTATTTTCATTTTTATGTTGTAGTTTTAGCAGACTTTATATTTATGTTTTATTCTCGATTAGTAAAACCAAATTATGACTGTTACCTTTTGAGAAACGTTCTCAAATATGGTTAAGTAATTTTAATCCTTTTAAAATGAGCAATGACACGAGAGATCCCGTTGTAGTAGTTAGAGACAAGGAGGCTACATATTTGATGGAGTACTCCAAAGCTTTAATTATTAATGGCAGCGGGAGCTCATGATATGATTAAATCATTTGAAATAAGTTTCAACGAATTAGCCATATATTGGATACGATCCAAGATGATCATTCAGTCATATGATGACAATTAATTCAAACGTTGGATAAGAATGACCACGTCTAATTTTGGAAAGGTTGTTTTCAAAATTGTAAGATTTAAGTATCGACTTAATTCTATCATTGCTTAAAGGTTAATTAAATAGTCAATGTTTTGAATACGATTCAAAAGGTTAAATAAACTATTTAATATACTTTAGATTTTCTTTATGAAAGGAAATGACATAGCTCTTGTGATCCTTCTTAAGTCTTATGAAGACTACACTAAGAAATATTGTACAAGTGCTTAAAGGATTAAAAAGGAAAGTTAGGGCATGTGCTTAAATAGAGAACTTATTGAAGTTTCTATTCTAGGCAAGTGAGTTGAGACAAATCTATTTAAATTCAAAGTCAACTCTAAGATATATGATACCTTACGAGTGTGATTAAATTAGAAAGATTAAATGCAGATATGGAAGGTGAAGCAAATGTTGTGACACTTACCATACTACGGATCTAGTAAAGCGATAAGGGAACTAAATAAATGTTATTATATTCCGGTTCTTATGAAGAACATACTTTCGATTATTTGTTAGGATTTAGTAGACATATTCAATTGTAAAGAATAAATGTTATTCCGATAAAGTTGGAAGGTCACTGAATCTAACATACTAGATTGATGTCACTGTATAGATGATATAAGTGATGGGATCTCAACTAAATATTTGTATGGTTATTATCCTTGATTTGTGGTTACTCTAGACATAGTCTCTCTGGAAGGGAAGCGTGTAATTAAACGTCATTTTGATGATGTTGAAACATATGATTATGAATCATGTGGGTTATACGTATCTTATCCAAAGAGGACTAAAATACCCTTTTATGAAAAGGTTGTAAAATCTAGAAAAATTGTCTAAAGCCTAAACATACCGATGTTTGTTGGCTTGTGACAATTAATGCCACAAATAATTGTTTGTTAATCTCTATCACTATTTTTAGAAATAGTTGAATGTACTCAGTGAAGTGCATAATTCAGAAAGCCCGAAAAGTTCGGGCTAGTACGAATATGAGATTGATGAGCTAATTAGGAATTAATCTTCAATTGGATTGAAGTAATTAATACACGAAGGGTGTTTCAGAAGTCGTACGAAAGGAATAAGATTCTCCCTTGAAGGATACCATCTTTGGGATACACAATTAGATTGTGTTCCCAAAATGGAAACAACACTTTATATGATAAAGGTGTGACGCATGCCATGCGAAGTATCCCTTACCCGTTTTGGGATAGTGCCCTTATACTTAACCGAGTTCCAAAGAATAAAGGTTGAATAAATTCCATATTAGATATGGAAGAAGATAATGCCGAATCTATCTTAACCGATGATTTGAAGTTGTCATAGGCAAAGTCAGAAAAGCTTGGAGCCTAGTACGACATATGCAACTTTGTGGAATATCTTAGCTAGCACGCTGGATATTATGTACTTGTCCGTGGAGCAAAATGTTTGTCTCCAAACATGCTGTCTTCTAAAGGAAGTGTTTCTTCCAAAAGGAAACAGTGGGAGTGAATCAGATCTCAAAAGAGTTTGAGAACCACAAAGATACATTCAACCAATGGAACATGAGCAGACGCCACATAGCGATAAGGTGTAGAACACTGCTCAGTGCACACAAAAGTTCTGTAAGTCTGTGGTTAACCTCAAGCCTGAAAAGGCTATCGGTATGTTCATCTTGTAGAATGAATATCTCACGACTTATGAAGGAATGTTTGAAAGGCAAGATTGAGAGATATGGCCAGGAGCCATAATATCTGAATTAGATTCTATCAGTGACAACCAGGTTGTGAACCTAGTCTGTCTTACCTATAGGGAATGTCCCCGTAGGGCTGAGCCCGGTTCTATTCAGACTATGCTTGTTATAACTTCGTATCATGGCTATATGATAGTGTTGAAGACGTTGGGCATATTGCTCAATGTTCATAGACGTTGACATGATATGTAAGCCCACGAGATCCATTTATGGACTCAAACAAGTTTCTCTAGACAATTTCTTTGTTTGATAATCAAAGGAGTTTGATTTAGTCAAAAGAAGGATATGCCTAATGTGTAAGATGGATAGTGGGAGTGTGTTACGATTTTTGAGTAAGGTATTGGATATTTCTCTCGAGAATTATCACCCCATATCACGATCAATTAATGTTTGGTAGTTCAAGGTCTTTACGAAAGCACTTGAATTAGCAGTTCTTATTTTAGAAATAAGAATCTATAGTGATAGATTTAGCTCTTTGTTAGATTATAGTTTACCTATATAGATGTGATGCTAAAAGAGTTTAGCATAGATCGCGTAAGGAGATACTGCTAGCCAGTGTTCTCAAGATCTATCTATGTTAGGACGTTCGTCCTAAAGATAAGGTGAAAGATGATGCTTATGGAAGGTTTCTTTTGTTACTGCGATAGGAACCATCATAAAAGTTATGTCAGATGTTCATACTTCATGAAGAGTCATGAGCGAGTATGAAAATGAATCTGGTGAATGTCGAGATTATCCTTAAACAAGTTAAGGATGGTTTCCTAGTTTATTGAAACTTGGAATTAAATAAACGTAGATATACAGACGTATATCCTGAGTCTTATGAAGGCGAGTGGGAGCTACTGTCTGGGTTTGCAGTCACTTTGAATAAGTGATACAGTGAGCTGGAAATGTTCTTAGCTATGGGTCACTGTAAATTCTACAACTTAGCCAAAACACAGTAGTGCCTTAGAGGCGCAGCGGGAGCAGTACATGGATCTAGAAGGTTAATTCTTGAACCTTGTACGGTTCTTCCACCTTTTCTATATAGTTGATATAGTAAGTGGATTTATTGCTTGAAGCAAGGACCAGGGTCTCGTCAGAGATTCGTGTGTGTGTTGAGGCGGTTCCTTTGACTTGATCATATGGAACGTGATATGAAGATAGTCTGAGTCCCCACGGATAGCGATCCGTTTATGGCTAGGGCTGGTTGCGAGTATTGCATGAGATTCTTGTGTTTCAACTTGGTCTTGTGTGTGCGAGTGATTGGTTTTAGGCCAAGTGGGAGATTGTTGGAATAGTGTCCTAAACCCAATCGGGTTGGACCGGATCCGACCGGGTCGGATCATCTCTACTATTTCTTTATGTTTATACATATATAAAATGGCTTATCTGTTGTCATATATATGTTCTTTTAAAGAACCAATTATGAATTGTTATATGATAACGTCCTTAGTATTAAACTGTGATAGAGAAACCATGATAGGCGATTATGGTTGATGAGATCTCTAATCACTTTAATAAGTTTGATACTTAAATGTCTCGAAAGTCGATGTACTATTAAACGGGGCATTGATAGTATAAACGGACTAGCACGTATTAGATGTCTTTGTCTTTAAGGGCGGGGATAGATCTTGTCTATCGAAGTGTAGAGACACTTGGTTTGTACGTGGACGTGTATTAGAGAATGCGTATGTTAGGCGACCCACTTACACGGATAAGTGTCACACTATGTGACGGTTGTGTAATTATCCTTAAGACCGGAGTCTTCATGGCATCACGGTGTGGATTGTCATGCTTTGACACTATTGAGGTTTCCCTTAGCCACGGGGCGATCATGCGGTAGTGATTGGGTATGATATTGAAGCATGCGGAGTATACATGATTGGTCGTCGGGAATCGCGTATCCTATGATTGGGATCGAATATCCGAAATGGCCTTCTTATAAGGAATGTCTTACTCTCGTGAATCTTTGCAAAGTGGGAGTAAACGAGTTACTTCGAGAGAGCATGATATCAGATTATAAGATACGGTCGTTGATGTTTTGACACTCGACGACGACCGTATGGATATTATTACGGCGATAGGATTGTAAGTTATACGGTAAGCTTGTTTCACATAAAAGGTAGTAGTCATTGCATTTGACTCTTCCGATGATTGGGGGTCACGGTGTGTTGCTAGACGCTATCCCGTGATCGTTAGGCATGAAGGGCATTTTCGTAATTTGCACTTTGTGTCTACGGCCAACATATTCGGAAGCCTATCGGGTCACACACATATGAACATCTAGCCGGATTAAAATGTGGTTATAGTTGATAACCAAATAAGGAAAGTTTATCTCGAGACTATAAAGGTTATAGTGGTAAATTAATATGGTGGTATTTATTTATTATGAATAAATTAAATACAAGATATTAATTAAGCTGATTAATTAAATACACTTATATTGATAAGTGGCGCCACATTGAAGTGTATAAGATACACTTGGATTGTGCAATTTAATTAATGATATTACCTATTATTAATATTAGATATTAATAAAATAAAATAATATATATATGTTATGAATGCATGCGTGTGTGTGTACATTTCATGCAAATTAGATTTGCATGCATGCGCACCGTGTGTGAATATATATATATAATATATAGATTTATTTGTGTAATATATATGTGATATATACACATGTGTAAATTGATTTATGGTAATAAAATAAAGATAGTCAATATTAGATATTGACAATATCTGGGAGATATTCAATATGAGATATTGACAATATCCTAGATTTATTTAATATGAGATATTGTAATAAATGAGATAAATCAATCAATTATATTTTCCTTATTTTGTTGGGAAAATGTTTTCTTCTCCTCCACTCTAGAAGATGGCGCCACCTACACTATAAATAAGAGGTGGGTGTCAAGCTCTTTTGTATATCACAATTGCAAGAGCTCATAGTTCTTGTGTAAAATAGAGAGCATCCTATAGAGAGTTGGAGAGAGGGGAAAAGGGCCGGTCTAGCAACCGGAGTTTTCCAATATCAATTCATGATGGGATTCCGGCGGGCTGTTCGTGTGGACTAGCGGTAGAGGCCGAACACTTGGGCGGCTCTATGCAGAACTACTCTCCTTCGACGGTCAAAGCGTCGATCTTATAGATCAACCAAGGTAACCACCGTCTACTACTTGTTTGTTTATTGCTTAAACGAAGTCGATCTTGGGTCGATAGGAAATAAATTTTTGAATTCCGCTGCGTTCCCGCGTAGATTTCCTAACAAAATACCCCCCTTAGACCATTTCTTGAAGAACAACCATTCTCTGAGCAAAACCCTTCCCATTTCTTAGCTCAAATTTTGTAATAGCTTAGAATACATTCTCTTAGCTTAAATCAGTATAATCTTAGCTTAAACTTTCCATTTCTTAGCTCAGATTTCTACTTCAAACACTAAGACACCATCTTTTAATTAGTTCTTCATATTGTACTTTTTGGATCTAAATTTCGAATTTCTCACTTCTATGGTAAATTTCTTCCTTCTTTTACTTATCATGTCTTTAATTTACTCTTTCTTTTATGTTTTAACTAGTATAATGAGTAGCTAATCCCTTTCATAGTCGATTCATGTGAAATTTGGTGAAATCACCATTTGGGTGATGAAATTGGGAGTGGGTATTGCTTTTTATTGTTTAATCTTGCTTGTTTCATGTCTTAGAACTTGTTATAACATCACTAGATTAGATTGATCACCTAATTTAGTAATCTCACATACCAATCTTACATGTGTATTTTGCGGGGAGGTATGGGAAAAAAGGGGTTCTAAGATCGCGGCGTACACTCGGCTTAGTTGTTAAGCCCGAGCCCAATGCGAGGTTACTAGTTTTAACGTTTAAGCGGCTCTAGTGCATAACATGTCTTGTTAGTGAATCTTCTTTAAGGAAGGGTAGTTAACATGGCATAAGGTGTTAGGAGAGAGTTGTTCAGACCTTAGCACCGGGATTAGGAGTACGCACCCGTGAAATTGATTGCGAGAGTTCGTTTGTTATAATGCACACTCCCGGTTTTGTCTACCCTTAGGGTTGAAACTAGCTACTTTGATCATGGTTCGGCTATGTTCCTTAGTATAACGTTAAAAACCGAGTAGTTAATCTTATTTCTTTCTTCTCTAGCTTTAGACTCCTTAGTAAGAATTACCTTAGTGTCGTTGTAGTATACAAACACTTTAAAAAGATTGATCACCTAGACTAAGTAACACGTTCGATTTGGTACTCACAAACACTTTTCCCTTGGGTTCGACCTCGCACTCCTGTAGCTATTCTAGCAATCGACCCGGTACACTGCCGGTTAGAGAGTTAGTTTGCCCACGGTTTCGAGTCCTTATAAATTGTTTGTGTTAGGGTAAATTTTAGCTCAATCACCTCCCAATTTTCACGATCCACCACATCCTGATTATGTGTGCTTACTCAAGAAGTCTCTTTACGGGCTAAAGCAAGCCCCTCGTGCATGGTACGAATGTTTTGCGGATTATGTGACCAACATGAGATTTTCTCACAGTGTTTCTGATCATTCATTATTTATTTATCGTCGTGGCAATGACATGGCGTATATCCTTCTTTATGTTGATGACATTATTCTTGCTACATCATCCGACGCTCTCCGGAAATCAATTGTTTCTCAACTTGGCTCAGAATTTGCAATGAAGGATTTAGGTCCCCTCAGTTATTTTCTTGATATTTCCATTACACGTCATTCAGGGGGCCTCTTTCTTTCTCAGAAGAAATATGTAGCAGAAATTATAGAGCGAGCTAATATGACTTCTTGCAAACCGGCTCCTACTCATGCCGACTCCAAGTCTACATTAAGCATATCCTCTGGTAATCCATATCATGATCCCACTGAATATCGACGTCTGGCTGGCGCCTTGCAATACTTGACATTTACTCGGCCGGATATTTCTTATTTCTGTCAGCAAGTATGTCTATTCATGCACGATCCTAAAACGCAGCACATGTCCGCCTTGAAACGCATCATTCGCTACATTAAGGGTACTCTTGAGTATGGTCTTCGTCTTTATCCATCCACACCAAGCAGTCTTCTTGCATATACTGACGCTGACTGGGGTGGATGTCCTGTCACCCAACGTTCGACGTCGGGCTACTGCGTTTATCTTGGTGATAATCTGATTTCATGGTCCGCAAAAAGGCAAGCTACACTTTCCCGGTCTAGTGCCGAAGCCGAATACCGTGGGGTGGCCAATGTCGTTTCAGAATTCTGTTGGATTCGCAACCTACTTTTGGAGCTGCATTGTCCCATTACAAAAGCCACCTTAGTCTACTGCGACAACGTCAGTGCAGTTTATCTTTCTGACAATCTTGTTCAACATCAGCGGACTAAACATATTGAAATGGATATACATTTTGTTCGTGAAAAAGTCGCCCGTGGACAAGTACGCGTTTTACATGTTCCCTCACGCTATCAAATCACCGATATCTTCACAAAAGGGCTCCCTTCCCAACTATTAGATGACTTTCGAGATAGTCTCAACGTCCGGCGACCTCCCGTTTCAACTGCGGGGGTATATTAAAATATTATTAGAATATTACCAATATTCTATCTTTAGAATGTAAATATATTGTATTTATTGTTTTGATATAGTCAACCAATAGCCATTATTGTAGACATGATTCTAGCTAGGAGTTAGAATAATATGTAATCAATGTATTCCTTGTATATATTACTCCTCAGACATAATGAAAATCACAGAAAATATTTTCCCAAAACATTCTTACATATATGTACGTACATTCTCTTAAGAATGTATGGAGCAGTTACAGTTCGTGGCGTAATGTCACGATTGTGTATTAATGTTAACATATATACATAACCAGGGTTATATATAAGAGATATGTACAATTTTATCATCCAAAGCGCGCTAAAATGATAGTAAAACTGCTATCAGTTATCACTAACTGCCTTCTAGATTTTTATTCTAACTAACAAATACATAATGTTGAGTGAAGTAATATATAACAGACACTCAACGTAAGCTTGCTCGTTGCTTAGTTTTCTTGTTCTCAACTACATCTCAAATCACACGTGCACGTGTATGCTGCTGTGGTGGACTTAATTGATTTAGACGGATGAAGCGTATAAAATGAAAATTATGTACTTCTTCCCATCACCTTAATTTTTTTTAAAAGATAGTAATTCAAATGCTATCAGAACGGAAGGTCATGGAAACGTACTTAAGATTTATGAAGAAAAGTAAAAGCTTTTCAAACGAAGAAGAAACATCTCTTGAATATTCAATCATATGGAATTCATGGTGAAAATGATTACAATGGAATGCCTTATACCATTACAGCAGAGGCGGATAGATTCTACACATGATTCTCCATAACTAACTAGTACCAACAAAATCTAATACATCTAATCTCAACCGTTGATAGCAACATGCAAATGTAGAGCTAATATTATGCCACATCACCAATATCTTAACATCTCTCCTCAAACTCAAGGATGGTATCACCACATTGAGTTTGTCTCTAAAACTCTGAAATTGGGACACAGACAAAGGCTTAGTAAGACAATCGGCCAACTGATATGAAGATGGGAGGATATAGCAAACTGTTAGGATCAAGCGCTTACCGTTCTACTAAAACTAATTGGTGGTAGTAAATATGCTACTATAATTCCTTATACATTTTAACACGCCCCGCAAGTGTGGGCTCATATCAAGGCTATGCCAACACGCCACATCAACAAACCTGAGCCAACTAGGCTCACAAAGGCCAACTAGGCCAGCCCAACACTTGCACATTATAATTGAGGGAAATTATTGTTTGTAGCGGGGTTTGAACCCAAGACCTTCCGCTCCGATACCATGTTAAGATTTGGTCATTTGTATTTCGTATCATTCATCAATCACATGATACAAATATATAGCCACACGCAGGGCTTCCATAATTCTACACACTATGACTAAACTGCCCTCAATAATTAAATACAATCAATAATACACAATACATCATAGTGTCATAATAGAACCCGGCTTTATATATCGCACATAACCCGGTTTTTCATGAACGCACTAAGCATATTGAGGCGGATTGTCACTTCGTGTGGCATGCCATCACGGATGGTTTGATTTTGCCATCATATGTGCCTACACGGCATCAGTTGGTGGATATTTTTACAAAGGCGTTGGGTCGTCAACAGTTTGAATTTTTACTGCGCAAGTTGGGCGTTCGCGATCTTCTACTCCTGCTTGAGAGGGGTATTACGACACTATGATGTATTGTGTATTATTGATTGTATTTAATTATTGAAGGTAGTTTAGTAAATGTGTAGAATTATGGAAGCCCTGAGTGTGGCTATATATTTGTATCATGTGATTGATGAATGATACGAAATACAATTGACCGAAACTTGACACAAACATTGAGCTTCTTGTTGATAACTTCATTTCTAATAATAAAGTGTACATCAATCTTTGTGTTTTTAGTTCTAGCATGATAAACATGATTCTGAGCTAAATATGATGCATTAGGATTATCACAACATGTTGTTGGAATGCCATAAGTATTAACATGTAATTCACTAAGCAAATAGTTAATCCATTCAATTTTGCAGTCACATTAGCTAGTGCCATGTACTCAAATTATGAGCTTGACCTAGACACCACTATTTGCTTCTTTGAGCTCCAAGACATTAAGGATTCCCCAAGAAAAACATAGTAGCCCCCTACTTACTTTCTATCACTTGTAAACTCCCCAATCAGCATCAAAAAATCCTGTTAATGTAAGGCAAGTATCGAATTGTTGAATATACTCAAGTAATTTACTGCAAATGTGCTTCTGGATTGGTGAGGGTTGGATACTGCGACCTTCATATAGCACTTCTATACAAAGTCACATTGTTGAATGGTTTTCCAGGATCTTCTTCCAAATTTTTTTCCCAAGCAACATGGGTTTTGAACAAGGTTATATCGTATCCTAACTAGTCCAGCAGGTGGGTTGCATACTATGTCTGAGTTAAATAAATCTCAGATGAATCTCTAGAAACCTGCATACCTAAAAAGTGAGAAACATGGCCCAAATTCTTCAAAGAAAACCTTGAATAAAGCATAAGTATGAACTTATCAATAAGTTTATGAGAGCTTCCAGTCACCATAATATCATCAACATAAACTAAAATAATCAGTATATCACATATTGTCTTCAATATGAACACAGAGTTATCACATAAAGACTCGAGTAAAAGACCAGCTTAACATATGAGATTTAAAAGCCTCAAACCAGACACTAGGGGCTTGTTTCAAGCCATACAGTGACTTCGGCAACTTACAAACATAATGAGGTTTATTGGGATCTTCATACCCTTCTAGTTGCGGCATATACACTGGCTCCTACAAAGGGCCACTAAGAAAAGCATTATTAATATCAATTTGATTGATTTGCTAGTTGAATGTGACAGCCAATGAAAAAATTAAAACTCTGATAGTTAGAGCCTTAGGCACATGATTGAAGGTTTCAGTAAAATCCACCCTATAAATTTGACTAAAACTTTTAGCGACAAGTTTTGCTTTGTGTTTTAACACACTTCCATCTGGCTTTAATTGGTCTTGTGCTTTGATGAATTATATTCAACAATGTATGTGTACGTGTTAGGCTTGGCTAGATTATAATTCTCCAAGATTGGGGAGTAGAGTTGTTAAGTGAGCATTTTCTTGTAATGACTTTGATGGTTAGTTAATGATGAATAACATATATATTTGCCTAGTTAAAAGACTACATATCTTGTAATTCTTGGTAAGGCACGATATAATATCGCGATGTGTTGTGTGGTCAGTCAAAGTGGACAATCTCTTCCGATCACAACGATGGTCATTCAACGTGGACAAACTCCGCCGAACACACACACTAACGGGACTATCCCAGGACCGCTAGAGCTATTCTCTAGTGGGTTGCACCTTGATGAGTGCTTGGTGCTCCTAGACCAAGCGTAGTGTCCTTGAATTCCTGGTATAACAAAGATAAGCTAAACTGGAAACAACTAGCAAACTCATAACGTGTTATGATCATGAAGTGATACTTAGAACGATGTTGTGTAAATTTCTGAAAGATAACATTTAATAATTATGTCCACTACTACAAAATTGGACATAGGTCACACATAAGATATGAAAACAATCACAGTTTCAATAAAACTGAGACAACGAAAATATATATATCACACTTACAACTTTCTATCACGCTTATTGAAAACCGAGATAAGTTATATTAATCAATCTCATTTTTAAAGTGTGACTTAATTGATATGATTTTTCTGTCACAGTTATTGAAAAACCGAGATAAATTATATCAATTAATCTCATTATTAAACTGTGACTGAATTGATAAGATATTTCCGTCACGGTTTCTAAAAAAGCGAGTTAAATTATATATATCAATCTCACATCTAAAACAGTGACATAATTGATATGATATTTTTATCACAGTTATTGAAAAAACGAGATAAATTATACCAAACTATCACACTTTAATCTGTGACTAAATTGGTATGATATTTTTGTCACGGTTATTGAGAAAGCGAGATAAATTATATCAATTACTCTCATTTTTAAACTGTGACTGAATTCATGATATTTTTGTCACAATTATAGAAAAAGTGAGACAAATTATTTCCACTAATAAGAAAAGAGATATAGATCACACTTATCTAAATATAAGGATCACACTTTTAAAAGAACCGAGACAAGTAAAATGTATATATATCACACTTAAATTTTTTATCACGGTTATTAGGTGTGAAAAAAAGAATGATCACACTTTTTAGGTGTGATTGAAATAATAATAGATCTCGGCTTTTAAGTGTGATAACAACTACTAAAATAGATCACAGTTTTTAAATGTGTTGAAATTATAATCGATCTCGGTTTTTAAGTGTGATAACAACTATAATAAATCACGATTTTTAAGTGTGATAATAACTAAAATAAATCACAGTTTTTAAATGTGTTGAATTATAATAGATCTCGGTTTTTAAGTGTGATAACAACTAAAATAGATCATAGTTTTTATTATCACGGTTTTTAAGAAAACTGAGACAAGAACATCAATCAATCACGGTTTTTAACTGTGATTAAAAAAATATGATATTTTATAATCATATCTTAGATTAGTGTGGTTGAAAATGATAATATAGTGGGCATCGGCCCGGTGGTAATTAGTGTGGTTCCTTAATCCAGCAGTATCCCTGGTTCGAGTCCCAAAGTGGCAACAAAAGATATGTGTGCGTATATTTCGTTTTCGAAAAAAAGAATGATCACACTTTTTTAGGTGTGATTGAAATTATAATATATCTCGGTTTTTAAGAGTGATAACAACTACTAAAATAGATCACGCTTTTAAATGTGTTGAAATTATAATAGATCTCGGTTTTTAAGTGTGATAAAAACTATAATAGATCACAGTTTTTAAGTGTGATAACAACTAAAATAGATCACAGTTTTTAAATGTGTTGAAATTATAGTAGATCTCGGTTTTTAAGTGTGATAACAACTAAAATATATCACGATTTTTATTATCACGGTTTTTAGGAAAAATGAGACAAAAAATCAATCAATCACAGTTTTTGACTGTGATTAAAATAATATGGTATTTTATAATGAGATTTTAGTTTAGTGTGGTCGAAAATTAGAAGAAAGAAAACATCGGTCTAGTGGTAATAAGTGTGGCTCGTTAATCCGGAGTATCCGGGTTCGAGTCCCAACAAAGACAAAAATATGTGTGCTTATTTATTGTTTTTGAAAAGAAAAAAACACTTTTATTGGTGTGATTTAAATTATAATAGATCACGGTTTTTAAGTGTGATAACAACTAAAATAGATCACAGTTTTTAAATGTGTTTTAATTGTAATAGATCTCGGTTTTTAAGTGTGATAACAACTATAATAGATCATGGTTTTTAACTATGATAACTACTATAATAGATCACATTTTTTAAATGTGATGAAATTATAATAGATTACGGTTTTTAAGTGTGATACCAACTATAATAGATCACGGGTTTTAAGTGTGATAATTATTATAATAGATCACAGTTTGTAACTGTGATTGAGTTAAAGTACTTTATGTCACACCTCAATATGCCACACTTTGGAAGCCGTGACTAATGTAAATATATTACACTTAAAAACCGTGATCTTTATGTTTTTTTGTAGTAGTGGTCTTTAATTTCCTTGCATTATGAAACTAAATGTTCAAGTTGTTTCTACCTCGTGCTAAGTACTTAATGTACTTAAATTATTTGAATGTTTATATGTTTCCCTTCCCGAGAAGTTATGCAGGATGATCCGGAGTATGATGATGTTGAGAGAGCATTGGTGTGCTTGAGGATTTGTTATCATGCCTTAATTAATATACTACTGTATTTGAACTTTGTACTTTTTAATAACGTTAAGACTTGTTGTACTCTTTATTTGGCATGTAAGCTATTCTTTAGTAAGATAAATACCTATGGTTTGTAAGATAAGTTATTCCTTTGGTTTGTAGTTGTAAGACAGTATGTTGTAAGATATCTTTTTGTCTTTAGTTTGACTATTGTGTTATTCTTTTATGGATTTTGGCATGTTTACACGATTTTTTAGCTTCCACATTGCTTTACTTTTGAAACGAATGCGTAAGACTTACATATAATATTAGATGCATTCAATATTATACGTGACGGATGTTTTTTTTTGGATAATAACTCTGTATCTGGAAACGAGACGTCGCAACAATATCAATTATTGGGTTATACACCACAACCAATTAAGATATATAAATTGTGTAGTAAAATATGTTGTGGTTAAATGTATAGTACATAAAAGTCAGGCAATGAAATCCGGTAGGCCATTAGGGGTTTTTTTTTTTTTTTTTTGTGCGAAGAATTAAGTTTTCATCACTTTATTTTTTCGAATTAAGTTTTCATCACTTTATTTTTTCGAATTAAGTTTTCATCACTTATGTCACTAAAACAAATAAAAAAATATGTGTACATGCAGCTTTTGCACACTGAACCATTAAAATATAATCATCGATTTATAAGCACAAAACTTTAACGGCAGGCATTAATATCCTTTGGTTTGGGACCTAACATCTTCTCATAGCATGTTATAACATCGTAAATATACTTGGACAATACGCTCTGAAGGTAATATTTAATTTTATTAGTTCTTTCTTGTTGTTGAAGATATGTAAAAGTACACGTATGGTCATAGAAAGTAGGATTCAACGTTGAAAAGTAATTCGATTATAATACTTTCGTCAAGTCATACACACGGAATAACTTGCTATTTTTAGGGTGAAATAACAATCAACAAAGTAGACTAGAAACCGAGGAATCTTCTTTGCTAAAGACTTAACCTTTTTTAAGTATAAAATAAAATAAAATAAAAAAAAGACGTGAAAACATAGAGATGGAGAAAGATTTTTACAGCACTCCCCTAACTTTTTTTTGAAAGCCAACACATTTTATTAAATCATATCCGCTAAGGAGGCGGAGATTACATCAGACGGAGGGAGAGTCCCCCAAGACACGGGCCCCGTAGCCGCAACACCATGTCTAGCTAGAAGGTGTGTCGGGACGTTGCGCTCGCTTAACAAAAGAAACTGACAAAAAGCGAAAGTAGCCGAAGCATGTAGACAATCACTAGCTAAGCATCCAAAGACAAATAAGTCCTCCGAGGGTCGAAACAAGGACTGGACACAGGAAAGGCAGTCACTTACAAAATCATTGACGAGAAGCCAAGTCGACCAGCCTCAGCCAGAGCCAGCAAAATTGCACGCATCTCCAGAAGTGCCGGTGATTCGCCTGGGTCAAAGTGATAGGAGAATGCCGCTCCAATGGATCCCACAGAGTCTCTGAAAAACGGCCCGATACCCGCACCTGCATCTGTTACCGAGGCATCCCACATTTCCAAGACCCTGAGGGTGGTGGACTCACACACGGCGGATGTGCAATCTCTACTCGTCCTTCTATAGCGCCACGCATCACTTGACGATATTCCTGCGCCGCCGCAACAACTCGTGAAACATAGATAGGCACGCCCTCAAAAAAAGGCACTACAGCGCGCCTTCCAAAGGTTCCACAATGTCATGCAGAACTCAGACACCTCTTCCCCTATGAAATGCTCAAGAAGATCCCCAAAAAATTCTCGAAACCCGGAGGATTGTTGGTTCAACCCTATAGGTGAGGCTCTCCAGACCGCCCTTGCGGCGTCGTAGTCGAACAAAACATGCCACATTAATTGTTTCTCTTGCGGGTCCTTTAATAAAATATGTTTATTAGTCCCAAAAAAAAATTGTGAGATATTTTCTTTTAAAAACCGATTGTTTATTCGGAGGGCTCCATTTTATTATTTTGCTTAAGGCCTATTAAAACTCAGGGACAACCCTGAATTAGGTCATTTACACAACAGAAATTTTAAGAAAATATTTACTTGGAGTGGCAACTTGTTCAAAACATACTTTTTTTCACCGGCCTCTAGACAGAAGCCGGAATATCATAATCAAATAAACAATGTCTTGTAGTAACTACATAACAAACAATTAGGTGAATTCATACCACGAAGATTTATAGTAGTGAGAATGTCATCTTGCAAGACTTTAGAAAAAATGTTGAACTGTTGGTTGTACATACTGATGTTTTGTAATGACCCAAACCTACCTAAGGGTAAATAGAAAATATAGCTCGTCGAGTGCCCCATCCGTGACAGTTGAACACGTCAGCCTTTAATTACAGTGATATCGCACGAGATTTACGTGGAACCATTGAAATAGATATTCGGAATTTCAAATAAGAGGGGGAGAAAGATAAGACAAAAATAAACTCGAGAACAAGAATATAAACAAGTGGTATTGTCTATGCACATCTAGCACGTCACCTACTTAACTGGTGGTATCGGGCCAGAAGAGCGGTAGTCATGCCAATAGAGACAACCATTATGTTTCTGACACATACTACAATCTCAATATCAATTACTATCACAAATAGACATGACAAGATTCAAGTGATGAACATACACACAATGTCACCTATATATATATATATATATATATATATATATATAATATATTCTATATATACTACTCACTCACACGCTAAAAAAAACGTACGGCATACATCATGTGCAATAGCATCTCTGATGCTCCTAATTCCATCAATTAATGGACATAGAGTCCTTATCTTTCTATTTTATTTGGTACATTTGGAAAGCCATGTGTAATGTTATTTTTAATAATCAGTTTTGGTGCCCTCGGGAGGTTTAATTATAGTTTTGCTTCAAAGGCCTTTTGGGAGTTTAAATCTTCTACTGTGTATGTTTCATGTCCTTTTAACATGGAGTCTGATGATGCATGCTACGACCGTTAATTTTAATCTTAATGTTCCTGCTAACAGTTTTATTATCCATTGTTTATGCTCCTAGATTGAACGTTGTTGTTGCTCACTTTAGCATCTTTTGGTTCTAAACTCAAAAAAAAAAAAAAAAAAAAAAAAAAAAAAAGATGGTTTTTTTTTTTTGGCAAGGATCCTTTAATTCTTGGGTCAGTAGGATGAGTTTATCTAACTAGTATATATGCTTTCATAGGTACCTCTTTGGTCCTCTCCCGGGGAAAAAACCTAAATGTCGGGCCTTCTATATTCTTTAGAGAATTAGGGAATGGGGTTCTCCATCCCCATTTCTACTACCCACACCACATTATTTCTCACACCACAAAAAAAATTATTTCGACACCACGAATTTTTTAATGAACGCAAAGTTAGTGGTTTTGAATAGTAACAACAATGCGATTGACGTTGCGGTGTTTAAAAACGAAAGTCAATGGCACCGACGTTTACATTATTAAAGTGTCATAACTTAAAAACGTCAGTCCAGTGATGTTGATATCGAAAAGTCGGAAGTAAAAACAAGAATATATGTATGATGCCGGAAGTAGAAAAAAATAATCACAAAAAGTGTCAATAGTAAAACAGCGGGTGCCAATAGAACCACCTTAGGAAAATGAAAAAATATTGAAATATTTTTACTTAACTGGACACCCAAATATTTATACGGAAAAGGACAACCAAAAAAATAAAAACCTTTCGCCGTTTCTCTGGTTTTTTTTTTCTTTCCAACTTCATTTTAAAACACTCATATCTTTTGATTTAGATCTCTAAACGTAATGAAAATTTCACCGTATTTTTTTTTTTTTTTTTTTCATAATCTTAGTTTTGAGACTTGGTTCGATATCATTTAATCGTTTTTCGTGAGATTTACTGTCGAAATTCACTCAGTGAATCTCACGAAAAAACAGTGAATTTCGACGGTAGATTTCGAATAATAGTGAATTTCGACAGTAAATTTTCAGAAATTACGCAGGAATATGGTTGATGTAGTCTCAAAATAAAGAGAATGAAAAAATAAAAAATTTAGTGAAAGAATTTTCAAGTTTAAAGTTGTATATTGAGATATAAATGTGTAAAAATAATATATGATAGACTATATGTGTTGTTTTTCTTTTTAACATGCGTGTCCTGCACCCTTTTAAAAAAAATTTGTTATTTATGCAAACGATTTGAAAATGTGTTATATTCAATCATTTAGAAAATATTTTTATCCTTTTGCTAATTCTCCCTATATTCTTTTAGATGAAAAGTCAAAAATACCCCCTTTACTTGCTTTTGGGATATTATATCTTTCCAGTTTCCACCACTTCATTTAAATCCTAATATTTCCTTGCAGGCTTGCACAATGCAAAATCAGTTTTAAAACAATTTATCACCAATCAAATTCAAATGCTGAAGCACAAGGTGCATCAACCTAGTGATGAGCTAAACTATAACATCTTATGGAGACCAGTATTCGAACTCCGTTAGGAGAAAAAAAAAATACAAATGCTGAATCCCCCCGCAAAAAAAAATTTTTATTTTAAGTGATTTGTTTAATCTGAAGGTGATTCGATTATCTTAATATTTTATTTTATTTTTTGAAGATTATCTGATTATCAAAATGTGACCAACACATGTAAAATATACAAATACTAGCCTAAGAACCTGTGCATCATGCACGGGGAGACAGGGACGGCTACACAATGAATGAAATTGGTCACCCGACCCGCTAAAAAAAAATATTACAGCGGATTTTTTTTAAGGTTCATATACCTCCGTCCCAAAATAAGTGTCCATATTTTAGAAAACAATTGTCCCATAAAAAGTGTCACTTTATATTACCAATGTATCATTTAATGCTTATTTTTCAAAGATAAACTTAGTCCAACATTTATTTATGACACTTATTTCATATCCCAAAACAAATATTTATTATTTGTGAGGGGTAAATATGTCAATGTAGTATGAAACACAACATATTAATTATATTTCTTAATATGTGCAAAAACTAACAATATGACACTTATTTTGAAACGGGGGTAGTATTTTTTATGTGTACTGGCCCTTATTTTTCAATGTCAGTGCAAATTACCAAGTTACCATAGATAAACTAAAGAAAAAAACAAATCAAATTTAACAACGCATGTGACATGATACATTGTTGAAGAGAGTGAATTCAATGAATAAACAAAGTTCTTGGACAAACACAAAAACCTAGACGGACATAAATTTTGGGACGGAGACACGGGCGGCTCTACATAAAGTATTTCGGGTGTGGTCGACCCCTTAAAGTAAAAATATTTTGTTAAATATTAGATAAATTTTCTTATAAACACAAATATATGTAGAATTAACCCCTTAATTTTTATGTGTTGACCACCTATTTTTATCTATTGCCATAATTACATGTATAGAATTGAATATCCAAATATATATGTGATACGGGAAAAAAATTGACAAACTTCTGACCTCATGTCAAAATCTTTACAGCCGCCCCTAGACGGATGTAGTAGTAATTTTTAAGTTTTTTAGTAAACATATTTTTTTGATCTTAATGAATAAACATATTTCCTTTTCCTATTAATAATACGGTAATTTTGAAGTTTGAGTTCAAATAAAAATATAAATAATCTAAAGATGATAGATAATAAAGGTTTTATTCGTCATATAAGGTAACACCTCAAAAAAAGTATTATAAGGTAACACATATTAAGGAACAAAATATTTTTAGTGAAAATGATTATTATCGACAGCAATTGTAATGGATGAAAAATATATTCTGTTTATAGAATAATCAACATTTTTTATTGAAGTTGTATTTTTTTTATTTTTTATTTTATTAATAGTAGAATTCCATCCTATCAATCAAAAAAAAAAAAAAAAAAAAAAAAAAAATGTAGATTTCCATCCTGATGGGTATCCATGTTTTTATGTTCATGTAAACTACGTCTATCGAATAACAAAAAAGTGACTGCATTATTATTATTTTCTAGTAACCGATTGAATTTCTAAATTTTCAATGATTTGTTTTTGCTGCTAAAAAAAGGACTTGGTAACCGATTGAATTTCTAAATTTCAATAATTTGTTTTTGCTGCTAAAAATTAAAGGACTTTCAAATTATTTAATATGGTTTTATTATCGTCATCACAAAAGCTAATTTTGCTTTTTCCGATAAAACTATCATTTGCTTTGAATGTCCTTGATTTTATATTTAATGCCTAATCTTAAACTCTAAACCATAAACCCTAAACCCTAAACTTTAAACCCTAAAATTATCATTGCTTTGAATCTCCTTTGTATTGAGTGAGAGCACCTTGGTGTCTTCTTTATTTATTATTATTTTATTAATTCTATTATTTTATTATAAATTCTTTCATCAATCAATCAAAATCAACAAATAAAATAATATTAATACATCACTTTATACACTCATTACACTATTTAACCACTACTTTTTCAATATAATATTTCAAATCAACAATCATATCTTTAACTACACAAATTTCAATACAACTTTTCAACTTTATCATCATTACTTAGTTTATATTTTATAATTCTTTTTCTTTTTCTTGGATTCCGAAACCAAACGGAGCTCCTTTAGTTTTCTTTTTCTTTTTTCGTAATCCACAATCCCACTTTTGTGTAGTTTATCTCCAATGAGAATGAGAAAATGGGCAATGAAACACCTATATTGTTAAGGACTGTGTTGTTTGAAAAAGAATATATGGTTTGTAATTTCGTTTTCTTGTTTGCGAATTATAGTGAAATTTGACGGAAAGAAATCGGGAGGGAGTTTACGAGGTGAAATGATAGTTTTTTTTTTTAATTTAACACAATGATAGTTTGAATTTTGAAATGCTTCCTTAATTTGGGAAGTAACTGTGGGGTACAATATTCAATTATGGTCGGGATTGTTGGGATATTTAATGACATTAATTCCGGGATGAAAAGAATTGTTTGAATTTTATATTTTATTTATTTCGGGTCACCGAACGGGTTTGGGTCTAAAATCCGGGTAATTAATTTAAAATACCTTCTAAAAATATATATGTAATTTTTTTTTATCAAAATAAAAACATATATATAAATAGATAGATTAGACATATATATATATATTATAAACTTATGTTTAATTCCTTTAAAATCAAAAAAGTGAATACTACGTAATACTGTAGTATATAACTAAAACAAAATCCTATTCAGTTTCCCTAAAAAAAAAAAAAAAATCCTATTCAGTTACGGTAACATATTCCATATTCTATACCAATAATTTTCTGTCTAAACGTCATAACAAACGTAAGACTCCCCTCCCTCTAAAGGTTTTTTTTTTTTTTTTTTTTTTGACTACTCTCTCTAAAAGTCTAACATCTAGAAAAAAAATGTCTTAAAAAAGAAAAGAAAATGTCTTTAAAAAAAAAAAACTCAAAAACCCCATTATACTTCGGAATATTCTTCAAAGACTCCTTTCTCTATTTATTTTCTCTATAAATATTTTCCACCTGAACGAACTGTGAGTTTAACTAATTCAACATCCTAAGACACAAAAAGACAAACATATCATGTGCGACAGCTTCCTCAAGAGCGAATACCAATTCTGCGAAGAGATCGGCCGTGGTAGATTCGGCGTTGTCTACCGCTGCTTTTCTCCGTCTACTGGCGAGTCATTTGCCTGTAAATCTGTTGACAAAAGTCTACTTTTGGATTCCACCGACCGTGAGTGTCTTGATAAAGAGCCCAAGATTTTGCAGCTCGTCACTGGCCATCCGAATATTCTTCGGATCCATAAAATCTACGACGAGGAGGATCATCTTTATTTGATTTCTGAGCTGTGTCCGGCAGGGGACGCTTTGTTTGCTCGGATTTCTTCTCAGGGTCCGTTTCCTGAAACGGAAGCGGCGTTAATTCTGAAGCAATTGATGTATGCAATTAGTCATTGTCACCATTTAGGGGTTGCCCATAGGGATATTAAACCAGACAACATTCTGTTTGATTCAAGGGGAAGGTTGAAACTGGCTGATTTTGGGTCAGCTGAGTGGTTTATGATGAATTGTGAAAGGGGTTTAATGAGTGGAATCGTTGGCACCCCTTATTATGTTGCGCCGGAGGTTTTGGCCGGAAGGGATTACAATGAGAAAGTTGATGTTTGGAGCGCCGGCGTGATTCTGTACATTTTGCTTTCTGGGATTGCTCCTTTCTATGGTGAGACTGCTACAGAGACGTTTCAAGCTGTTTTGAGGGCTAATTTGCGTTTTCCCACCAAGTATTTTAGGTCAGTTTCCCCTGAAGCTAAGGATTTGCTTAGAAAGATGATCTGCAAGGATGTTTCCAGAAGGTTTTCTGCTGATCAAGTTTTAAGTAAGTGATCCTTCATTCTTTTTTTTTTCCAGCTAAAGTTTGCACCTTTTTAGTCTAAAAAACCCCAAAACCTCCCCTAACTGTCTTTTCAAGATTGGAAGTTTAGCTCATGGAAATGCTTAGTTGTATCCCTTTGCTGTTGGGGTGGGGGGTAGGGGGTGGGGGAGTGATTGTATTATCTGCCCCTGTTTTCTGCTTGATATTATGTTGTGGGTTTTTTTTGGGGGTTCTGTTTTGACCTTTTTTGCTATTTAACATTCATAATATTGTTTGAGAATGCTATATATTGTTTTAAGTGGACTAAACTTCTTTGTGCTAATTTTGCAGGGCATCCATGGATCATCAATGGAGGAGAGAACATGTCTATGGGAGGTCCAACTTAATAAAGCAATATATGAACTATGTATGCTATAATTAGTAAATCATGTAAAGATCTGGCTTTCTTCACAGCTTCATGGTCCACCAGACAAGCCCCCCTATGATGAATGGATAGAGATTGAAATTGAGGTGCAGAACATCATCTGGATTTTTTCTTTCAAACCCATGACTGAGGGGAGAAACAGATGACAGATCTGCCCTTTGTATTTTACTTTTTATTACTAGTATGTTGAATGGATTTGGAGTGGAGGAGTGTTCATGTAATGAGAGGGGTAGTGGTGGCAACTCACTTTTGTATTATAGAAGCTGAGTTCATTTTGTATCACCTGTCCTTTTAAGGTTTTTTCCATTGTTTCTGATGGAAAGCTTTCTAATGTATTAGACATGTGAAAAATATAGTAATAAAAGTTTGATGCTGGTATGGAAGATCATGTGTTGTTTTTCTTTTTTGTTTTCTGATCTTTTTGTGTTTTTGTGTGGTTGAGTTTTGATGTTTAAATTTGCTTTGGATCAAAGAAATAAAAAGGTAAAACAGAAAAGTACGGCATCTTGTACTGGATGGCCTTTTACCTTACAAAAAGTATTCTTAATGCGCTGGCCCCTCTTAATGCGCTGGCCATCATCCGATTTGATAGGACGATGATAATTTTTTGCTTTCACTAAAAAAAAAGCAAATTATGTGTTGCTTTTTCTTCTCGTTAGATTAGGATAATTATTTTGTAGTATATTCACATGTGGTGAAATAATACTTAAATAAATTTAGATCATACGGTTTGAATTCAATTCAAAAATATATAGACCATATCATTCCAACTTTCTTTCAGATTATGTGCAATTAGTTAAAGGTAATGATGATATCGGATAATGAGATTCTTTTGATAGATTCCAACTATAATGCATTAGAGATTTGTTGATGATTTGTAGTTGCGTGGTTGAGGCTGTCTACGTATCCAGTATGTATGAGATTACGGCAATATAACGTAGTTCTGAAAGAGATGATAAGAGTCTTTTATATAGTGATATCCCGCGGGGGGGGGGGGGGGGGGGGGTTAATGAGTTAATGTATGAATCCCTTGATTGTAGGACTTGTGATTGAAGGCCGTTGTAATATCAATCGTGGGGCAATTATAACTCAATTATGCTAAAATCGTGACATGTAACCGTATGTGGAAGTCGGGGACGACTTGTT
Organism: Gentiana straminea; assembly: GCA_036785695.1. Taxonomy (NCBI): domain Eukaryota; kingdom Viridiplantae; phylum Streptophyta; class Magnoliopsida; order Gentianales; family Gentianaceae; genus Gentiana; species Gentiana straminea. Next base: position 3,901,777 of record JAVUPR010000114.1, read on the forward strand.
ATGTTGAGGAGTGAGCCGAAAGGCTGTGTCGCCTGATCGATGTTGAGATGAGGTTTGCTCAACTTTGAGGGCGACCTAAAGGGGGCCCGGCTTATTCCGGACTGAGCTCATTGGGTTGGAGGCCCAACTGCGGGCTTATGCTGAACTGGCTCATTAACCTCTTTTGACTTTGTCAGCAAATTGACTTAAACTCTACATCTGGTATAACTAATACGGTTATCAGCAGAATGATGGCCTACTGAGAAGTGTATCCAAGTATGTGAAAGTCAGCTGGGAAGTCCGCTGAGCTTTCTTCTGGGGTCAGCAGTCTGAAAGACAGTCTGGAGGATAGTCTGCTAGGGGTCAGCGAGTGTTTTGGATACATTTGAGTTCTACATCGGGGCAATGATCAGCTGAGTTGTGTCAGAAGAGTGACACAACATCTGAGGCATTTATGGCAATCCGACAAATATTCTTGGCGGTTAGGGTTTAGGGATCTGTGCCTATAAATACCAACTGTATTGATCATTGTAAAGTGTGTAATCCGTCTGAAATTCAGTGTATAATAAAATATCTCTTTTCTGTCCGTGGAGTAGTCGGCACAACGCCAGAAACCACGTTAATTCCTTGTGTTCTTCTTGTTTTATGTTCTCTGTATGATTGTTTATGTTAGATTGCATCTGTTAACTATCTATCTTGCATCTGGTTCCTTTTCTTTTTATAACAAATTTGTATCGGAGCGAGGTTCTGGGAATCATATGTACGAACGGGCAACCTTTATCTTCACTAAGACCTTCACCGGTGCTAGGACTCTGTGATAAAAGTTGTATCTTTGGCAAGAAGGATGTCTGCAGTTAACGTAAAAATCGACAAATTTACAGGAAGAAACAGTTTTAGTCTGTGGAATATCAAGATGCAGGCCTTGTTGTAACAACAAAAGGTTATGGACTCATTTATCCGGTAAAGGAGATGCCAGTTCAACAGATTCTTCCAGTCTGGAAGAGAAAGCACATTCAACCATCATGTTGTGCTTATCTGATGATGTTATCATTGAAGTTGCTGAGAAAGACACATCTGCCAAGTTGTGGGCAAAGCTTGAAAGTCTGTATATGACTAAGTCATTAACCAACAAGTTGCTACTGAAGCATAGACTGTTTAGTCTAAGGATGCATGAAGGAGGTCTACTGATGGAACATCTGGATCAGATGAACACAATATTACTTGATCACGGGAATATTGATGTTAAAATTGAAGATGAATATGCAGCCATAATCCTGTTGGTGTCATTACCAAGTTCATATGAAAACTTTGTGCAGTCCTTAATAGTTGGGAAAGATATAGTGGCTTTAGAGGATGTAAGGGCAGCCTTACAGGCCAGGGAGCTAAGACACAAGGCAGCAGGGACACACAATCAGGCTGTTGGACTAGTAGTCAGCAGCAGTGGGAAAGGATATGGACAACAGTCTGGGAAAAAGAAATCCAAGAAGGGTAGTTCCAAAGGTCCTAAGTCCACAGATGTCTGTAATTACTGTAAAGAGTAGGGGCCTTGGAAGTCCAATTTTCCAAAGAAGAGAAGGCAGCAGGAGAGCAATTCTGGCACATCAGCTGTGGCTCCTGAGCATTCTGATGAGGATCTGGTTCTAGTTGCTGGGGATTCAACATATCATGCTGATGTTTGGATCTTAGATTCTGGAGCATCCTATCATATTTGTCCCCACATGGAGTGGTTTTCTACTTATGAGCAAATAGATGGTGGTCATATTTCTATGGCAAACAACAAGGTCTGTAAGATAGTGGGAGTTGGCTCAGTCAAGTTGAGGACAGAGGATGGTAGATTTTGCACACTGAAAGATATTAGACATGTTCCGCAGACGACCAAGAATTTGGTATCTCTTAGTCTACTGGACAACAAGGGGTTCAATTTCAAGGGAGAAGGTGGAGAGCTGAATGTCTACAAAGATTCAGATGTGGTCCTCAAAGGTATCAAGAAGGGAACCTTGTATATATTACAAGGCTCTACTGTATCTGCCTCTGCTGCTGTAGCATCCTCAGCAGTGCACCAGTCACAGCAGACTCAGATGTGTCACATGAGACTTGGTCACGTGGGTGAAAGAGGAATGCAAGTCCTTTATTCAACAGGTTTTCTTGAGGGATATAAGGTCAAGAATCTGGACTTTTGTGAGCATAGTGTGTTTGGGAAGCTACATAGAAGCAAGTTCTCAGTAGGCATACACAGTACAAAGGCATCACTTGATTATATCCACTCTGATTGCTGGGGCCTATCAAAGGTGGAATCATTGGGTGGTCACGGATATTTTGTGTCATTCATAGATGACTATTCAAGAATGACTTAGGTGGTGATGATGAAACACAAGAGTGAGGCATTCAACAATTTGAGCAGTGGAAGGCTCTAGTGGAAAATCAGACATGCAAGAAAATCAAAAGGCTTAGAACAGATAATGGTTTGGAATTCTTCTGGTCAGAATTTGATACATTATGCAAGGATGAGGGTATTGCCAGACATCGTACAGACATGAATACACCACAGCAGAATGGTGTAGCTGAAAGGATGAATCAAACTCTTCTGGAGAGGGCAAGATGTATGCTCTCTAATGTTGGTTTATCTAGGAGATTTTGGGCAGAGGCTATAACCATAGCATGCTACCTAATCAACAGGAGTCCTCACACATGGATCAATCTCAAGACACCATTTGAGATGTGGTCAGGCAAGCCTGCCGACTACTCAGTCTAAGGGTTTTTGGAAGCACAGTTTACTATCATGTGAATGAAGGGAAGCTGGAACCAAGGGCCAAGAAGGCAGTGTTTTTGGGATATGGTGATGGAGTTAAGGGTTATAGAATTTGGTCATCAGCAGAGTGCAAGGTCATACTCAGTAGAGATGTGGTCTTTGATGAAAATTCTATGATTAACTCATCAGTGGGAGGGTCTGCTGAATCTGAAACCGGTGCTGAATCTGAGAGGGCTGAGAAACAGGTGGAGCTTCAAGTGGAGTCAGCTGATATACAACAATCAATTGATCCAAGTCAGCACTCATCTGATCTGGTTGCTGAACCAGAGTTTGATCCAAGCCAGTTTGCTGAACAAGGTTCAACAGATCGTCAAACAGGGAACATTGGTCAACAGAGTATAGCCGTCAGCAGGGCTAGAAGATCAAATGTTGGGATACCTCCCAGAAGGTATGGTTTTGATGATATGGTTGGATATGCACTTCAAGTTGCAAAAGAAGTGGATGGTTTTGAACCTTCTACTTACAGGGAAGCAGTGACATGTTTTGAAGATCTCAATAGCTTGCTGCCATGGGAGCTGAAATGGAGTCATTAGTGAAGAATCAGACTTGGGATCTAGTTAAACATCCAGCTGATAGGAGAGTGGTTACTTGCAAGTGGATCTTCAAAAAGAAGGAAGGAATGACTGAGGCAGAAAGGGTCAAGTATAAGGCACGTTTGGTTGCAAGAGGGTTCAGTCAGAAAGAAAGGGTAGACTTTGATGAGATCTTCTCACCAGTGGTCAGACACACTTCAATCAAAGTGTTACTAGCAATGGTGGCACAGCAGGATCTTGAACTTGAGCAGTTAGATGTGAAGACGGTCTTTCTACATGGTGAGGTACATAAGGAGATATGCATGACTCAGCTAGAGGGATTTCAAGTTCCTGGCGAGGAAGCTTTTGTGTGTAAGTTGAAGAAGTCCTTGTATGGACTGAAGCACTCATAGACAGTGGTATAAAAGGTTTGATAGTTACATGATCCAGCTGGGTTATAATAGATGTCCATATGACTGTTGTATGTATCATAGTCAGCTAAAAGATGGATCAACTATCTATCTTGTTCTGTATGCGGATGATATGTTGATAGCTGCTAAAAAGAAGTCTGATATTCAAAATCTGAAGAACCTTCTCAATGCTGAGTTTGAAATGAAGGATTCGGGTGCAGCCAAAAAGATTTTGGGAATAAAGATCTTGAGAGATAGGAGTCAAATGAAGTTGTTCTTGTCTCAGAAGGGTTACATACAGAAGATATTGGCCAGATTTGACATGTCTGCTGCAAAACCAATAGATACTCCTATGACATCTAACGTTCACTTGTCTGTTTATGCTTCACAATCAGCATAGGAGAAGGTGTATATGTCAAAAGTTCCCTATGCTAATGAAGTTGGTAGTCTGATGCATGCCATAGTGTGCACTCGGCCTGATCTGGCTCAGGCAGTCAGTGTAGTCAGCAGGTTTATGACTCAACCTGGAAAGGAACACTAGAAAGCTGTGGAAAGAATGTTTAGGCACTTTAGAGGTACAGCTAATGTAGGTCTCATTTATGGAGGTGATACTCAAGGTCTGATCACAGGCTACTGTGATGCTGATTATGCAGGAGATGTGGACAGTAGAAAATCAATGACTGGTTATGTTTTCACATTGGGGAATTCAGTTGTCAGCTGGAAAGCAACTCTTCAGGAAACAATGGATTTATCAACCATTGAGGCAGAATTTATGGCTCTTACTAAAGCATCCAAGGAGGGTATCTAGTTGAACGGGCTAGTCAGTGATTTGGGGCTACATCCGGATCAAGCAGAGATTTATTGTGACAGTTTGAGTCCAATTTGTCTATCTAAGGATCAGGTTCATCATGAGAGAACCAAGCATATTGATGTGATGTATCATTTTTTAAGGAAAGAGAAGAGGGTTGTAGTGAAGTAGATCAGCACCATGGAAAACCCTGTTGAATGTTCACTAAACCAGTTCAGCAGAGCAAGTTTCAGTTGTGTCTGGACTTGCTGAATATTCAAAGCTTATAATCTAGAAATCTGGAAGCTCAGCTGAGGGCAGTGTTGGATGTAATATCGCCGGACGGATCTAGATCCGCCCGATTACGCAGCGGAATAAACAAGAGGATCACGATCATATAAAATTAAACTACATAATTTAAGATCTACTTACAAGAAGGTGAGATCTACTTACCAATCAAAAGCGAGATCCAAAAGATTGGTGAAGTCGAGATCCAATTTGAGATGCCAAGATCTTCCGATGTGTATCTCCAAGAAACAACCGGTGGATGTTGATCCTTGATGCTTGACCTCCTTGATATGCTACCCGGAAAATCCCGAAGATTTTCTCAACTCGTAAAACCTTAAGCTTGGACGAAATTCCTAGCTTATTTTGGTGTGTATATGTCGTGTATTGTGATCGGAGAAAAGGCTTAGAGAACTCTCTTTATATAGGAGAGAAATCATTGTCCTCCAAAAATTTAATAATTAATATAAAATCAATTATAATAATCATTTTCCATAAAAGATACTCCTAGAATAAATCTAGAATATTTAAGGATCAATCTAATATATTTTCCTTAATTAATTATTTAACAAATAAACAATTAATCACATTTCTTATAATTATCAAGAAAACTAATTCCTTAATAATTACCAAGACAAAAACACGCCCCCAATACTAGAAAAGGGTTCACACGAAATTTCACATAATGGGCCGAGTCCACAAAAAATGTTTTTCCATGTATTTTATTATTTAGTACAATAAATAATAAATCGCACATAAATTAAATAGTCCAACTACTTAATTATTATTAAGACCCAACGTCAAGAAACATATGTATGTTAGGAGCCACATCGGGGACCATGGACCTATAGTCAGTAGCTATAATAAATTAAATAAAATTATTCATCGAACAGAACAATTCTTATTCAATCTATTAATTCCGGGATTACGCCACCATAAACCCGAAACTGAACTCTATCGATTATAGATATATACTTACACTCTAATCACTGAGTCGATAAGCGTCCATTGATATAATCATTACATATGGATAAATCCTCCATAGACTGTTCGTTTTGATTCGGGATCAATTAGTTCATATCTAATATAATATGAACTAGGCCCATCGATCAGTTTCTAGGATTAACAAATAAGGGAACTGTCTGTCTACTTCCCGCAGGAAGGAATGGATTCCATATCTGTGAAGTCACAGACTACTCACTCATTCCAGAATAGAGCCAACGAGAAGTGTTCATATCACATGTATCCAAGTGATCCTTAACTAACACATCAAACCCTACTTTGAACCAAGCAGTAGACTGTGATCACATCAGGATTGATATTAATCCATATATGATCATCTTGTGATTCGATAAAATTTCTCGATCATGGAATTATATCAAAAATTCAAATCAAATCGATCCAGTCCTATATGATAGACATCATATATAAATGCCCCACTAGGTACCCTATACCGACGGTCCAGATAAGATGGTCACACCGTTAAGTGTTCTGGGCGCATTATTGGTATATTAATCATGAGATCCATACTCTGATTAAATTCACCACGGACTAAGTAGTTTTAAGCATATCATCACTAACTCAATCCTCGTATGTACGCCATACCCTGAGTTATGTGATTACATGCCGATATACTTCGGGTTTTCAGCAGTGTATAATATAAGCATAAATGCAAATAATAAAATGAATATATAATTCTGTCATTTATTTAAATAAAACAATTACAAAATTATCTTTCGGGCACTACACTTAACAATCTCCCACTTGCACGAAAGGCAAGTGATTAATTGTTTTAGAGCACACCCTATATCTATATTACAACAAACTACATATCCCACTTGCTCTAAAGCAAATGAGTCATGTCCCTAATACCCATATTCTCCAAATGCCTATTGAAGACTTCTAACGGCAATGTCTTGGTGAAAGGATCAGCCAGGTTGTCTTCAGAGGGGATTTTCTGTATGGAAATGTCTCCTCGTTGAACAATTTCTCAGATCAAATGGTACTTTCGCTCTATATGCTTTGACTTGCGATGACTACGGGGTTCCTTCAAATTTGACACAGCCCCATTGTTGTCCCAGTAGAGACATATCAGATCGTTGTGATTTGGGATTACTCCTAAACCACCCAGGAACTTCTTCAGCCAAACTGCTTCCTTAGCTGCCTCAGAGGCCGCTATGTATTCGGCTTCCATAGTTTAATCAGCTGTATTGGATTGCTTTACGCTTCTCCAAATGACTGCACCGCCTCCGAGAGTAAACACTGAGCCAGAGGTCTATTTGAAATCATCTCTATCCGATTGGCAGTCAGAATCAGTGTACCCTTTTATATCCAGGTTTGCACCCAAATATACGAGCATATAATTCCTCGTTCTCTTCATATATTTGAGGAGATTCTTTACTACTGTCCAATGTTCTATTCCTGGATTGGACTGATAACGGCTGACGATTCCAACGCCATAACAGATGTCCGGTCTAGTGCACAACATTACATACATTAGACTACCAACAACCGAAGCATATGGCACTCTTCCCATAGCCTCTATTTCTTCAAGAGTCTGAGGACCCTGTTTCTTAGAGAGGTGAACGCCGTGTCGGGTTGGTAGAAAACCCTTCTTTGCGTTCTCCATGCTATATCGTGCCAACACCTTATCAATATAAGATGCCTGGGACAGAGCTAACATCTTGTTCTTACGATCCCTAATAAGTTGGATCCCTAGAACATAATTCGCCTCTCCCAAATCTTTCATTTGGAATTTGCTGGCTAACCAACTTTTTACGTCCGACAACATACCCTTATCGTTTCCGATTAGCAGAATATCGTCAACGAACAACACTAAGAATGCAACCTTATCTTTGATGACTTTCTTGTATACACAAGGCTCATCAAAGTTTTGTTCGAAATCATACGACTTAATGGTCTCATCAAATCTATGATTCCAAGACCGAGAAGCTTGCTTTAACCCATAAATGGATCTTAGCAACTTGCACACCTTGTGCACTTGGCCTTGCTCGATGAATCCTTCTTGTTGCTGCATATATATTTCCTCATCTAGGAAGCCATTTAGAAAGGTTGTCTTAACATCCATCTGCCAGATTTCATAATCTAGGCATGCAACAATCGAAATGAGGATCCGGATGGATTTCAGCATGGCCACAGGGGAGAAGGTCTCTTCGTAGTCTATACCCTCTCTCTGTGTGTAACCCTTGGCTACAAGCCGTGTTTTGAAGGTTTGAACCTTCCCATCAACTCCTCGCTTTCTCTTGTAGAGCCATTTGCTACCTATGGGTTTGAACCCCTCAGGGCAATCTACAAGTTTCCAGACAGAGTTAGAGTACATAGACTCCATCTCTTGATTCATCGCATCAACCCATTTTTCCTTGTCACGATCATCCATGGCCCTCCGAAAGGACACTAGATCATCTTCCACTCCATCAGAGACGGCTACGTTCGCCTCTGATTGCATCCCATACCGAATTGGTGGCCGAACCACTCTCTCAGGACGCCTGGGTGGAACATGATTTTCTAGGTTGATAGGTGCATTCGTTGTGTTGTTGTCAGTGACACTAGGTGTCACCAGTGGTCTGACCTCGTCAAAAAGTAACTCCTCAAGTACAATTTAACTTCGAGGTTTGAAGTCTGCCATATATTGATCTTCCAAAAACGTGGCGTTAGTTGAAACTATCACCTTGTTATCTTCCGGATCATAAAACAGACCTCCACATGTTCCTATGAGGTACCCTACAAACAAACATACTTTCGTACGTTTTTGTAGTTTTGTTGTCTTGTCTTCCAGCATATGTACAGGACATCCCCAAATGCGGAAGTGACGTATGCTTTCGCGACGTCCTCTCCACATTTCGAAAGGTGTCTTTTCGACAGACTTTGACGGTACTACATTCAGTATGTATACCTCTGCTTGCAAAGTATATCCCTAGAAGGAAATTGGTAGTGAGCCAAAGCTCATTATAGACCTGACCATGTCTATCAAAGTTCTGTTTCTCCTTTCAGCAACTCCGTTTTGTTGAGGTGTCCCGGGTGTAGAACGTTGAGAACAAATACCATGTTCAATCAGATAGTCAGTGAATTCAGTATCTAAGTACTCTCCTCCGCGATCAGAGCGAAGGCATTGATGGGAGTCAAATTGTAGTGTATTTCTTATATGAGATTACCTCCTTTTATGAGTTATTCATCGTTATTTTGGGCTAATATGGGTAGTATATGAACGATATTCACTTATATGCATGTTTCGAGACTAATGACGTTTTCGTCCAAAAAACTCGTGTTTTATATGGATTTCGTTACGTTTCTGTCAATGTATATTATGCCTTGGTGTTCGTGTCTTTGTTTTCAGGCTTAGATTGATGTATAAGGTCGAGAATAATGAAGAGAGTCTCGAGAAAGAACGAGATTTGGGGCCAAGGAGGAGAAAAGAGTGAAGAATCATTGACGAAATCTAAACCAGTCACTTCAGGGGCATTTTGGTCACACCTGGAGACACTTTCAGGAAGATTTGTCTTCACAAAAGTTGTAGGTAATTGAACGAGCTTTCTAACACATCTTGAATCGTTCAAATCGGAACTCTACACAAGAAGTTATTGCTGATTAACTGAAGACAGGATCCAAACGAGCGTTTACGGAGCAAATTTACATACAGCGTGTGGGCTTTTCTGGCAGACGGGCGTTTGCCTTGCAACGGACGCCCGTTCACGGTCGGGATGCGGCAAAAACCTATAAAAACCCCTTTTTCGGTCCCATATTATATCTATTCAGACCTGGACGACTTTGGGCATCTTAGGGGCGATTTTAGGGCGGTTTTTGAGTAGTTTAAACACCCTTTGATTCCCATATTCCATAGATTAATTCCATTGATTCTACATACTTTTTATTAGATTAAATTTATGTTTCAACACCAAAGATTCGACTTTTAGCGCAGTACCTTTACTCAATATTCAAGGTTTGATTTTTATGATGATTATGCTTTCGTTTATTATTGTTCTTAGTATAATTTCCTTTAATTACTTCGTTGTTAGTATGATTATGAGTAGCTAAAGTAGTTGTGTATCCGAATTATGTGAAAACGGGTGAAAATCCCAAAGGGGGGTGAGATGGGAGTTGTGTAGCGCTTAATTAAACGTTTGTATGATGAATTCATGTTCTAAAACTTGTTTTGATTGTTTTAATAGCTTTGAATGAGATTGACAACCTTGTTCACTGTTACACACACATCGAGCTTATATATGTATTTTGCGGCGAGGTGTGGGATACGGGTATTAGAATCACTAGACATAGCCTCGATTGTTATATTGACAACCTAGCTAGACGTTAGGACTGTGCCTATGTGAGGTTCTTATCAGGTTCCCGAGCGGCTCATTATTCTGGTCAACCATGTTAGGCGAGTTAGCTTTCTAAAGGGAGGGTTAATAAGCCTAGTATAGGGGGTTAAGCGAGAGTTGTTCAGACCTTAACGCAAGAATAAGGAGTTGACACCCGTGGATGTCATATAAACCGAATTGGATAGGTAGGTCGGTTAAGACACACTCCTTGTCAAGTCTTTCCTGTGGGGTAAAAGTAACCTGTTGGATCGTAGTTCGGCTATGCTCTTTTAATCACCTAGATAAATCCGTTAGAGTAATATTTATTTTCTGCATTAGCTATAATACTTTTCACTTAATATTGACCTGAACCAAGTTTAGACGTCGACTTTGGTACTTCACTATTATTCCCTATGGATTCGACCTTGAAACCACTATACTACCGTTGACCCGATACTCTGTCGGTTAAGGTTAGCGGTTAAGTATTTTGCTATCAAGAATTTTGGTGCCGTTGCCGGGGAGTACATGGTGAATATCTTGCAAGTTGACTGAAAACTTGGGCTTAGGTCGTTTTATTTTTATTTTATTTTTTTTCTTTTCTTGATGGAGTTCATATATTGAAGCGTCATACCACCTATTGCTGTGGTGGTGGAGACGAGATACTTTGATTGTGTTTGTGTTGTTTCCTGAGATCTTGTAGTTTGAGCTTAAATGGATGGATTTTCCAATCAATACTACTCATCTGAACAACAATTATCCTACCAACTACAGGCACCTGAACAACATTATCAACAACAGTATGTGCATCAGCCTCAGTATCAACAACAGAGTAACCAGGATTCTTGGGCCTATCAGAGCCTTAGTGCATACCTAAATCAGAACTTTGGTTATTCAAGTAATGAGCCACAACATTATGAGGGTTATCAGAACCCTTATGCTTATCATGATTATGGTTCTCACACTCAGCATGTTGACAACTTTGCACAGAATCAGCCGTTTGATCAGAATCCATCTTGGCAAGAAGCCTACTACCCACCTCCGATGAATTATAGTCAGTATGATCAATTTGCTCCCATGCCACAAGAGAGCTTCATTGACAGTCAAATTGAGCTACTAGATAAAATGAACAAGAGCATAGAAGAGCAACTGCGGGACATGAAAGAGTTCAAGATAAGTACTGACTCTGCCATAAGAAATCTTCAAGAGAGGGCGGTGCAGTTGATTGAAATAATGGGGTTCGAGCAGGAAGAACATGCATGTGCATAGAGGTGGTTAAGGATGATGAGGTGCTCATTGAAGGAGTTCAGGCGGAAAGTGAGATTGAGGATCCAATTTGCTATATTGAGGTGTCTGACCGAAAGATAGATCATGAAAAAGAAGCTTGTGCATATAAGGTGAATAAGGCAGCAGAGAGAGCAAGAAGGCAAACTGAGTTGGAAGCTATAAGAAGAGAGTTAGCTGCTCTTAAGATAGACCTTGCGGTGGAAAAGGAGGCAAAGAAAACCGACAGTGAAGAGGTTCAGGTGGAGAGTGAGGTTGGTGATTCGGGTTACCATGATGAGCTATCGGACCCAAAGAAGGAAGAGCTTGAGTTGGGATCACCCATTTCTCCATCACTCCGATTGAAGAGATGAAAGTTGATACTTTGGTGGAGTGCACAGGGGAACCGACCATTGTTATGAGTGAACAAGAAGTCTTTGGTAATGAAAAGCTCTGGGATGAAGAGGAGCTGCAGGACTTGGGGACAGCAGAGGTGCAACTTCTGTCTATTACACAACCTCCCGATGGACCACAAAATAATGACGTTGAGGGGTGTGTGATAGATTTGAACGCACTCTTTGATGAGACAGAGTTAGAGGAGCGAGAGATTGATATGGGATCGCCCATTTCTCTATCACTCCCAATTGGAGATTTCTATAAGGAGTGTATGAGGAAACCTGATGAGATTTATAGGCCGTCTTTGTTAGAGCCACCGGGAGAGTTGGGAATGTTTGATATGTCGGTCCCGGATTACTACTCTCGTCCACTCTGTGTGGATGAATTTTATGCGGTCCAGTTTGTGTACCCCGGTGGATGAACTTTATGGAATTGCGAAAAAGGGGAAACGACTATGGAGTGGTGATTTTCAGAAGAAGATGGATCGACAGGCCGATAAAAGAAGATTCTCCGGCTGGGAGGAGGTAGAATCGAGGACCAAAAGAGGTACGTTTCTAGTCAATTCAATTTTGATGGTTCTCGCATTGTTCACTTTTCTTAAGCTATTGGTCTTCTTGAGTTTAGATTTTGGTTGATGGTTTTTGGTGTTACTTGTTTGAAATAAATGGTTAAAGTGATCTTTTGAGTCGTTTATGATTTGAGTTTGTTAAGCGTCACCTGGTCGAGCCAACGACGTAAAACACAGGCACTTGTGGGAGGCAACCCACCTTTTTGCTTTATTTGTTTAGATCTTATTGGGACCCTGAGCGGATATTTTACACCCGATTCGTGTTTTTGACATGCATGCTATAGCCGATATTTTCTTTATATATACATCTCCATGTTTGTGTTACCTACACTTAAGGTTTCGGCCTTTCATTGTAGAGAATTCTTTGTGTTTACTTTGTAGCACAGGAACCCTGGGAGATACATTTGCGGCTATTGCATTGCATTGGATGAGCTTTGCCAACAGTTCAGCTAAGTTTTTTTTTTCCCTTTCTCACTCACACACTGAGGACAGTGCTTCGTTTAAGAGGGGAGTAGGAGACTTAGCTTCACTATTTTTGTTGATAAATTTTAATGCCATGTTTTCATGTACTTGAATGATTTGTAGTCTTAGTATTTGCTATATCGTGTGAATTTGGGCCATATTTTAAAAAATTTCATGGATTGATGGTGTGTTATATGTTGAATCATGATATCCTTAGTTTAAGTGTTTTACAATTGAGTAAATGCATGCGCGTTAAGTCGTGATCATGTTATAAAAATGGACTACACACGCACTTAATAGCTTTAATATCATGAGTTATGGTAATTAGTGATGCTTATAGTTGTCATAGTCTATTCTGTTACCTAGAACTTATATGATTAACTTCGAGGAGAAATAGAAAGGTCGATCTTGGTAGATTAAGGGATGACGGTCCTGGCATTTCTTTGACCCGACTAGAGCCAAATAGCCCACCCTGTACGTAATTTCCACAAAAGCCCCTCTGAGCCTTTGTAGGGTGGTTAGACCCCCACCCGAACTTAGCCATTCGTTGATTAGCTTATACTTACCGACCCTTAGCCTTTATTTGTGGTCTACATTTCTTTGGCACCCTACGAGTGAGTTTTAATATTATTTTGGGCACAATTGCTAGCACAAGTGTGGGGTGGTGAAGATGTGTATCAAAGTATGGTGTTGGTAAATCTTTTGTACTACGAATGAGAAGGGATAGAAAAAGTGTTGGTGTTTGGTTTATGAAAAAAAAAAAGAAAAAAAATCAAAATCAAAATCAGTAAAAAAAAAATGGAACGAAGTGTTTGGAAAAAGTTGAGTCAAAGAATGTTTGATGATGGTTATGTATTAATGCTTCCAAAGTGGCGTTGGTGGACGAGTTTTCATTGAATTATGTTTGGATTTTAGAGTAAAGAAGGAGAAAGATTGCTCGAATCAAGCTAAGGAGGTGAGTTATGAGGCAATTTCAAGAAGTTTTGATTAAGCTCACTCGTTTTTCTATTTTGATACTCCTTTTATCCTTTCGTTTAGTCCCGTCCCAAGCCTAACGTTACAACCGTGCATGTCCTGCCTGACCTTAGTTAGCCTTGATTTGACCTCGATTAGTGGAGATGTTTATGAAGTATAAGCCTATGGTGTAACAACAATAGTCATGCATCTATAATCTGAACCGGTTAACTGTGATGAATGAATGAGAAGCTATGCACACACTCACATTCCGTTTTTGTAATAAGGTAGGATTAGACTCAATTACATTTGCCTGGTTGTTTTCACTTGCCCTTTGCATATGATGATCCCGTGTATGACTACAATGTTGACTCTATGTTACATTTCAGAGTCGCTTTGTTTCCTCGAGGGCGAGCAAAAGCTAAGTGGGGGGTAGTTGATGGGAGTCAAATTGTAGTGTATTTCTTATATGAGATTACCTCCTTTTATGAGTTATTCATTGTTATTTTGGGCTAATATGGGTATTATATGAACGATATTCACTGCATGTTTCGAGACTAATGACGTTTTCGTCCAAAAAACTCGTGTTTTATATGGATTTCGTTACGTTTCTGTCAATGTATATTATGCCTTGGTGTTCGTGTCTTTGTTTTCAGGCTTAGATTGATGTATAAGGTCGAGAATAATGAAGAGAGTCTCGAGAAAGAACGAGATTTGGGGCCAAGGAGGAGAAAAGAGTGAAGAATCATTGACGAAATCTAAACCAGCCACTTCAGGGGCATTTTGGTCACACCTGGATACACTTTCAGGAAGATTTGTCTTCACAAAAGTTGTAGGTAATTGAACGAGCTTTCTAACGCATCTTGAATCGTTCAAATAGGAGCTCTACACAAGAAGTTATTGCTGATTAACTGAAGACAGGATCCAAACGAGCGTTTACGGAGCAAATTTACATACAGCGTGTGGGCTTTTCTGGCAGACGGGCGTTTGCCTTGCCACGGAAGCCCGTTCGCGGTCGGGATGCGGCAATATCCTATAAAACCCCCTTTTTTCGGTCCCATATTATATCTATTCAGACCTGGACGACTTTGGGCATCTTAGGGACGATTTTAGGGCGGTTTTTGAGTAGTTTAAACACCCTTTGATTCCCATATTCCATAGATTAATTCCATTGATTCTACATACTTTTTATTAGATTAAATTTCTGTTTCAACACCAAAGATTCGACTTTTAGCGCAGTACCTTTACTCAATATTCAAGGTTTGATTTTTATGATGATTATGCTTTCGTTTATTATTGTTCTTAGTATAATTTCCTTTAATTACTTCGTTGTTAGTATGATTATGAGTAGCTAAAGTAGTTGTGTAGCCGAATTATGTGAAAACGGGTGAAAATCCCAAAGGGGGATGAGATGGGAGTTGTGTAGCGCTTAATTAAACGTTTGTATGATGAATTCATGTTCTAAAACTTGTTTTGATTGTTTTAATAGCTTTGAATGAGATTGACAACCTTGTTCACTGTTACACACACATCGAGCTTATATATGTACTAGTGTGAATCCCACGCCGTGCAAGGCACGGCGTGCCCGTGAGGCCTAAATGTAGAAGTTGAAAAAATATGAAAGTCATATAGTTTAAAAGATGAAGCATTCATATAAACCTACAACCATATAGTTCAAAAGATATATAGGTTTAGCTATCATAACTTACAAAAGATAGTGGAATATGATGATTGCAAGCTCTAATAGTTATGTATATTACTACACCATTAAACTTTAGCTATGTTAAAAGCTAATGGTGATAATATATTAACTATATTTCCCCACTATGTCAAAGTTTGGCTTTTAAAGAACACATACAAAACAACCTGGCTTTTAGATACATTATATCACATAGATGCATATATAGATACATCATATCATAAAATAGATACATGAATCCTTCTTCAATTTTCTGTTTTTAAAAAAAATAAAATTCCGGTATTTTTCTTTTTTAATTTTTTGTTTAACAAAGAATATTAATGTGCTGTTCTCATCCCTTTTCATAGACGACGATGATAGATGAGAAAAGAAAAATATAACGAAAGTAAATACAATACATTTAATAGACATAATTCCCGGTAAAAAAAGAAAGCTTAAAAAATAAGAGAAAGTGATTAATAGTAGATATGTATGTAGAAACATCATATCACATAGATGTTTATATAGATACATAGTATGGCATTCCGTATCTTTTTTTAATTTTTATTTTTGGGTTTATCAAAAAATATTAATGTGATGTTTTCATAAATGATGATTTTTTTGTTCTAGATGTGTATATAGATACATCATATCACATAAATGTACATACATATTGGATACATCATATCAAGAAATGAATACATGAATCTTCTCTATGATTTTTTTATTTAATACAATTTCGTTTTTTTTTTTTTTTGGTTCAAC
The DNA here is from genome assembly GCA_036785695.1 of Gentiana straminea. Lineage (NCBI taxonomy): Eukaryota > Viridiplantae > Streptophyta > Magnoliopsida > Gentianales > Gentianaceae > Gentiana > Gentiana straminea. The sequence continues at coordinate 3,917,957 of JAVUPR010000114.1, forward strand.
AGAACCACAATATTTTTTTTATTTTTTTTTAATTTCTTCCCCGTTGACACGTGTCAAGTCCAGAGCTTGCCACGTGTCAGCCTCCCATTCAATTCGGCTCTCTTTTTATTTGATAGAGATTAAATAAGTACAATACACTTTTTTTAATAGACAACCGGTATAATTATAAGCAATTCTTCTTTACATATCTACTATTATATGTATACATAGTTTTTGTTTACTCATTAACTATTCAGCTATAACCCCGGGAAGAAAATATATTTCGAATTATATTAATAAAAGTTCTATTTTCTTATAAAAAAAACTATAACTATAACAATTGTTTATCATCGTATATGTGTCTGCGACATAAAAATTGATCGGTATAACGCAAGGCGTATCACCAAACATACAAAAAATATAAAGTTTCACAATTTAATAGAGAATACATATAACCAGTATAATTATATATAAGAAATTCTTTTTTATATATCTACTATTATATGTATACATGATTTTTTTTTACCCATTAAATATTCAACTATAACCCTGGTAAGAAAAAATATTTAGAATTAGATTAATAAAAGCTTTTTTTTTTCTTAAAAGATTATCACCACAACAAATTTTTACCATTGTGTATGTGTCAGCGACATAAGAAGGCTACACTAAATACCAACATATTATAATTATATGTTTACATAACACTATAAAATAAAATAATAAATGATCATTGCCACAACACGCGACGTACCACCAAACGTATTAAAAACATAAAACTTCACGATTTAATAGAGAACACGTATTAATTAGTATTAGTATGACTCAAGTCATAACAAATATATTATTTGTATTAGTATGACTCAAGCCATAACTAATAATATAAAGCATAACATTTTTTATCGGAATCCATAAACTAAGTAAAATGCAAAATATTACATTTTTTAACGGGATCCATAAACTCATTTTAAGTAAATGTAAATGTAGATCAATTGACGTGTCTCACACACTATTAATGGTGAGATCATGTGTAGTGACACATGCTATGCATAAATGTGTTGCATGTATCATTTTCCATCTTATATATATTTGCTAAGGTTACTAAAAAACAAAAAAAATTACATTTTTAACGGGATCCATAAACTCATTTTAAGTAAATAAACGTAAATGTATATCAATTGATGTGTCTCACACACCATTAACGGTGAAATCATATGTAGCGATACACAATGGCGGACCCAAAACTTTTTTCAGCGGGGTCCGTAAATATTTAACACAGTAAATAATTTTTTTTACGGGATCCAAAACATTTTTCTATAGGTAAAATGTATAGTATTTTTATTTTTAACGGGATCCGTGAACCCCATATGTATAAGGTAGATCCGCCCCTGACGATACATGTTATGCATAAATGTGTTGTGTATGTATATTTTCCATCTTTTATATATATATATATATATATATATATATATATATATATATATATATATATATATATATATATATATATATATATATATATATATTTGATAAGGTTACTTAAAAAAAAAAAAAAAAAAAGGTAGCAACTGACACGTGTCAAATGAGGAGCTTGCCACGTGTCAGCATTAGGCTAAACCAAAGAATTGAATCAATAGGGGGACGTGGAGCCTTCTTGGCAAACTTCCTCTCTTTTTATTATAGATAGATTTTGCGGCGAGGTGTGGGATACGGGTATTAGAATCACTAGACATAGCCTCGATTGTTAGATTGACAACCTAGCTAGACGTTAGGACTGTGCCTATGTGAGGTTCTTATCAGGTTCCCGAGCGGCTCATTATTCTGGTCAACCATGTTAGGCGAGTTAGCTTTCTAAAGGGAGGGTTAATAAGCCTAGTATAGGGGGTTAAGCGAGAGTTGTTCAGACCTTAACGCAAGAATAAGGAGTTGACACCCGTGGATGTCATATAAACTGAATTGGATAGGTAGGTCGGTTAAGACACACTCCTTGTCAAGTCTTTCCTGTGGGGTAAAAGTAACCTGTTGGATCGTAGTTCGGCTATGCTCTTTTAATCACCTAGATAAATCCGTTAGAGTAATATTTATTTTCTGCATTAGCTATAATACTTTTCACTTAATATTGACCTGAACCAAGTTTAGACGTCGACTTTGGTACTTCACTATTATTCCCTGTGGATTCGACCTTGAAACCACTATACTACCGTTGACCCGATACTCTGTCGGTTAAGGTTAGCGGTTAAGTATTTTGCTATCAGGCATTTCAAAGACTTGCCCAATTTCCTTTCGGCTTCTGCTTGGAATTCCTTAAACTTTCCAAAAGTTTCGGATTTCGAATGCAGCAGATAAACATAACCGAATCTCGAGTAGTCGTCGATGAAAGTCACAAAGTACTCGAATCCGCCTCTAGCTTGCACATTCATCGGACCACAAAGGTCTGGATGTACTAACTCTAAAGGTTCTTTAGCCCTATTTCCCTTTGACGAGAAGGGACGCTTAGTCATTTTTACCTCCAGGCAAGATTCACAGATCGGCAACGAGTCAACATATAACTCTTTTAAGGAATCACCCTTAGCCAGTCGTTTGAGTCTTTCCAAGGAAATATGACCTAGCCTAAGGTGCCAAAGATATGTTTTATCTTCTTTTTGAGAAACTTTCTTCCTTTTTGTAGATTGTTGATGTGCTATTTTAAATATTTCAGTGTTAAGCAGTGGAGCATACGTTGGTTTAATAAAATATAATCCGTTTTCCAGTATTGTAGAACACAAATTAAAACCATTTTTGGAAATAATAAATTCGTCATTCACAAAGGAAACTGAAAAAAAAATTCTTTCAATGCTAAAACGGAAATCAAATTCCTACGGAAGTTTGGAATAAAATAAACATGGTCTAAACGTAGAACTTTATTGCCAAAAACTAAATCAACAGCTCCCACTGCTTTAGCTGAAACAAGCGCCCCAGTGCCAACTCTCATCACTTGAGTACCTTCCTCTAGCTCCTCAAACGAACTAAGGATCTGCCAAGAAGAACATACATGGTTAGTAGCTCCAGTATCCAGTATCCAAATTGATACATCTTTAGCTACATTGAAGGATTCCAAGACTAGTAATTTCGAATTACCTTTCTTATCCTTTCCATTGCCAGCTTTGACCTTTCCATCCTTTACGTCTTTGAGATATGCTGGACAGTGACGACGCCAATGTCCTATCTCGTTACAGTAAAAGCACTTCCCTTTAGGTTTGGAAAGATTGGTCTGTTTGGCCTTCTTTTTCATAGGTTTTGGTTTAGGCGCAGTAACATGTTTAGACTTGGTCTTGCCCTTATGGCCAGAGTTCGACGCCTTGGCTTCAACCATATTGGCTTCCGCCTTCTTTTCCCCTTCTTTGCCTCTGTTGTTAGACGAGAGAGCTTCGAAGACTTGCAGTTCATTGATCAACCGTGGCATGTCAAACTTGAGTTTTTTCATGACATAATTAGTCTTGAACTGTAGGAAATCAGGTGTAAGTGATTCAAGAATCATAGACACCTGAGTAGCATCGTCAAACTTTGACCCATGAGTTTCTGCATCAGTAAAGTAGTTGATCATGTTCATGACATGACCAGTTACAGACTGACCTCTCCTCATTTTAGCGTTAACGGCCATCCTCACTGCTTCGTGCCTTGCATGATCAGAAGGGGTGCCAAACATGGAGGATAAGTGTTGCATGATTTCTCGTGCACTCTTAAAGCCTTCAAGTTTGTTCCTAATGACCTCCGACACTGATGCTAAGATGATACCACGCGCCTTATTATCCGCTTCAATCCATTTTTTACGGTCGTCTTTAATGGATTTAGACGGATTCTGTACGGGAAGTACAGGGCATTCCATAGTCAAAACAAATTGCGCGTTCTCAAAGATGAGTACCACGTTCAGGTTACTTTTCCACTTTCCAAAGTTGTTACCATTAAATTTATCATTCAGTAATAAGGAAAGTTGTGACGACATGATTGCTGAAAATAAAATGACAGAAATTAAATTCAAAACACTACTAGATAAATTTTAGGAATTATAAACTTTAAAAAAAAGTCTATTATACCATTCCAAGGATTTAACCTTGCATCGTACCGCCACCTAGGGGGTCAATATCAGCACGATGACGGTTAAACTGAGATAATCTCTCTCGATGATTAAACATTGAGAATCAAACATCTCTTGGGAATCGTACATCCCATACTTTAATCGTCGATTACCTTCCTTCTACAGCCAAAATATTTCCTAAAATATCCTGGTGAGTGTGACCAACTATATCAGACCTTTAAGTACACCCCGAGTATGCCTACTTAGGGCAGGTCAGTGACCCGGCGAGTCCTCAAGATCCTATCCTTTCAGAGACCATGCCTTGAATTTTGACGAGAGTTCAAGTCAAGGTGGAGATTTGTCAGCAAAGTGACTTAAACTCTACATCTGGTAGAATTAATCCGGTTATCAGCAGAGTGATGGCCTGCTGAGAAGTGTATCCAAGTCTGTGAAAATCAGCTGGGAAGTCTGCTGAGCTTTCTTCTCGGGTCAGCTGTCTGCTGAAAGATAGTCTGCAAGAGGATAGTGGGGGTCAGCAGAGTGTTTTGGATACAGCTGAGTTCTACATTGGGGCAATGATCAGCTGAGTTGTGTCAGAAGAGTGACACAACATCTGGGGCATTTATGGCAATCCGACAAAGATTCTTGGCGGTTAGGGTTTAGGGATATGTGCCTATAAATACCAACTATATTGATCATTGTAAAGTGTGTAATCCATCTGAAATTCAGTGCATAATAAAATATCTCTTTTCTATCCATGGAGTAGTCGGCACAACGCCGGAAACCACGTTAAATCCTTGTGTTCTTCTTGTTTTTTGTTCTTTGTGTGATTGTTTATGTTAGATTGCATCTGTTAACTATCTATCTTGCATCTGGATTCCCTATCATGTTATAACAGACTTGTTTGAGGCCCGATATGAATAATACAAATACTCTTCGGATTATACCCTTGTCAAAAGTCCCCAAACTGGGCTAGGTGGGAGATCGCATATGAGGTCTTCTAGTAGAGTGACGTGGCCCAAACTGATAGGCTGGAGTCTAATCGTTTTTTATTTGATTGATGTCTGACAGCCCGTATGTTGAAATTTAAATGTCTTGAACATATCTCGGGGCGTCTCTTCAGATTTTTTTGAAGATCTAGCGGATTTCGATGATTATCCTAATGGAAGAGGAAATTCCGTCATCAACTTAATGACATCTTTCTCTAGAAAAAGGGGGTGATATCGCCATTCACAATTTACCGCCTTCAATCTTTATAGCTTTCACTCAAGAAAACTACGCGTCTTTGTCTTCCTCATAGAAATCCCATTTCTAGACCTTCAACACAAGTAAGTCTCTTCTTTTTGCTGTAGTTCAATCTCTTTTCTTAACCATGTCTTTCGTTAGACGAAGCTTCTCAGATGACGCTCTTAGCGAGGATATCTCAGAAGCCGCATTCTTTGTGGCTCTTGATCATTCTGTTCTACAATCTACAATGGGTTCTGATGAATCTTCTTCCGTTGATACCTCTGTATGCCAGGACCGGACCCTGTCCGGCCGAAGGCATTCCTTCCACCCTCACAGAGGAGTGAATGATAACCTTTTTCAACCAATACGGTATTGACGTGGAGACTTTCAATCCCTTTCTACCTATATGTCTTGAGAGAGCTAACTCCTGATGGGAGTCAACTTTACTGTACTTTGGTGTGCAGTTTAACCCCCGTTTATCGCTATTGGCATGTTTTGGGTAGATATAGACTTGGTTGAGAGCAATATCGAGAGTTACACGCACGGGGAGTTAAACTGTCATATCGATAGTAAACTCCGCCTTTTTAATGATATTTGACTCTTTTTTGAGCACTTTTGTCTTGTGGAATTACGCGTGGTGTTTGTTCGTCTATGTTATTGCAGGACCTAGGTGACTCGAGGATCTGGAAGGCGATGTTTTGGACTAAGAGACAGGTTCGTGGAACGAGAGTTGAATGAAAGTGGAAGAAAAGCCAAGTTTGGAGTGAAGTCAAGGCAAACGGGCGTTTGCCATACCCAAACTGGCGTTTGCAGGAAGCCCACCTCAAACGGACGTTTGCCCATATCAAACGGGCGTCTACAGAGTGATACTTCATTCAGAAAGGTGGGTTTTCAGCTGGACGGGCATCCCAATAACCCCCAAACAGGCGTTTGGATAGGTTCAGCCCGAAGTAAAAAGCTCATATAAAGCAAACGAGCGTCCAGGGTACACAAATGGGCGTTTGCCCTCAAGACATGGTTCAACAAACGGGCGTTCAGAGAAATGCAAACGCCCGTCCACTAAAGACGAAGCCATAATATCATCATATTTCTCCAGGAAAACGGGCATTTGGAGGGACTCAAACGGGCGTTTGTGACCGACAGCACCAGATTTCAACCTACTCTATAAATACACAGCTCATTCAGCCCTTATGCAAACTTGGCCGACTTTAATCTTCCTTTGAGCGATTTTGGTGCGATTTTAGGGTAGATTAAACATCCTTTGATCTTTTGATTCCTTCGATAATTTCCTTTGATTCTACACATCTTTTATAGCTTAGATTTACATTACAAGATCAAAGATTCAACTTTTTGGGTGCAAACTATTTCTTCATATTTTCTGGATCTGATTTTCAGCAGCTATATGGTAATGACTTTCCTTTTGTTTATTGTTTGTTGTTCAATTTCCGTTCTTTATTCTGTTATTAGCATAATCATGAGTTGCTAAATTTATGTGTAGTCGAATTATGTGAAAGCGAGCAAAAACCCTAAGGGGGATGAGATAGGGAATTGTGTTGTGCATAATTGAATGTTTAAACGATTAATCCAAGTCCTAAAACTTGTTTTAATATCTTTGAATTAGATTGATCACCTAATTCACTGTCACACACTTCAAACTTATAGATATATTTTGCGGTGAGATGTGGGATGAGGGGTTTTGGGATCGTTGCGTAGATTCGACCTAGATGTTAGGTTCGTTTCCAATACAGAGGTTTGTCATCGTTGTTCGAGCGACTCTAGAGCGTAATCATGTTAGGTTAATTGGTTTTCTAAAGGGAGAATTAATTAACCTCACATAGGGTGGTTAGATCGAGTTGTTCAGTCTAATCGCTAGAATTAGGGGTTGGCACCCGTGGATGTCGCTAAACTACATAGGATAGGTAGGTTGGTTAAGACACGCTCCCTGTCAAGTCTTTCCTTAGGGATAAAAGTAGCTCATGGGATCATAGTTCGGCTATACCTTTTAATACCTAGAAGTAAACTCATGAGTATAATCTTTATTTTTGCATTAGTATAATATCTCTCCACCATTATTTTTACCTGAACTAAGTTCTAAGTTGACTTTGGTACTTAGACATTACTCCCTGTGGATTCGACCTTGTGACCACTATACTACCGTTGACCCGATACTCTGTCGGTTAAAGTTAGCGGTTAATTATTTTTCTATCAAGAATTTTGGAGCCGTTGCCGGGGAGTAACGTTTGATATCTTGTAAGTTGACCGAAAGCTTGGGCTTAGGTCATTTTTATTTTGTTTTCTTGTTGTTTCTTGTTTGTCAGTGTATGACCCGAAGCTCTAAAGAACCTCTTATCGAGCCAATTCTAGAGATTGAAGCTTACGCACGTCATAGAAACAGTCAGCGCCGAGGAGAGATCCTGGTCGCTAGTCCGAACACTTTGTTTGAGGAAGAAGGGACAGTAGAAAGCTCACTTTCAGATTCCTCTGCAAAAATAGATGACGTAATGGCTCGACGGAATGGCAAAGATCCTATTGATGAACAGAATCTACCGGGGCAAACTTTGAACCCTACTGGTGGTACTGCTACATTACAATTACAAACTCCACCGAGGGACCCTCGTGAAGATCAGCCGGGGGGAGACAGCACAGTATTACAGCAGTGTGGTACCCCAATATTCAATCAGAGAACAGGGATTGGACAGGACAGGGAAAGACAGAATCCCCAGAATTTCAAACCAGAACTTGACCAAGAAACTGTGAACCGATTACTATAGATGCTAGATAATCAAGGAAATCAACAGGGGTTCCAAAACCCATACCCTCAACAACCCTTTGTGCAGCAGTTTTATCAACAACAACAATAGCAGAATTATCAGCCACAGATGGCTCAGCAGGTACAGAGACCGAGAGTCTGTCGAGACTATGTTACCACCCCATAGGAAGTTATAGGGCACAATCCAATTAGAGTGCCCCCAATTAATGCGACAACATGGACATCAAGCAAAATATTCTGAACATGTTGGGGGAACACGCCTTGTTCCACGGGAAGTCGACTAAGAACCCGAACAGCTTTCTGGATCACTTTCTCCAGATTTGTGGAACGATGAAATATAATGGGGTGAGTGACGAGGCGGTAAAGCTAATAGTTTTTCTGTTTTCATTGAGAGGAGCCGCTAAGGATTGGTTCGATTCATTGCCCAATGATTCATTGCATACATGGGCAGATGTAGTGAAAGTGTTTTTTAAAGAAGTACTTTCCTCCGGCGAAGATTTTAGATCTGAAAGAAGAAATCTCTTCGTTTGACGGTCTCGAGGGAGAGACGCTAAAAGAGACATATGAGGGATTCAGGGGTCTACTGAAGAGATGCCCTCCACACGGTTTTTCCACTGTTGAGCAAGTCATTATATTATTCAGGGCCTTAGAGCCAATGGACCAAAACAAGCTGAATGCCGCCAGCGGCGGAGATATCATGAATGTGCCGCCAGAACAAGCTATGAGACAGATTGAGAATGCGGCAAATGGGGAAAGACAATGGGGGTCTAGTAGAAAAATGAAGAAAGCCTTAATGGAAAGTGTAAAGTCACGAAAGAGGAACTCGATCGAGAATCTGCAATGCACGACAAGATGCAAGAAATGGTACTAAAGATGGACCGAATGGAGTTAGAAAGAAAAAAGGCACAGCAATGCCAACTTTGTGGAGGTGGATGATGACGGAAAAATTCACCGTTATTTTTATAACTTTTCAACCCGTTTCTGATATCATTTTGAGCACTTTTGTATCATTTCGAGTATTTAATTCCTAAGTTTCATAAAAATATATAAGTAGTAACTATTATGTAAAATATCGTGTTTTTAGAAGTTTTTATTAGTTTTTGTACCGGTTTAGTAACCGGAGTGTCGTGTCGGATTTACGTTTGGTATTTTGGTGGTTTATTGCAGAATCATAAGTGGACCAAGATTCTACGTAACGACATGTTTTGAGCCCTAAAAGAGGTGTTTAGAGGGTTAGAAGAAGGTGCCACAAGCTTACGAGTTCAAAAGGGTCGTTTTTCCTAAGTACTTGAATCGTTACATATTTTCGACGGAGATTTGACCCAGCTTAGAGGCATTTTCAGGGGATGACTTCTTAATGAAAGTTGTAGATCTTCACATAAGCTTTCCAACGCACATTGAATCACGTCAATTGGAGTTCTACAACTCAAGTTATGGTCAAGTGGCTAATCGATTCGTATCAGTAAAATGTCGTAAAACGACACGTAATGGAAATGGCTCATCAAAACGACATTTTCTGAAGAAGCTTCCTTAATAAAAGTTGTATATCTTCAAGAAAGCTTTCCAATGGATTTTGAATCAAGTCAATCGGACTTCTACAACTCAAATGGTGGTCAAGTGGCTAATTGATTTGTATTAAGGAAAATGTCGCAAACGACACGTAATGGGAATGGCCCATCAAAACAACGTTTTCTGAAGAAGTGTCCTTCATGAAAGTTGTAGAGTTTTCCGAGAGCTTTCTAATGACGTTTGAATCATGATTTTTGGAGGTCTACAACTCGAGATATGAATTTTAGAAGTTTAATATATAATTATATATAATTTCCCCGCTTGCATGTCTTTGCATGTTACTACTGTAATGATTAGTGATGATGATCTCGGATCGATCCGGCACAATTTCGGATCGATCCGGCTCCTCAACATTTTCTATATATACAGAGCACATGCGAGAGAAACCTTTGCCCCCTTCTTTCCCTCCTTTGCTTCATCTTCTCCCTTCTATTTTATTTTGGGCCTATATATATCTATATTGATATATATATTTGTAGTAATTTATGTCGTTATAATGTCGGTGTAATAACCCGACTAGTTATCGTTTTAATATAATTTCATTTCCGTTTTTATTGCTTTCTTTTACTTTTATGCAATTAGTATAAATATATATATATATACGTATACTATATATATATCTATATCTATATATATCTATATATATATCTATACGTATATCTATATAGTTTGTAGTTATCTTTTTCGTTTTGTTTTCTTTCGTTTTGTTATTTTCGTTGTTATTAAATATGAGTAGTTAAACTCAACATAGCCGAATTATGTGAAAACGGGTAAAATCAACCCTCGGGAAACGAGATGGAGTTGTGTTGTGCTTAATTTAACGTTTTTATGATAAAATCATGTTTTAAACTTGTTTTGGTCATTTTAATAGCTTTGAATAAAATTGACAACTTTGTTCACGGTTACATCGAGCTTATAAATGTATTTTGCGGTGAGATGTGAGATATGGATATCACTAATCATAGTCCGGATTGTTAGATTGACAATCTAAGTGACAGATCTGGACTATGCCTAAGTGAGATTCTTATTTTTACGAGATGTGCGAAACATGTTTTAAAATCACTAAACCATAGTCTTAATCGTTAGATTGGCAACCTAAGTGACACGTTAAAATTATGTTTTTTGTGAGGTTTTTCAGCGGTTTTTTTTATTCCGGTCAACCATGTTAGGCGAGTTAGCTTTCTAAAGGGAGGGTTAATAAACCTAGTGTGGGGGTTAAGTGAGAGCCGTTCGAGATCTTAACGCAAGAATAAAGAGTTGACTCCCGTGAATATCATATGAAGCGAATCGGATAAAACACACTCCTTATCAAGTTTTTCTGTGGGGAGATAACTTTGTTGGATCATGGCTCGGCTATGCTTTTTAATCACCTAGTTAATCTCGTTAGTTAAAATTTATTTTTTTCGCATTAGTATAAAAACTCCACCTAAAACTTTGATCGCCTAGACTAAGAACCACGTTCGCTTTGGTACTCACAACCACATTTCTCTTGGGACGACCTCGTACTCCCGTAGCTATCCTAGCAATCGACCTGGTACTCTGCCAGTTAGAGAGTTAGTTTACCCACAGTTGCGAGTCTTTATAAATGTATTTTTGAGGGGTAAATTTTAGCTCATCAAAAATTGGCGCCGTTGCCGGGGAAATGTGTGATATTGTTGTGATATCTTGTAAGTGAACCGAAGGCTTGGGCCTAGGTTTTTATTTTTATTTTACTTCCGATAAGAGTCTTGGGATGCTGAAGTGATATTGTCCTGAACTCGGTTTGAATACGACTTTGGTACTCAACCCAATCTCTTTACGGGGTTGTTATATTAGGTTGATATCTTGTAAGTCTGGCTAGAACTGAGGCTTAGGGCCTTCGGCTACCATAAAAAAAAAATTAAAAAAAAAAAACGAGAAAAAAAAAAGAAAAAAAAAGAATTTTATTGTTTTCGTGTTGTTTTCTGAAATCTTGCAGTTTGAACTGAAATGGATCAATATTTCAATCAATATTACTCACCTGAACAACAATACCCCTACCAACCTTATCAACAACAGTTCGTGTCTGAGCCTCAGTATCAACAGCAGAGTAACCAGGATTCTTGGTCCTATAAATGCCCTAGTGCATACCAGGACCAGAATTATGGTTATTCGAGTAATGAGCCACCCTATTACGAGGGTTACCCGAACCCTAATGCTTATCAGGATTACAGTGTTCATACTCAACACGTTGATAGCTTCAACCAGATTCAGCCACCTGATCAGTGTCTGGAATGGCAAGAAGACTGCTACTCACCTCCGATGAATCAAAGTCAATATGATCAGTTTTCCCCCATGCCACAAGAAGACTTCACCGACAGTCAAATAGAGCAACTAGAGCGATTGGACCAGATCTTGCAAGAGCGACTGTTGGACATGCAGGAGTTCAAGGTAAGTACTGACTCCGCCATAAGAAATCTTCAAGACAAGGTGGGGGAATTGATTGAATTAGTGAGGTATGTGAAAGAGGCAGAGACATGTGAGGTGGTTAAGGATGATGATGTTATCACTGAAGAAGTTCAGGTCGAGAAAAAGGTTGAAGATTCAGTTTGCTATAATGAGATTTCAGAGTTAGAGGAGCAAGAGATTGATCGGCCATCTTTAGTAAAGCCACTGGGAGAGTTGGTAATAGTAGATATGTTGGTCCCGGATTACTACATTCGTCCACTCTGTGAGGATGAATTTTCTGCGGTCCAGTTTGTATACTCCCCAATGGATGATCTTTATGGTGATTTTCAAAAGAAGATGGTTCGACAGGCTGATAAAAGAAGGTTCGACGGCTGGGAGGAGATAGCATCGAGAACCAAACGAGGTACGTTTCTAGACAATTTAATTTCGATGGTTCTCGCTTTGATCACTTTTCTTAAGCTGTTGATCTTCTTAAGTTCGGATTTTGGTTAATTGAGTCTGTATAGAGTCGCCTGTCGAGCGAACGACGTTAAACAAAAGCGCTACCGGGAGGCAGCCCGTTAAATAAATAATTTGAATAAGACTAGTCTTAATGAAATGTAGAATCTGTATGAAAGATGAACACAAAGCACAACCAAGTCTCAGGATGAATGTTTGAATTTCATTAAGAGGGAATGATTAGGTGGTTATCCGAAAATCCCGATGGAGAAAAAGATAAAAATTCAAATGTATCATTTCTTGGACTTAGGTTATTGAACCCTTGAGGATCGGGTATAAAAGACTCACTACATTACATTTCATGATCTAGTCTGTTTCAAATTTCTAGTCGTTGTAGTAGAGTGGTGAGTATTCCCGCTTTAATAAAACTGTGTGTAATAAAAATGAAACTAAGAATAGCTGACTTGACTGTGATATATGCTCTTGTGATACTTTCTATAATACGTATATGCTTAGATGTTCTGTGTTTTACCCGTTAAGGTTATTTTTCCATCTAAAGCTATTATGTGATATGCTATCGAGTTTTTCGACGTAACGGGGCCATTTTCTTATTATTCCCATATCCCTATTACATACTTTGGCATGAGGACCATGTCCCGTGTTGGCTTTGTTTTGGTTGTTTTGGTACGGGGATTCGGGATGTGCTTTCTCATGGTTTGTTACGGGATTCGATAACACCTTCTCGCCTGGTTTATAAGCTAAGTCTTCCTCTCTATCTCATTTACACTCGAGAATAATGCAAAATCGTAAGTGGGGGGTAGAGTACGGTTGGTTTAGAAATGGCGGTAAGTGTTTAAACCCTTAGTTTTTGATCTTTTTCGAGCATTATTTAGTTGATTAAAATAATTTGTATAAGGTATATATTTCATGGATTTAAAGATGTAATGATCAATTTGGATATGTATAACCAATGTGAACCGCAAGTGTATTTTAACCGGAAATTTATTTGTATAACATAAATTCCTTCACGTAAGCCTTTGATATTGAAGCGAAAATTTTAAACTGTACCCATTCAGTATCCTAGTGGTTATTCTAGAGATAATAGAAGTAACTTAGTACCTAACTTTTGAACGTGTACTGTGAATATCTCGAAGGTTTGAATGTGATAGGAAGAATACCAAACTAAGATAAACTATATGTCGGTTGTAGCTACCAATGATTTGAGTGTGGTAGGGCGTTATCACGAAACGTCCTATATCACTATGAGGTTTAAAAGCTCCCGATTGCCTGATGATTGTAGTCTAGCTAGGGTGTTATCACGAAACATCCTATTGCTAGGAATGAGGGCATATACTATACATGTGAAAAAAAAAAGAGTTAGATAGGTATTAATGTATTCGATCTCACCTCATGACGCTTGCAAGATAGTCGATTTTGGCAATGAGTTCGGATATGTTAGTATTCTATGAAAAGAAAAAAAGAAAAAAATAGAAAAGAAAAGAAAAAGTTGGTTGAAAACTTAGTTATCTTCGACTATCCCCGAGTATAAACTAAATGATATGCTTTAGGGATTATCCTAATAAGTACACGGGAGGACTTTGTGTGGAACTCATTCGCCTATACCTAGGAAAGTTTTTAGGATTGTCGAATGGATACTAGTGCGTTTGCTTGATTTATTCAAGAGAGGATAGTGGAAATTGAAAAGGCTTGTCACACACACACTCGTTATACATTTATATTGCGGTTAACGTGTGATTATGATTCAATTGGTTGTATCATCGATTGTCATTTATATCTTATCTTCATGAATTTTTCCTCATTCATTTTATTTTATCGCTAATTTTGTTCGAGGACGACCAAAAGCTAAGTGGGGGGTTGTGATGACGGAAAAATTCACCGTTATTTTTATAACTTTTCAACCCGTTTCTGATATCATTTTGAGCACTTTTGTATCATTTCGAGTATTTAATTCCTAAGTTTCATAAAAATATATAAGTAGTAACTATTATGTAAAATATCGTGTTTTTAGAAGTTTTTATTAGTTTTTGTACCGGTTTAGTAACCGGAGTGTCGTGTCGGATTTACGTTTGGTATTTTGGTGGTTTATTGCGAATCATAAGTGGACCAAGATTCTACGTAACGACATGTTTTGAGCCCTAAAAGAGGTGTTTAGAGGGTTAGAAGAAGGTGCCACAAGCTTACGAGTTCAAAAGGGTCGTTTTTCCTAAGTACTTGAATCGTTACATATTTTCGACGGAGATTTGACCCAGCTTAGAGGCATTTTCAGGGGATGACTTCTTAATGAAAGTTGTAGATCTTCACATAAGCTTTCCAACGCACATTGAATCACGTCAATTGGAGTTCTACAACTCAAGTTATGGTCAAGTGGCTAATCGATTCGTATCAGTAAAATGTCGTAAAACGACACGTAATGGAAATGGCTCATCAAAACGACATTTTCGAAGAAGCTTCCTTAATAAAAGTTGTATATCTTCAAGAAAGCTTTCCAATGGATTTTGAATCAAGTCAATCGGACTTCTACAACTCAAATGGTGGTCAAGTGGCTAATTGATTTGTATTAAGGAAAATGTCGCAAACGACACGTAATGGGAATGGCCCATCAAAACAACGTTTTCTGAAGAAGTGTCTTTCATGAAAGTTGTAGAGTTTTCCGAGAGCTTTCTAATGACGTTTGAATCATGATTTTTGGAGGTCTACAACTCGAGATATGAATTTTAGAAGTTTAATATATAATTATATATAATTTCCCCGCTGCATGTGCTGCATGTTACTACTGTAATGATTAGTGATGATGATCTCGGATCGATCCGGCACAATTTCGGATCGATCCGGCTCCTCAACATTTTCTATATATACAGAGCACATGCAGAGAAACCTTTTGCCCCCTTCTTTCCCTCCTTTGCTTCATCTTCTCCCTTCTATTTTATTTTGGGCCTATATATATCTATATTGATATATATATATTTGTAGTAATTTATGTCGTTATAATGTCGGTGTAATAACCCGACTAGTTATCGTTTTAATATAATTTCATTTCCGTTTTTATTGCTTTCTTTTACTTTTATGCAATTAGTATAAATATATATATATACGTATACTATATATATATCTATATCTATATATATCTATATATATATATATCTATACGTATATCTATATAGCTGTAGTTATCTTTTTCGTTTTGTTTTCTTTCGTTTTGTTATTTTCGTTGTTATTAAATATGAGTAGTTAAACTCAACATAGCCGAATTATGTGAAAACGGGTAAAATCAACCCTCGGGAAACGAGATGGAGTTGTGTTGTGCTTAATTTAACGTTTTTATGATAAAATCATGTTTTAAACTTGTTTTGGTCATTTTAATAGCTTTGAATAAAATTGACAACTTTGTTCACGGTTACATCGAGCTTATAAATGTATTTTGCGGTGAGATGTGAGATATGGATATCACTAATCATAGTCCGGATTGTTAGATTGACAATCTAAGTGACGTATCCGGACTATGCCTAAGTGAGATTCTTATTTTTACGAGATGTGCGAAACATGTTTTAAAATCACTAAACCATAGTCTTAATCGTTAGATTGGCAACCTAAGTGACACGTTAAAATTATGTTTTTTGTGAGGTTTTTCAGCGGTTTTTTTTATTCCGGTCAACCATGTTAGGCGAGTTAGCTTTCTAAAGGGAGGGTTAATAAACCTAGTGTGGGGGTTAAGTGAGAGTTGTTCAGATCTTAACGCAAGAATAAAGAGTTGACTCCCGTGAATATCATATGAACTGAATCAGATAAAACACACTCCTTATCAAGTTTTTCCTGTGGGGAGATAACCTGTTGGATCATGGCTCGGCTATGCTTTTTAATCACCTAGTTAATCTCGTTAGTTAAAATTTATTTTTTTCGCATTAGTATAAAAACTCCACCTAAAACTTTGATCGCCTAGACTAAGAACCACGTTCGCTTTGGTACTCACAACCACATTTCTCTTGGGACGACCTCGTACTCCTGTAGCTATCCTAGCAATCGACCTGGTACTCTGCCAGTTAGAGAGTTAGTTTACCCACAGTTGCGAGTCTTTATAAATGTATTTTTGAGGGGTAAATTTTAGCTCATCAGTGGACACTCTGCCATGGAATGTACATCATCGAAAAAACCCACTTATCCACAACAGTTGACACCTAGTCCAGTACAACAACAGTCTGGCAATCAGAATGACTAACAGTGAATGAATGTCTATGCGATGGGGCAGATGAGCATGAGTCAGCAAGAATTTTGACAATCTACAAGAGCCGTAAATAGATTATGGTATGGGTGATGATTCCCAACAATATGATGTGAGCTATGTTGGACAAGGGAATCAGGGGCAGTGGAATCAGAATCAGCAGAATCAAGGTTGGAACCAGGGGCAGAATCAGAACTGGAATCGTAACAATAATCAGAACCAATGTTTTAGGCAAAACCAGAGCTTATACAACCGACCTTGGAACCAGAATCCCCAGAATCAGAGTTCATACCAGAATCAGAACCAAGGTTACTATCAGGATATTCGGAATCAGCAGTCTCAGTCACAAGGCCAACAGCAACAGCAAGGGCAGAATTGGGGCCAAAATCAAGGATGGAATCAGAATCAGGGCCAGCAGAACAATCAAAATCAGCAAGCGAGCCAGCCGCCGAGGAATAATAATTCGGGCACCTATCAGCACCCGAATGCTCATCTGCACCAGAACAATCAAAATAATCAGCAATCAAACAATTCTGGTGTTCAGAAGACGCCTGCTAAGATACTCCTGGAGAGACTAGATAGGATTGTTTCTGAATTAAACAAGAATGCTATAGAACAAAAAGTGGCTACCCATTCGGCCATTCGAAACTTGGAGACCCAAGTGGGTCAAATAACTGACACTCTGAAGACAAATCTGAGTGGTGGGCTCCCGAGTAACACTGAGAGGAACCCAAAGGGTGTGAATGCTGTGTTGACACGAAGTGGTAAAGAGGTTGGGCTGAGTGACACGAAGAAGGAATTATGGGCCGTAAAAGCAGAAACTGATAAGGCTGAGAAAGAGAAGGTACTTGACCGTGAAGGGGCTATGTATGGTGAAGTCGAGATTGAAGATTTGGAAATTGGCAGTGTAGAGAAAGAAATGTCTGCAATGAGGAAAGAATTGGATGCCACGAAAAAGGCAATGGCTGAGGCAAACAAGAAAGCAGTGGAAGGGGCAGCACCGAAGAAAGACTATGTGGTCTTGGACATCAAAGAAGAAGAGCCCTCACCACCTAAAGAAAAAGGTAAGAAAAACAGAATTCCTCCCCCTCCCCCTGATTTTGATGTTAATACTTTACCCTATCCTCCTAAGGGACCCAGAAAGGTACTGACCCAAGGTCAGGCGAAATTTCTGAATCTCTTAAGAAAGGTAGAGGTGAATATTCCCCTATTAGAGGCAATTTTGAGCATTCCCCAATATTTTAAATTTTTTTAAAGGAATGTTGTCGAGTAAGGAGACGATGCAACAGATGGTGCATTTGAGTGAGGAATGTTCTGCAATCTTTGAGAATAGGATACCCCCCAAGTTGCAGGATAGAGGTAGTTTTACCATCCCACTTACCATTGGAGAAACTGTGTTTAAAAATGTGCTATGTTGTTAGGAAATCACTAGTTTAACGCAGCGGAATTTAAAATTTGATTTCCTTTTTCTAGATCGTTCTTCGTTTAATGCAATAAACACGTTAAGTAGTTCGATGGTTATACCTCAGATGATCTATAAGATCGTCGCTTTGACCGTCAACGGAGGGTAGTTCAGTGCGCAAGCCGTCCACGCGTCCGGCCTCTATCGCTAATCCACACGAACCCCTTGCCGGAATCCTCATTGGATTGCTACTGGAAAACTCCGGTTGCTAGACCGACCTTTTTCCTCCCTCACAAACTCACTATGGATTGCTCTCTACTTTTACACAAGAACTATGAGCTCTTGAAATTGTGATGTCCAAAAGAGCTTGACACCCACCTCTTATTTATAGCTAGAGGTGGCGCCCCAATTAATGTGTAGGAGAAGAAAACTTTTTTCCAATAAAATAAAGAAAATCTCCTAGATTGATTTATATCTTTAATTATAATTTATTTTACCAATATCTTGTATTGAATATAATTATCTTATTACCATAAATCTATTTTTCCAAAATCAATTAATATCTTATATTAATATTATGGCAATCTTATTAATTAAAGTGCACAATCCAAGTGTATCTTATACACTCAAAGATGGCGCCCCATTAGTCAATTAATTGACTTCCGGAATGTTCTTTAATTAATATAATTTATATATAATTAATATCTTGTATTTTATTTATTCATAATAAATAAATACCACCATATTAATTTACCACTATAACCTTTATAGTCTAGAGATAAACTTTCCTTATTTGGTTATCAACCATAACTGCATTTTAATCCGACTCGATGTTCATATGTGTGTGACCCGATAGGCTTCCGAATATGTTGGCCATAGACACAAAGTGCAATTTACTAAAATGCCCTTCACGCCTAACAATCAAGGGATAGCGTCTAGAAACACACCGTGACCCCCAATCATCGGAAGAGTCAAAAGCAATGACTACTACCTTTCATATGAAGTAGTTACCGTGTAACTTACAATCTATCGCTGTAACAATATCCATACGATCGTATCTCGAGTGTCAATACATTTACGATCGTATCTTATAATCTGGATATCACGCTCTCTCGGGATAACACATTTACTCCCACTTTGCAAAGATTCTCGAGAGCTAGACATTCCTTATAAGAAGGCCATTTCGGATATTCAATCCCAATCATAGAATACGCGATTCCCGGACGACCAATCATGTATACTCCGCATGCTTCAATATCATGCCCAATCACTACCGCATGATCGCCCCGTGGTTAGGAGAAATCTCAATAGTGTCAAAGCGTGACAATTCACACCGTGGTGCCATGAAGACTCCGGTCAAAAGTATAATTACACAACCGCCACATAGTGTGACACTTAATGTAAGTGGGTCAGTCTAACGTACGCATTCTCTAATACACGTCCACATACAGTCCAAGTGTCCCTACACTTCGATAGACGAGATCTATCCCTATCTTCTAAAAGATAGAAGACATCCAATACGTGCTAGTCTGGTTATACTATCAATGTCCATTTTGATAATATGTAAGACTAGAGACATTTAAGTACCAAACTTGTTATAATGATAAGAGATCTCATGAAACATAATCACTATCATGGTTTCTCTATCATAGTTTGATACTAGGGACGTTACTATATATATACAACAAATAATATGAAGATAAACAATATATAATAACATAAGTGCTTTTATTGATCATAATAAAGTTATTACATGAACTAAATAGACTGTAAATGACCCGACCCGGTCGGATCCGGTCCAACCCGATTTGGTTTAGGACACCTTTCCAACATGATCTAGGGGCATCTGTGAGCCTGATGCCTAGAGGAGTTTATGAGAATTTGGGATTGGGTAAGTTAGAACCAACAGGGATGACCCTACAGATGGCAGATAGGTCTATTAGGAAACCTATTGGGGTAGCTGAAGATGTGTTAGTGCAGGTTGACAAGTTTGTTTTCCCCGTGACTTCGTAGTCTTAGATATGGATATGGATATGGATGCCAAAACCCCGCTTTTGTTAGGTCGGCCTTTCTTGAACACATGAGAGACCTTGATAGACGTAAAAATGGGAGAGATCATACTACGAGTCGGGAAAGAGAGTGTGACCATAAATGTTTATAATGCAATGAAGCATCTAGAGGATGAAAAGAGTGATTGTTTTTCTGTTGATGCTATATATCCTTGTATTTTGGATCAAACTAACCTGCAGGAATACCAAGAACCGATGGAAGAATGCTTAATGAAGTCAAGCACCGCGGAGGATGATGATCCACGAATGAGAGTTCAAGTATATCATTTAGAGGCAACTCCTTTTGTCGACGCAGGCTGGAACAAGAAGCTAGAGCTCGGTCTGACTGGCAAGCTGCCAAAGCCGTCAATCTAGGAACCACCTACTGATCTGGAGCTGAAGCCACTTCCTGAGCATTTAAAGTATGTGTTGTTAGAACCTGATGAATTACTTTCTCTTATTGTTTCGTCTGCACTAACCGTTTTGCAGGAAGCTAAGTTGATCCACGTTCTAAAGAAACACAAAAAGTCCTTCGGATGGAAGATGGTTGACATAAAAGGGATTAGTGCTGATATCTGCAAGCACAAGATCATCCTTGAAGAAGGTGCCAAGCCGGTCAGCCAGTTTCAGAGACGGCTGAACCCGCATATGCAAGAGGTGGTGAAGAAAGACGTAGTAAAGATGCTTGAATTAGGGATAATCTACGTGATCTCCGATAGTGAATGGGTGAGCCCCACACAAGTCGTGCCCAAGAAAGGAGGCATCACAGTTGAGCTTAATGATAAAGGTGAGCCCATCCCTACTCGTTTAGTTACTGGTCACAGAGTATGTATTGATTTCCGCATGCTGAATGATAAGACTAGGAAATATCATTTTCCCCTCCCCTTTATTGATCAAATGCTAGAGCGTCTGAGTGGTCATGCATTTTACTGCTTTTTGGATGGTTGTGCATCGTTCGGACTTCTAATCACCTCCATCACCATCCTAGCATCCATATTGGTAAGAATCTATAAGCTTTTCATGTTTTAATTTGCGTTTTTTTTGGGTTCGATTTTCGACTCGACCATTAAACGAACCGCCACTGATTGGGCTTGTTTTTTTTTGTTTTGCTTTGTCTTTGCTGTGGTGATGATCTGGGGGTGATGTTTACTGGTTGTGGACGTCTGCATTACGGTTTTGGGTCGGTTTTGGTGTGGTTTGGTTGGTGTTTTGTTGGGAAATCTCGTTTGGACAATAATCGGGTTGTTATGTGTTTTGTTTGTGCTTGGGTTTGCTGTGGGTGTTTAGTTTGAGATATAATGGTGCGTACTGGTGGTAAAGAGGGAACTTCAGGGCAGAAACGTTTTGGAAAGGAGATAGCTAGGGACGCCGGTAAGAAGAAGAAGGTAGTTGAACCTAGACCGGTAAATCCCAACCGAGGGATCGAGATCCGGGAGAGACAAAACCCTCCTAGGGCAGGCCAGACCCAAGCTAGGGCATCCTTGAGAGATGAATCAGAGTCTGAGACGGATGATGTGCCTTTGATGAGAAAGAAAACAGTTGAGCCGGGGCCTAGGGTTGAGCAAGCAGTAAGGGAGCCTAGGGCTACACCTGAGGCTAGGATTGAAGGGGGTGAGCCAATTGTGGAACCTAGTCGGCCCCCGATGAGGGCAACTGTAGGACCCCCAATCCTGTTTGAGAGGAGATTTGTCAATACCAAGGCATTGGAGGTATACAACAAGCATTACTTGACCCGCACGATGCTTATAGAGCGAGCATTCCATGAGTTTAATGTTGATAAGCTCTTTGTGAAAAACCTGACCGATAGAAAGTGGGGAGCCTTGATGAAAACCCCGGACATGAAGGTGAATGCAATGTTGGTGCGGGAATTTTACGCAAATTTTTCCGAGTCGAACTTAGAGATAGAGATGGTTAAGGTTCGGGGAGTGCATGTCCCATTTAGTGCCAAGGCAATCAATGCTAAGTATGGGCTGGCACCTTTCGAGGGTTTGGATTATAAGGAGGCGATCAAAGCAAGACAGGATGTGGGTTAGGACCCGTTAGAGAAGCTCCTGCTATTGGTATGCCCGGATGTGCCGTGGACCGTTGGAGACGGTGGGGTGAGAAAGCAGTTGGTAACATCGACTTGGGGTGAGGATTGGAAAGTCCAATGCCGATTTATTCAGAACCGGTTGATTCCTAAGAACAATCTGACTCATTTCCACATTAGCTATCTGGGGATGTTGTATGCCCTAAATTATAAACTGAATGTGGATGTGGGTCAGGCCATTTATGACGAGTTCGCCACCAATCAGAAGGTTTACACACGTTGTCTTATATGCCCCCATCTGATTTATAGCTTCTGTCAGGACGCTAAGGTCCCCGAGTATAAGGAGGATCACCGGCCTAAGAATCCTTGAGTGTTGGAAAGAAAGAAGGTTAGGACCCCGGGCCAGCTAGAGCGTATGGCATCACAGCAGCCCAGTTCATCCTCAGCCCCGACTCAGGCGCCACCAGTTCCTTCTTTTTCTCCCTCAGTTAGGATGAGGTTGAGTATGGCTAACAGTTTCAGGAACTGGATGGAGGATCAAAAGCAAACGCAGGATAATATTCTGACTCTCCTAATGCTGATAAGTGAGGGTCGACTACCGAGGGATCCGGCAGCATTTGCCCCGAGCCACATGGACTACCACTTTTCGGATGATATTGAGCGGGCCATCACACAGATTGTGGCTGAGGATGCGTAGCCATTGAGGGACGGCGAGGATGCGTAGCCATGCTCCGACGAGGAGATGGTGATGATGTAGCACCCGCCACACGTGATTCTATTTGAGCCTTTTGAGATCGGGTGTTAGGGGAGCATTCCCCACTTGTCGATGCTAATGTTCGGGTTGCGTTTCCACGAGGCCGTCACGGGATTCGATAGCGCCTTTCTGCCGGGTTTTCAAGCTAAGTCTTCTTTTCTATCTCATTCACACATTGAGGACAGTGCTTCATTCAAAGTGGGGGGTGGATACGACTTAGCTTGATTGTTTCGATTGATAGATATGCCGGTAATTGTGATATGCTTAGTCAGTGTCCGTTTTCGGGTCAGTTCGTGTCTTAAAATTTTAAAACTTTTCACGGTTTGACACCGCGTTATATGCATGCTTCTCACGATGGATTTGGTAGATGTCTTAGTAGTCGAGTAATGTATGCCGGGCGATTTTACTTTGTCACGATACGAACCTTTTTTTTAATGCACGTAGACTTTGGTTATACTTAGTCTGGTTGCTATACACACTTATACCACTAGTTTCGAGGCGAAATAGAAAGGTTGACCTAGGCCGGATACGGGATGAGAGTCATGGCGCTTCTTTTACCTAGCCAGAGCCAAATAAGCCAAGATCCCAACATTATACCCTCGTAACCCCTCTAAGCCTTGATAGGACGGTCTGACCACCGTCCGAAATCAGACGTTTTGGTTACTTAGCCTGTATTGCCCTAACCCTGAGCTTTATTTTTGGTCAAGTTTCTTTTGATCACCCTACGAGTGGACTTAGTCGTTACTTCAGACACACTTGCTAAAGCAAGTGTGGGGTGGGAGATGGTGCGTGCTTCGAGAGGAGTTAGTTAGTACGAGCTAGTATATGAAGGGGAGGAGCTCGAGGAGTGTATCGTGAGGCTTGTGGTTCGAAAGAAAAAACAAAAAAAAACAAAAAAAAAGAGAAGAAAAAAGAATGAAAAGGAAAAAAATTGAAAGTTTGAATAAAGTTCAAGAAGAAGGAGTCAAAGAAGGATGTTTTGAGTAAATAAAAGTATGAAGTCAAGGTTGGAGTGTGTTTGTTAATGCATACAGAAAGAATCGGAAGAGTTTTGGTGTGATTTGGTATGTTTTCAAAGCAAGAAGCATTTGGCCGGTATTCAAAGCCGTTGATCATTTTGAGTGTAGCCCTCGGTTTATATACGCGTGTAAGTGTTTGTTCGTGACCGCTTTATGTTATTCGTGAGGACCTAAGGTGACTCGAGGATCCGGAAGGCGATGTTTTGGACTAAGAGACATGTTCGTGGCACGAGAGTTGAATGAAAGTGGAAGAAAAGCCAAGTTTGGAGTAAAGTCAAGGAAAACGGGCGTTTGCCATGGAAGAAAAGCCAAGTTTGGAGTAAAGTCAAGGCAAACGGGCGTTTGCCATACCCAAACTGGCGTTTGCAGGAAGCCCACCTCAAACGGGCGTTTGCCCAGATCAAACGGGCGTCTACAGAGTGATACTTCATTCAGAAAGTTGGGTTTTCAGCTGGACGGGCGTCCCAATAACCCCCAAACGGGCATTTGGATAGGTTCAGCCTGAAGTAAAAAGCTCATATAAAGCAAACAAGCGTCCAAGGTACACAAACGGGTGTTTGCCCTCAAGACATGGTTCAACAAACGGGCGTTCAGAGAAATGCAAATGCCCGTCCATTAAAGACGAAGCTCTAATATCATCATATTTCTGCAGGCAAACGGGCATTTGGAGGGACTCAAACGGGCGTTTACGACCGACAGTAGCAGATTTCGACCTACTTTATAAATACACAGCTTATTCAGCCCTTATGCAGACTTGGCCGACTTTAAACTTCTTTTGGGCAATTTTGGTGCGATTTTAGGGTAGATTAAACATCCTTTGATCTTTTGATTCCTTAGATAATTTCCTTTGATTCTACACATCTTTTATAGCTTAGATTTACATTACAAGATCAAAGATTCCACTTTTTGGGTGCAAACTATTTCTTCATATTTTCTGGATCTGATTTTCAGCAGCTATATGGTAATGACTTTCCTTTTGTTTATTGTTTGTTGTTCAATTTCCATTCTTTATTCCGTTATTAGCATAATCATGAATAGCTAAATTTATGTGTAGTCGAATTATATGAAAGCGAGCAAAAACCTTAAGGGAGATGAGATAGGGAATTGTGTAGTGCATAATTGAATGTTTAAATGATTAATCCACGTCCTAAAACTTGTTTTAATATCTTTGAATTAGATTGATCACCTAGTTCACTGTCACACACATCAAACTTATAGATGTATTTTGCGGTGAGATGTGGGATAAGGGGTTTTGGGATCGTTGCGTAGATTCGACCTAGATGTTAGGTTCGTTTCCAATATAAAGGTTTGTCATCGTTGTTCGAGCGACTCTAGAGCGTAATCATGTTAGGTTAATCGGTTTTCTAAAGGGAGAATTAATTAACCTCACATAGGGTGGTTAGATCGAGTTGTTCAGTCTAATCGCTAGAATTAGGAGTTGGCACCCGTGGATGTCGTTAAACTACATAGGATAGGTAGGTTGGTTAAGACACGCTCCCTGTCAAGTCTTTCCTTAGGGATAAAAGTAGCTCGTGGGATCATAGTTCGGCTATACCTTTTAATACCTAGAAGTAAACTCATTAGTATAATCTTTACTTTTGCATTAGTATAATATCTCTCCACCATTATTTTGACCTGAACTAAGTTCTAAGTTGACTTTGGTACTTAGACATTACTCCCTGTGGATTCGACCTTGTGATCACTATACTACCATTGACCCGATACTCTGTCGGTTAAAGTTAGCGGTTAAGTATTTTGCTATCAACTCTCCTCATAAGGATTATAGTGCCGTTTACGTTGAACAATTGGCCGCTGGTCTTAGGATTCTGATGATTCCTGTTGTTTATCACATCCTGGTTCATTACAATTTAAGCCTTCCTCAACTAGCCCCAAATGAAGTTGGGACCATCATTGGTTTCACTTTTTCCTGTAGATTAGTTGGCGTTTTCAGTTCCACTGTTTTTAACCTTTTTCGACATTAGGAATTGGATTGATATAATTGTAATATTCACATTTTCGAAAAACGATAGACGTGTCATTTTGTGAAAACAAAATATTATATTTATTTTATTTGTGATTAAAGTATTATATATATATATATATATATATATATATATATATATATATATATATATATATATATATATATACACACACACACATTGATGGGAAAACTTGTACTTAATTGTAATAAATAAGCAATTAAGGGGAGATAATGGAGACTTAATGTGAGAGGTTTTATTTGGGAAAGTTGTTTTGAGCCCTGATTCTAGTTTGGAATGTTGTTTATTGATCTAATAACATTAGATGAACATTAACAAGCCATGATTAAGCTTCTGATGCGTTTAGTTCCGACACCGAATGAATTCTTCCTAAGAGTTCGGGACCGTCTAAAAAGCATGATTGGCTTGTTTTTTGATGGATTAGTATTCATCAATGCCTGTGTATGTGTTAGGATGTGGTGTCTAGAATGTCTTAAGAGAGGGAGTGGAAGCAGTGAGGGAGCCTTGCTTGAAAACACTTAGGTTGCTAGTTAACAATAAATAACAAACGTACTTGTGTAGCTAAAAGCCTAAACATCATGTTATTCTGGGTAAGGCACAAGTTTATATCGAGCTGTGTGAGTGGTCAGATAAAGTGAATAACTCTGCTGGCCCAATGGCTATATGAGTAGAAGGACTTCGCGAATGAATAACTCCGTAGGTTTACAAGACCCCAAGTACGGGCGGACTTCGCCGATCGTGTACACTATCGGGGCTAGCCCGTGGCTATTGGTGTGATCCACTGATAGGTTGCACCCAGATACTTCATGGTGAGTAGCACCGTGCGTAGTGCCCTTGAATACTAATGCAACAAAGATAAAATAAGCTACAAACAAATAGGCACGACATGTTGATGAGCATGAAGTGAACCCTAGAGTTTGAGTCGGTCTCACAAAAACAACTTAATAACGATATAAACATTTCGTTGTAAAACTTAATTATTCAATAGCTTCTTCCTCTTTACTAAATACCTATGCACTTACATCAATTGCATGTTTGTTTTGTGCTTTTGGGCTGAGAAGATGAATAAGTTGATCCGGATATTATATTTATTTATTTAAGGGAGGACTTAAGTTTTGGGAAAAAAAAATAAAGAGTAAAGGAAAATTATTAAATTTTATTTAATGGTCAGTTTTTTTTTAATGGAATAAAATAGAGTTTTCAAGGAAATAAAACTCTTGCATTATATATGGAATTTATCAGAAGAAAACAAATCAACCAGTTCGATTTCTGCATTAGTCGTCCTTCAAAGGAAAAAATAGGGCAATAGAATTTTCAAGGCTTCTCAACAACCGTTTATCGGTTTTCAGATTCGAGTAAATGTTTGCAATCAGCGTGAAAAGGGTGTCGTTTTGATATCGACAAGTTGAAGTTTTGTAAAGGTAATAATTTTGCCCTAAATCTAGAATCTTGAGGTTTAGAGGAATTTCTTGGCCTCTAAATGGTTCAATTCGTAGTTCTATCCATTTAAAACCCTTTGATCATATCTAATTCGTAGTTAGATTGTGTTTATATAGGTTTGGTGTGGAAAATTCAAGGCTTTTGTTGTTTGCTTTGAAGAATTGCTTTGATTTGGCTTTGAATTTAAGGTAAGAGGGTTTTCATATTGAATAATTGATATTTTATGATGTTAAGTGGCTGAGTTGTGTTTGGAGTTGATATAATTGGTTGGTTGATAAAGAAATTGTGATGTCAATTTAATAGATTTATATTTTCCCATGGGATGTGAAAAAACATATATACATATATATAATGTATTCCTGGGGTCCCTTTCTCAAATTGTGCAGCTTCATTGTTTTCGAAAAAAAAAAAAGAGAAGATTATGCACCTATAGTATACCCTGCATATAGTGTTCGAAGATTTGGAAAAAAAAGAACAAGAAAGGGTAGTATATATGTTTTAAATATTTATATAAGGTAACAGTATAATGTGTAGCCTATTTAAATAATGATCTAATAGGGTATATAATTTATTGTTGTTTTATGTTATTGTGTTGTGTTATTTTTCTTTTTAAAAAATATAAATATATGATTTGGTAGACAATGGATTTTGAGGTTTATGTTATTTTGATGTTTATCTTGAATTGTAGTCTTTCTAATGGATCTAAATAACTTAAATGAACAGGAACAAGCCATGATTGAGATTCTGATGCGTTTAGTTCGGGCACCGAATGTACTCTTCTTAAGAGTTGAAGTTCGGGACCGTCGGAAGAGTATGATTGGCTTGTGCTTTGACGAATTAGACTTCATCAATGTCTGTGTATGTGCTAGGGCTTGTCCGTATCTAGTGGTCAAAGTAAGAGAGTAGGAGATGTGAGGGAGCTTACTTGAAAATACTTAGATGGCTAGTTAATAACTAATAACAAACGTACTTGTGTAGTTAAAATAATAAACATCATGCCATTCTTGGTAAGGCAGAAGTTTATATCGCGATGTGTGGGCGTTTGGATAAAGTGGATAATTCCGCAAGTCACAAGAATAGACTCCAGGTGCGGAAGGACATCGCGAATAAACAACTCCGTAAGTCTACCAGAATAGACTCTAGGTGGGAAGGGACTTCACCGAACGTGTACACAATCGGAGTCTACTAGAATAGACCTCTGTGGTTATTCGTGTGATCCACCAATATGTCGCATCTACTCCATGGTGAGTTACACCATGCATAGTGCTCTTGAATACTGATGTAACAAAGATAGCTAAGTTAGAAACCATTAGTCACAACATGTTGATGAGCATGAAGTGAACCCTAGAGTTGAGTCGGTTCTATAAAGATAACTTAATAATCATAATAATAACCTTTTTGTTGTAGAACATAATTATTCATTAACTTCTATCTCTTATCTAAGTACTTAAGTACATACCTTCTTTGCATGTTTCTTTTGTATGCATTGTGGGGTGAGAAGACGAACAGGTTGACTACGAGCTTGATGAGGATTACGAGGAGGACTTTTGTTGATGCTTGTTGATGTTTCAATTTCTCTTTTATTATTCCCGATGAACTAAACATTGTTGTTTATCTTTCTAGACAAATGTTGTTCTTTTAATTCTAGACGTTTATAAGAAAGTTTGCATTTGCTTTAAGGCTTCGTATTCTTTTGTAAGACTTTGGAGAAATCGTTGTGGTAAAACTTTCGATCTTTAGTTTATTTAGTTTCTATTCTTAGTAGCATTTATGATGCTTGCCGAGTCTTTTTAGCTTCCGTTTGCTAAACTCGATACGACGTAGTGGAGGCTTACGTTTAATATTGGATTTATTTAATATTATACGTGCCGAACGTTTCTTTCCCCGGATAAGGACTCGGTATCCGGGAACGGGGCGTTACATTGGTATCGGAGAGAAGCGTCTTTTAGGCTTCCTTTCTTTTATGATAAGATTTCTTTAGATCTTTTAGTAACGTTCTGGTCTTTCTTTGATTATCAGGATAGTGACCACAAGGACTGGAGCTCATGGCGGAGAGACCTCTGGAGCATGAGAGTATAGTCCGACGCAAGTTGTTGGAGGTGGTTTTGTGCCTCAGAATCCGTCACCACACCCAACCCACACTTCAAGGCCTCAGGCAAGCCAGACTTCGCGACCTGGTCAGAACCCTACCCCACGACCTCAACGGAGCTCAACACCACGACCCGAACCAAGGTATACCTACATCTATGGTGAACCCGGGGAAGCACCCATACGTGTCACTGTGAAAGGGGACATCCCACCGGTGTATGTTACGTTCCTCCAGCGACCAATATCTACCCTCCACCGATCAGTGTCTACCCGCCACCGGTGAGTCACCCTTCTCTACCAATCTTCCACCACCAGCAACATTAGACCTTCTACCCTCCACCAGTAGGCCACACTCCTCGACCTACTATACCACCTTCACCGCATTTTGATCATCAGCAAGGCATCGGTTACCCACCTTATGGTTTCTGATGGGAGTCAACTTTACTGTACTTTGGTGTGCAGTTTAACCCCCGGTTATCACTATTCTAGCATGTTTTGGGTAGAATTAGTCCTAATTAAGAGTAATATCGAGAGTTATACGCACGGAGAGTTAAGCTGTCACATCGATAGTAAACTCTGCCATTTTGACGATATTTACATCTTTTCCAAGCACTTTTGTCTTACGCAATTACGCGTGGTGTTTTGGTCGTATATGTTATTGCAGGACTTAGGTGACTCGAGGACCCGGAAGGCGGTATTTTAGAGTGAGAAACATGTTCGAGGCACGAACGGGGCATTAAAGTGGAGAAAATGCAAGTTTGGAAGGAAATTGGGTCGAACGAGCGTTTTCCCCATGGCAAACGTTCGTTTGCGGCGAGCTCAAGCTGGATAATATGATATCAGCAAAATGAGAATTTGGCCTATTCCAAATGAGTGGTTGTCAAATTAGCATTTGATACTGAATGTTGGCTGAGAAGACAAACGAGCGTCCAAATTACCCCCAAACGAGCGTTCGGGAGGGTTCAGCCCGAAGTCAAGAAAGCTCATATAGTACAACCGAGCATTCAAGGAAGGACAGACGCTCGTTCATGGAAGAACAAACCCTAAACGTCATCAGGATTACCAGGCAAACGAGCGTTCACCATGAGGCAAACGCTCGTTTGCCCTGACAACAGGAAAATTCAGCCCTACACTATAAATACGCAGGTCATTCAGCACTTTTGCAACCTTTGCCGACTTCATACACTTTTTGGGAGATCTTGGTGCGGTTTTAGTGTAGGTTGATCAAACTTTGATCCGTGGATTCCTTAGATAACACTGGTTGATTCTAAACACTTGTTATAGCCTAGATTTCAATATTACTTCCAAAGATTCAACTTTTAGACTGCGTTCTCACTTCGATATTTTGTGGATCAGATTTCCGGCATTTTTATGGTAATGACTTCTTTTTATTTCATTGTTCTTAGTTTAATTTCAATTCTTAATTTTGTTGTTAGCATAATTATGAGTATCTAATTTGTTGTGTAGCCGAATAATGTGAAAACGAGTGAAAACCCTAAGGGGGATGAGATAGGGAGTTGTGTAGTGCGTAATATCATGTTTAAACGATTAATTCACGTCCTAAAACTTATTATACCATCTTTGAATTAGATTGATCACCTAGTTAACTGTCACACACATCAAACTTATAGATGTATTTTGCGGTGAGATGTGGGAAAAAGGGTTTTGGGATCGTTGTGTAGATTTGACCTAGTTGTTAGGACCGTTTCCAATACAGAGGTTCATCATCGTTGTTCGAGCAACTCTAGACCTTAATCATGTTAGGATAATCAGTTTTCTAAAGGGAGAGTCGGTTAGCTTCACATAGGGTGATTAGATCGAGTTGTTCAGTCTAATCACTAGAATTAAGAGTTGGCACCCGTGGATGTCGTTAAACTATTTTGGATAGGTAGGACGGTTAAGACACGCTCCCTGTTAAGTCCTTCCTAAGGGGTAAAAGTAACCCGTGGGATCATAGTTCTGCTATACCCGTTAATCCCGAGTTAAACACTGTTCGTATAATTGTTTATTTCTGCTCTAGTATAAGACCTTTCCACCTTTGATTGACCTAAACCAAGTTACACGTCAGCTTTGGTACTTAGACTTACTCCTCGTGGATTCGACCTCCACTATACTCCTGTTGACCCGATACTCTGTCGGTGAAAGTTGGCGGTTAAGTATTTTGCTATCAAGAATTTTGGCACCGTTGCCGGGGAGTAACGTCTGATATCTTTTAAGTTGACCAAAAGCTTGGGCTTAGGTCATTTTTATTTCATTTTCTTGTTGTTTCCTATTTTACAGTGCATGACCCGATCTTCAAAACAACCTTTTATCAAGCCGATTGAAGAGATTGAAGCTTTTGCACGCCACCGAAATAGTCAACATCAAAGAGAAATCCTGATTGCTAGTCCGAACCCTCTGTTTGAAGAAAAAGGGGTAGTAGAAAGCTCTATCTTAGATTCCTCTGAAGAAATGGAGGATATAATGAACGGTAGAGATAGCAATGATCCCTTTAATGAACATAATGCACCAGGGCAAACCTTGAACACTACCGGTGGTAATGCAACACTGCCGTTGCAAAATCCATTAAGAGATCCTCGTGTAGAACAGTTAAGGGGGGACGATACAGTGTTACAGCAGCTGGTTACCCCACAATTTAATCAGAGAACATGGATTGGACATAACATGGGAGGACAGAATGCTCAGAACTTCGAGCCAAAATTCGACCAAGCGATCGTGGCGATTCTCGCAGATGCTTAGGAATCAGGGAAACCAACAGGTGTTCCAAAACCAAAATAATCAGCAATCACCTATGCAGCAGTTTAATCAACAGCAACCACAGCAGAATATCTGCCACAGAGGGCTCGGCAGGTACAAGGACCAAGAGTCTGTCGAGATTACGTGAGTACCCCACAGGAAGTTACAGAGCACAATCCAATTAGAGTGCCCCTATCAATGCCAACAACATGGACATAAAGAAAAACATCTTGAATATGTTGGGGGAATACGCCTTGTTCCACGGGAAGTCAACTGAGAATCCGAATAGCTTTTTGGATCACTTCCTTCAGATTTGTGGGACAATGAAATACAATGGGGTAGTGACGAGGCGATAAAGCTGATAGTTTTCCCGTTTGCACTTAGAGGAGCTGCTAAGGATTGGTACGATTCATTGCCTAATGATTCGTTACATACGTGGGCGGATGTGGTTAGAGTGTTTCTAAGGAAGTACTTTCCTCCGGCTAAGATTTTGGATTTAAAAGAAGAAATCTCTTCGATTGATGGTCTCGAGGGAGAGACACTGAAGGAGACGTATGAGAGATTTAGGGGTCTTCAGAAGAGATGCCCTCCACACGGTTTTTCCACGGTTGAGCAGGTAATCATATTGTTTAGAGCCTTAGAGCCAGTGGACCAGAACAAGCTGAACGCCGCAAGTGGCGAAGATATTATGATTCTTCCACCAGATCAAGCTATGAGACAGATTGAGAATATGGCTGATGGAGAAGGGCAATGGGGGTCATCTAGGAAGAAGAAGAAGGATCCAATGGAAAGTGTGAAGCCTTTGAAAGAAGAGTTGGATAGAGAGACAGACATGCATGACAAAATGCAAGAAATGGTACTGAAAATAGACCAAATAGAGTTGGATAGAAAGAAGGCACAACAATGCCAACTCTGTGGGGGTGGACACTCAGCATTGGAGTGTACATCATCGAAAAATTTCACTTACCCACAATAGTTGACATCTACCTCAGCACATCAACAGTTTGGAAACCAAAATGATCAGCAGAAGATGAATGTGTACTTGATGGGGCAGGTGAATATAAATCAGCAAGAGTTTGGTCAGCAACAGCAGTGGAATCAGAATTTCGACAATCAGCAAGGGTGAGGATTCACAGCAATGTGATGTGAGCTATGTTGGACAAGGGAGTGGGGGACAGTGGCATCAGAACCAGCAAGGTCAAGGTTGGAATCAAGGGCAGAATAAAAAATGGAATCGTAACAATAATCAAAGCCAAGGTTTTAGACAAAACCAAAGCTCATACAACCGACCTTAGAACCAAAATCCCTAGAATCAGAATTCCTACCAAAATCAAAACCAAGGCAACTATCAGAATAACCAGAATCAGCAATCTCAATCACAAGGCCAACAGCAACAGCAAGGGCAGAATTGGGGCCAGAATCAAGGATGGAATCAGAATCAGGGCCAACAGAACAATAATAATCAACAAGCAAGACAGCCGCCCAGAAATAACAATTCTAGCACCTATCAACACCCAAATGCTCATCTCCACCAGAACAGTCAGCAATCGAGCAATTCGGGTGCTCAGAAGACGCCCACTGAGATGCTCTTGGAAGATTGGATAAGAGTGTTTATGAGTTGAACAAGAATGCTGTGGAACAGAAAGTAGCAACTCTTTCTGCTATTCGGAACTTGGAGACCCAAGTAGGGCAAATAACTGACACTCTAAAGACAAATCTGAGTGGTGGGCTCCCGAGTAATACTGAGAGAAACCTAAAGGGTATGAATGCTGTGTTCACACGAAATGGTAAAGAGGTTGGGCCAAGTGATGAGAAGAAAGAACTATGGGCTAGAGAAAGCGGAAACTGAGAAATCCGAGAAAGAGAATGTAGTTGACCGTGAAGGGGCCATGTATGGTGAAGTCGAGATTGAAGATTTGGAAATTGGCAGTGTTGAGAAGGAAATGGCTGCAATGAGGAAAGATTTGGAAGCCAGAAAGAAAGCATTGGCGGAGGCAACCAAGAAAGCGTTGGAAGGGGCAACACCAAAGAAAGACTATGTAGTCTTGGACATCAAAGAAGAAGAGCCCTCATCTCCGAAGACAAAAGGTAAGAAAAACAGAATTCCTCCTCCTCTCCCTGATTTTGATGTAAATACTTTACCCTACCCCCCCTAAGGGACCAAGAAAGGACATACTGACCCAAGGTCAGGCGAAATTTCTGAATCTCCTAAGGAAGGTAGAGGTAAACATTCCCCTATTAGAGGCTATTTCGAGCATTCCCCCATATTTTAAATTTTTAAAAGGAATGTTGTCGAATAAGGAGAAGATGCAACAGATGGTGCATCTAAGTGAGGAGTGTTCGGTGATTTTTGAGAATAGGATACCCCTAAGTTGCAGGATAGAGGTAACTTTACCATCCTAATTACCATTGGAGAGACAGTGTTTAAGAATGTGCTGTGTGATCTAGGGGCTTCTGTGAGCCTAATGCCTAGAGGAATTTATGAGAAGTTGGGATTGGGTAAGTTAGAACCGACAAGAATGACCCTGCAGATGGCGGATAGGTTGTTAGGACACCTGAAGATGTGTTAGTGCAAGTTGACAAGTTTGTATTCCCCATTGATTTCGTAGTTTTAGATATGGACATGGATGCAAAAAATCCTCTTTTGTTAGGTCGGCCTTTCTTGAATACATGAGAGACCTTGATAGATGTTAAGAGGGGGAAATCATACTACGTGTCGGGAAAGAGAGTGTGTCCATTAATGTGTATAAATCAATGACACATCCTGAGGATGAAAAGAGCGATTGTTTTTCTGTTGATGTTATATATCCTTGTATTTTGGAGCACACAAACCTGCAGGGATACCAAGAGCCGAAGGAGGAATGCTTGATGAAGTCAAGCACAGTAGAAGATGAAGATCAGAGAATAAGAATTCAGGCATATCATTTGGAGTCGAGTGCCTATGTCCACACGGAATGGAACAAGAAGTTAGAGCTCGGTTTGACTGGCAAGCTTCCAAAGCCGTCAATCGAGGAACCACAGACTGATCTTGAGTTAAATCCACTTCCTGAGCATTTAAAGTACGTATTTTTAAAACCTGATGAATTAATTCCTCTTATTATTTCGTTTGCACTAACCATTTTGCAGGAAGCTAAGTTGATTCACGTTCTAAAGAAACACAAAAAGGCTTTCAGATGGAAGATGGTTGATATCAAGGGGATTAGTGCAGATATCTGCAAGCACAAAATAATCCTTGAAGAGGGTGCCAAGGCGGTCCGGCAGTTTCAGAGACGGCTGACCCATATTCGCAATAAGTGGTGAGGAAAGACGTGGTGAAGATACTGGAACTAGGGATAATCTACGTGATATCCGATAGTGAGTGGGTGAGCCCCACGCAATTTGTGCCCAAGAAATGAGGCATCACTGTTGAGCTGAATGATAAAGGTGAGCCCATTCCTACTCACTTAGTTACTCGCCATAGGGTGTGTATTAACTTTCTCATGCTTAATGATAAAACTAGGAAAGATCACTTCCCCCTCCCTTTTATTGATCAAATGCTAGAGCGTCTAAGTGGTCATGAGTTTTACTGTTTTTTAGATGGTTTTAGTGGATACTATCAGATCCACATTGATATACATGACTAGGATAAGACTACCTTCACGTGTCCTTATAGCACCTTCGCATTCAAAAGAATGCCGTTTGGGTTGTGTAATGCACCCACGATCTTCCAGCGATGCATGGTCGCCATTTTTGATAATATGATAGAACGGTTTATGGAAGTCTTTATGGATGACTTTAGTGTTTTTGGTGACACTTTTGAGGAGTGTTTGTCTAACATTGATAAGGTGCTTGAGCGTTGTGAAGAGACAAACCTAGTTCTAAATTGGGAGAAGTGTCATTTCATGGTCACTGAGGGAATTGTGTTAGGCCATAAAGTGTCGGGGAAGGGAATAGAGGTTGATAGAGCTAAGATAGAGGCTATAGCTAAGCTTCATACGCCCACAAATCTGAAGACCCTGAGATCATTCTTGGGTCATGTAGGTTTTTATCTTAGGTTCATCCCGGGGTTTTCCCAAATTGCTAGACCTCTTACCCTTCAGTTGATGAAGAGAGCTCCCGGTGTTTTTGATGCGGCATGTTTAAATTCCTTTAGAACACTCAAGAAACTTTTTACTTTGGCTCCTATCTTAGTGGCACCTGATTGGGCAAAGGAGTTTGAAGTCATGTGCGATGCGAGTGACTATGCTGTAGGAGCTGTCCTAGGTCAGAAGGTCGATAAGCTGTTTCGACCTATCTACTATGCGAGTCATACCTTGAATCCGGCTCAACAAAAGTACGCTACCACTGAGAAGGAACTTCTAGCCGTCGTTTTTGCTTTCGATAAGTTCCGGTCGTACTTAGTTGGGTCGAAAGTCATAGTTCATACAGACCATGTTGCGTTGCAATAAATGTTTGCTAAGAAGGACGCAAAACCACGCTTGTTGAGGTGGATCTTGCTCCTTCAAGAATTCGACGTAGAGATTAAGAATAGGAAGAGGTGTGAGAATGTGGTAGCTGACCACGTGAGTAGGATGGAACCGGGTGAGGAGAGATTCCTTACTAAGGTTGAGATAGATGACCGCTTTCGGGATGAGCAGTTGTTCGTAGTGGATACGATGCTCCCGGTTAAGCGAGGGAATTTTATGCAAAGAGGGAAGAAAGGGAACCCGTGGTATGCACCATTTGTCAACTATCTTGAGTGTGGGTTTGTAGATCCTGAGTTTGATGAGAACCAGAAAAAGAAATTCTATAGTGAGGTGAACCGTTATGTGTGGGAGGACCCCTTACTTCTTAGGTTATGCGCGGATGGAATTCTGAGGAGATGTGTCGATGATGGAGAGATAGTGAGTATTCTCTCATTCTGCCATGATAAAGAGGCCGGTGGCCACTTCTCGGGCGAGAGAACAGCGTTGAAAGTGATACAAAGTGGGTTCTACTAGCCCACTATCTTCAAAGATGCACATGCATATGTAAAGACGTGTGATGCCTGTCACCGCCCAGGACGGATCTCAAAGAGAAATGAGATGCCTCAGAAACCGATAATAGTGTGTGAGGTTTTTGATATATGGGGAATCGACTTCATGGGACCATATCCGTCTTCTTTCGGGAATAAGTACATTCTTGTTGCCTGTGATTACATGTCAAAGTGGGTTGAGGCAATCGCTTCGCCTACTAATGACAAACATGTAGTCATTAGGTTCCTTAAGAAACATATTTTGTCCCCGTTTGGGGTACCTTGAGTGATAATCAGTGACAATGAAAGTCACTTTGCAAATAGAGAGTATGATAAGCTGCTAGTGAAGTATGGGGTAACACACAAGTTAGGCACCGCCTATCATCCCCAGAATAGTGGACAGGTTGAGGTAACCAATAAAAGGATTAAGATAATCCTGGAGAAGACCGTCAATTCAAATATGAAGGATTGGTCTAAGAAGTTAGATGATGCGCTTTGGGCACACCGAACTGCGTTCAAGACACCTATAGCCATGTCCCCCTATATGATTGTCTTTGGCAAGGCTTGCCATCTTCCCGTAGAGGTCAAACATAAGGCCTATTGGGCGATTCAGAATCTGAATATGGATGACGCGTTAATCGGTGAGAGAAGGATGGCCCAGTTAAACGAGCTAGATGAGTTTCGCCTGTAAGCTTATGATTGTTCGGCGAAGTATAAGGAGAAGACCAAGATGCTTCACGACAAGTTGATTAAACCTCGTGCTTTCAATATAGGTGATGAGGTTCTTCTATATAATACTCGCCTTCACTTATTTCAAGGCAAGCTTAAGTCGAGGTGGTCGGGACCTTATAAGGTTCTGAGAGTTTTTAATTCGGGAGCAATCGAGGTGACTCATCCAAATCACGGGACGTTCATCACGAACGGTCGTCATCTGAAGAAGTATGAAAAGTTACCTTTCGATGAGGCTCTCGAGGTTGTGCATTTAACTGATCCCGAACCTTGATCGATCTTTTCTGAGTCTCGTCATGGACTTAAAATCATGACATTTCTGATCATGATAATCCACCATCCTATCTTTCTATCCTCGCTTCCTCGTTCGTGCCGGTAGTATAACTTTGAAAAAACCGGTACGTTATAAGTCATATGTCGAGTCAACGATGTAAAACAAAGGCGCTTGGTGGGAGGTAACCCACCATTCTCTGAGTTTTTGGAATGTTTTTTATCATACAAGTGTTAGAACGGCGGTTGAAATCGAGTAGGGGTTCAATTTTTGAGTATTGAGCTCTTTGACCTCAAACGAGCGTTTGGCTACCCTGCGAATGCCCGTTCAATTTCCTTCTAAGCCCAACGAGCATTTAGCACCATGTAAACGCTCGTTCATCAAAAAGTGATACACTCTGTATCATTTTGTCTCCCAAGAAAACGCTCGTTCATGTTCATGCGAACGCTCGTTCTGTTCATATGATTCCAGGAAAACGAGCGTTCGACACAGGGCAAACGCTCGTTCGCCCATCTCCTATAAAAATCCCCCCCCCGGCTGTTCATTATTCAAACCCACCAAACAATTCGAAAACCCTTCGCCATTCGCCCTTTTTCACCTAGATTCTTTGTTTTTCACCCGATCGGAGTAAATTCAAGCACCACAAACACCTCTTGATCCCTTCTTTTAATTTCACTAATCCAAATCCATCAACAATCCTGTTTTGGCCAGATTCGAGACCCTATCTACTGCAGTTTTCAAAGTCGAAAAAATCCGATTTTTGGCTGATTTGTGCATCATCCGGACTTTTCGTCAACTCCATCGTCATCCCAGCTTCTTTCTTGGTAAGAATAACTAAGCTTTTCATACTTTAATTCGCGTTTTTCTGAGGTTCAATTTTTGACTCGAACCTTAAATGAACCGTCACTGATTAGGCTTATTATTGTTTGTTTTGTCTTGTTTGTGCTTTGGTGATGCTCTGTGGATGGTTTTGACTGGTTTGTGACTTCTGCATTACGGTTTTGGGTTGGTTTGTGTTGGTGGTGTTGGGAAATCCCAATTGGATGATAATCGGGTTGGTGTTTGCTTGTTTTGCTTTGGGTTTGGTGCGGTTGTCAGTGTGAGATATTATGGTGCGTACTGGTGGTTAGGAGGGGGCCTCGGGACAGAAACGATATGGTAAGGAGATTGCTAGAGATGAGGGTAAGAAGAAGAAAGTCATGAACCCTAGGCCGGTAAACCCCAACCAGATGATTGAGTTTAAAGAGCGACTCAGGCTCATGCTAGGGCCTCATTGAGAGATGAATCGGATTCCGACACGGATCACGAGCGTCTTAGCCCATTGGTACGAAAGAAGACAGTTGAGCCGGTGGTTAGGGAGAGCAGGGTGGATCAACCAGTTAGGGTTGAACAAGTAGTGCAGGCACCTCGAGTTGCACCCAAAGTTGGAGCTGAGGGGGGTGAGCCAGTAGAGGAAAATGTTAGCCCACCGTTGGTAACCCCGAGAAGGGAAACTCTAGCCCCTCCGATCCCGTTTGATAAGCGGTTTGTCAATACTAAAGCACGGGATATGTATACCCGACATTATTCACACGGCACGATGCTGGTAGAGAGAGTTTCACCCCTACGATATCGACAAGGAGTTTAGGAAGAGTTTGTCTGATCGAAAGTGGAAGGTGAATGCTACTGTGGTGCGTGAGTTTTATGCAAACTTTTTTGATTCGAGCCTAGCATCGGGGATGGTGAAGGTTCAGGGAGTGAAGGTGCCGTTTACGGCTAAGGCAATTAATGAGAAATACGGGTTGCAACCGTTTGAGGGGTTGGATTACAAAGAGTAAATCAAGGCTATGAAGGATGCCGGTGAGGACCCGTTGGAGGACCTCCGGTTGTCGGTTTGCCCGAATGTTCAATGGACCCTTGGAGATGGCGGAGTGAGGAAACAGTTGGTCACCTCGTCTTGGGGTGAAGATTGGAAGGTTCAGTGCCGGTTCATCCAAAACCGGCTTCTACCCAAGAATAACTTGACCCGTTTCCACATTTCTGATCTTGGGATGTTGTATGCCCTAAATTATAAATTAAATATGGACGTGGGCCAAGCAATTTATGACGAGTGTGCAGCCAATCAGAAGGTCTACTCACGCAGTTTGATTTGTCCCCATCTCATCTATAGGTTGTGTAAGGATGCAAAGGTACCGGAGTACACCGAGGACCACAAGCCCAAGAACCCTCCCATGTTGAAGAGAGAAAAAGCCTAAGACTCCTGCTCAGTTACGATGTATGGCGTCGGGGCAGCCTAGTTCATCTTCTGGCCCTGCTCAGGCACCACCAGTTCTCACTTTTTAACCCTCAGTTCGTCAGAGGTTGAGTATGGCCAATAGTTTTAGGAACTGGATGGAGGATCAGAAGCAGACACATGATAATATCCTGACTCTCCTCCTACTGATGAGTCAGGGTAGAATGCCGACGGATCCTGATGCGTTCGCCCCGAGCACCATTGATTATCGTTTTTCAGACAATATTGAGCGAGCTATTACACATATTACTGCTGAGGATGCTGCTACATAGTCTGATTTTGAGGATGGGACATCGTCTGACGATGAGACTGAGGGGATGGAGGCAGGAGCTACCACTGATGCTCCTACTACTGCTGTTGATGATGATGCACCTAGACAGACGTGATTTTATTATTGTTTATGCTGTTCTTTTTGTCGTCTGTGTCCGGTGTTAGGTTTGGTTAGGAGCTGTCTAGCCAGTTTGATACATTTGTGCTACTTAGGCCTGTTAACGAGCCGAACCCTACCGAACCCTGGATGAGTTCGAGTTCGGTTCGCATGTATTCGAATATCAGATTCGATTCGGCTTGAAATGGTGGAGCCTAAAATTGGAGGATTCGATTCGTATTCGTTTGAAATAATAAGGAAAAAAAATTTGATTCTATTCGGCTCGAGAAGTTCGAACAGTTCGAACATGTTCGGTTCGTTGACATGTTATAAATTAACTTATAATTCTAGTTCAAAAATATTACATGTCCAAAATATTACATTGTCCAAAAATATTACATGTCCAACACTACATAATAATAAGTAGACAATCCAAAATATTATTACATGCCCAAAACTTCAAAATGAATTCAAATTTGAACAAGTTCAAAAATCATAAGTAGACAATCCAAAATATTATTACATTCCCAAGTGCCAATTCATGTTCTCCTTGACTTTCTTTGGATTTTGTTGGATATTCTGGGTGGTTTGCCGCTACTGCTAGAAGTGTTAGTTTTGGATTGTTTTCTTGTGGATGGGGTTGTGTTGACATCTTTTGATGTTTGGACAACCTGAGAAGGAAGGCTACTTTATGCATGGTTTGATGCAGCAGCATCTACTGTAAACAACATAAATAACACAAGAGTAAAGTGCCAACATATTACAGAACTGAATTCAAATCTATGGAAATCAGAGTATAAGTTCATCATCTTTCCATCAGAGTACAGTGGGATCATATGGAGTCTGTGACTACTATCTACTGACTAGTGAGTTTGTAAACAAACAAACAAGCTACACAAGAAATGGAGAAAGTAAGATAACATAGACACACAGGACATGATGGTAGAAGAAGAGGAAATCAGAATTCAGAAATGATTTCATCATCTTTCCACCCTCCTTCTTATAACACAGCACAAGTAACACAGTTAACTTACAAACTCACATATGAAAGGCAACAGTTGTCATTTATTTACACACTCACATAGTAACATAGTAGGCTGCAACATTTTTCATATCATAGGTAAGATAGGCAACAAAGTAGCAATCAGAATCTATGGAAAATCAGAGTATAAGTTCATCATCTTTCCATAGGCATAGTTACCACTTACCAGTATCATTAGGATCTTTCATATCATATTCATTTTCATATTCCAATTCAATAGGATCTTCATTCCCCTGAAAATAGCAACAAACATTAGTAACTTCAAAACATTAGATATGATTAAGAAAAATTCATGTAATTTAGGTATACCTCTTTCAATGATCTGATTCCATAAGCTTCCTTTATCCAGTCTCCACCGCAAAGCAAAACCTCAACTCTATCCCTTCTCATAGAAGCTCTTTTTTTATCAATAACTCTACCACCAGCACTAAAGGTAGATTCTGAGGCAACAGTTGTAATTGGGATAGGCAAAATATCCATGGCCATTTTGGATAACACTTTGTATTTCCCCTCATTCCCTTTTCCACCAAGCAAGGGAATCAAATTGGCAACATTTGGATAGCAAACTTCCTCATAATACAGTTCAAGATTTGATTTCTCCTTCCCCTTAGTTTGCATTTTCATCATAAACTCATCAAACTTTCTTTTACCAACTATGGAAGAGGGAGGTGTTTTTACATAGGAACTATAAGATTCTGGTCATTTTCCTTTCTCATCACCATAGATCTTAACATACTGATCAAATAGTTCATTAAACTTATTCAAAACAGTTTCAACATTTTTCTTATAATCAGAATGGTACATTGAAGCATAAGCAAAGTTGATCATCCCCTTCTTATATCTAGGATCCAGAATTGAACCAAAACTAAGCAACAAATCACATTCATCCCAGTACTTATCATACTTAAGGGCCATTCTAGCAGCCATACTTTGCATATGTTTTTTACAAGAGATATCCAATTGGGCATTGATCAATTCCTTAATTCTAGATAATTCCAAAAGAAACAGATTCACTGTTGGATAATTACATCTAGAAATAAGGTTAGTAACATCCAAAAAAACCTCAAGGAATTCACAAACTTTATTAACCTCAGTCCACTCAAAATCAGAAGGGCAATGCCTTGCAAAAGATTCATCATCTTCCCTAAACTTACTAAAATATTGTCTGTACTTATAAGCAGTAGACAACATCACATAAGTAGAAATCCACCTAATGTTATTGTCTAATACTAACTTATTTGCAGGCAACTTTAAATTTAGTCTATGTTCATTGAAAGAGGAAAGCCTGTTTTCCGATCCAAACAAGTATTTCACTCCATCTCTAACTTTTTCAATAACATGCTCAATCTCTTTCAAACCATCCCTAACCAACAGATTTATGATACGTGCACAACATCTAACAAGAAAAAGTTTACCATCCAACACAAGATTTGATAACAAATCATAATCCTTTTTCAAAATAGATATACACAAATCATTTGCAGATGCATTGTCAACTGTCACAGAGGATATTTTGTCACTAATTCCAAATACTTTACACACCCTATGTACTTCTTTAGCCAATGCAGCTCCATTATGAGGTGAAGGTACATTGACAAAAGAGAGTACACTCTTCTGCAAAGTCCAGTTTCTATCAATGTAATGAACTGTAATTACCATGTACCCTATCCTCTGAACCCCAGACCACCAACAATCAGTAGTTAAGTTAACTATATTCACCTTCCCCAAAATCCCCTTAATCCTTTCTTTTTCAGTTTCATAAACAGTGAAGCACTCTTTCCTAACCATGTACCTACTGATTTTTCTATAGTAAGGAGTATATGCCCTCAAGAACTCATTAAACACTTTATGTTCTACAATGCTAAAGGGGTACTCATGAGCTAAAACCATATGTGCAGCAAGCAGTTTAACTCTCTCAAAACTAAAGGTAAAAGTAGATATAGAACTTTCACCTTCTGATAGCACAACCCCATGCAGTTGAGATTGATGATAGCCATGAGAAGCAGCAGCATCATTTAATGGTTTGGGAAAGTATTTCTCTCGAATGGACAAGCTGTTTCAAGTGCCTAATAAGATGGGTTGTAGTCCCACCCGACCGAACCGATAGCGACTTCTTGCAATGCTTGCATTTGTTCTTTTGAACACCACCGGGAAGTGTCACGATCTCCATACGATCCCACACTTCGGATCTTGATTTACCTTGATGTGAAGGGGGCTCACTATCTTCATGAACTCCCTCAGTCCCCTCAACAGAATCCATCTCAACCCTACCCAAATCTGAGTTGCCAATTCCTTTCTCACTAGCAGATTCATCTCTGTCAGACTCTAAAGCCCCAAACCCCATTATTTCAATACCATTATTCAGACTCAGAGGGGGGTATCTGAAGAATCAACAAAAGAAGCAGTCATCATAGGGTTTAAAAAATTAAATGTAATATCACTTTCAAAGTTTCAAACAACAAACAAGTAAACAACAATTGAAAATTTACAAATTACAATTAAGAAGTTTACAAAATTCAATTACAAAATAACAAATTAGGATTTACATTAACAGATTAACCAATAATTAAAATCGAAACCCTAGCTGCAACCTGCAATCATATTCCTTAATTAAAACCGTAATATCAATCAAAACCCTAATTGAAATAGAAAACAAGACCGGAATTGGGATTTAGATTACCTAAAATCGGACCTGGAATCTAAAACGGCGGGGTTCGGGTTTGAATCTGACATCGCCGGTGAGATGAAGGCAACACAAGAGATGAAGTCAGATTAAGAATTTGAGATGAATTTTTGAGATCAAAATACAGAGAGAATCGGCGGTGAAGAGAGTGAAGAGACGAGAATGAGAATCGGCGGTGGAGGAGACGAGAGAGTGAGAGAGTGAAGAGAGTGAAACGGAAAATAAATGAATGATGAAATGAAGGGTTTTCATCTCAAACGGATGAGATGTTTGGGCCAAATGGGCTACTGGGCTAGGGCCAACATATTTGGGCCAAAGCCCTGCAACTCTACGAGCCGGACCTGTTCGAAA
Organism: Gentiana straminea; assembly: GCA_036785695.1. Taxonomy (NCBI): domain Eukaryota; kingdom Viridiplantae; phylum Streptophyta; class Magnoliopsida; order Gentianales; family Gentianaceae; genus Gentiana; species Gentiana straminea. Next base: position 3,962,861 of record JAVUPR010000114.1, read on the forward strand.
ATGTTTGGCTCGTTTGTCCGAATACCCATTTCCAAGGCCCTATTCTACGTTTGATGATACAAGCCGAGCCCCGAATCAAACTTTTTCGAGCCGAACACACCGAATCGAATCGAACTTTAAGGCTCATTTACAGGCCTAAGTGCTACGTTTTATGCTACTCTTAGTTTTTGATGCCACTATTTGACGTTTGATGATTTTGTAAGCCTTAAGGTATGCCACTACTTTTATTCGTGTCATGGCTGTTATATGTAAGCACTGTGGATGATTTCTACATTCTGTGCCTTTGTGGCCTCTCTATTCTGCTTAGATGTCATGTGCTTTACCCGTAGGGGTTCTTTATCCATCTATAGCGATCCATTTTATGCGTTACAATTGCGTGTCGAGTTTTCTGACGTGACAGGGCCTTATTACTGTTATACCCCCATATCCCTATTATATATCTTGGCATGAGGGCCATGTCCTGTGCAAGCTTTGCATTGTTTCTGCCTACATTCATATAGGGATTCGGGTCATGCTTACACGAGGCTGTTACGGGATTCGATAGCGTCTTTCTGCCAGGTTCCTAAGCTAAGTCTTTTTTTGTATATCACTCACGCACTGAGGACACTGCTTCATTCGAAGAGGGGGGTGGATACGACTTAGCTTTCGATTGATAAATGTGCCGGTAATTGTGATATGCTTAGTTGATGTCCGGTTTCGAGTCAGTTCGTGGCTTAAAATTTTAAAACTTTTCACAGGTTAACACCGCGTTATATGCATGTTTCTCACGATGGAGTTTGTAAATGTCTTAGTAGTCGAATAATGTGTACCGGGAGATTTTATTTTATTATGATACGAACCCTTTTAGTGCACATAGAACCTTGGTTATACTTAGCTTGGTTTCTATACACACTTATACCACTAGTTTCGAGGCGAAATAGAGAGGTTTACCTAGGCCGGGTACGGGATGAGAGTCCTGGCGCTTCTTTGACCCAACTAGAGCCAAATAAGAGAAAATCCTAATATTTTACCCTCGTACCCCCTCTAAGCCTTGATAGGACGGTCTGACCACCGTCCGAAAATGATCCGTTTTGGTTACTTAGCATGTATTACCCTAACCCTGAGCTATATTATTGGTCACGTTTCTTTTGATCACCCTACGGGTGGACTTAGTTGTTACTTTAGACACACTTGCTGAATCAAGTGTGGGGTGGGAGATGGGGCATATTTTGAGAGGAGTTGGTTAGGAAGAGCTAGTATAACGAAGGGGAGGAGCTCGAGAAAATCTATTGTGAGGCTTGTTGGTTCGAGAAAATTTGAAAAAGATGAAAAAAAAAAAAAAAAATGAATTTGAAGAAGAAAAAAAAACAAAAGAAAGTTTGAATAAAGCTTGAGGAAAAGAAGCCAAAGAATGAGTGTTTTGAGTGAAGAAAAGTATGGTGTTGAGGTTGGAGTGTTTATTAATGAGTGTAGAAAGATTGAAAGAGTTTGGTGTGGTTTGGTATGTTTTCGAAGAGGAGGAAAATAACATGATTAGGTTCACTCGTATTTTCTTTTATCCAGTCCCAAATTTCATTTCAGTTAACCCAGTCCCGATCTTAACATTATAACCCTCAAAGTCCTACTTGACCGTATTTAGCCTCGGTTGCCTCGATTAGTGGAGATTCTAGCCCGGTATGAGTTGTGTGTAGGCATTTGGACGGTATTCGAAGCCGGTAATGTAGCCCTTGGTTTTTATCACACACACACTTCGTTTTCGTGATAAGATAGAGTCAAGTGGTTTACATTCAGTGTCCACTTTACTTTTACGTTGATGTCGTGAGTACTATGAACGTTTCGTAAAGTTGATCCCTTGGTATGTTTTAGAGCGCCTAATTTACTCGAGGACGAGGAAAGGCTAAGTGTGGGGTGGTTGATGGGAGCAGTTTAACCCCCGGTTATCACTATTCTGGCATGTTTTGGGTAGAATTAGTCCTAATTAAGAGTAATATCGAGAGTTATATGCATGGGGAGTTAAATTGTCACATCGATAGTAAACTCCGCCTTTTTGATGATATTTACTTCTTTTCCGAGCAATTTTGTCTTGCGCAATTACCCATGGTGTTTTGTTCGTATATGTTATTGCAGGACTTAGGTGACTCGAGGACCCGGAAGGCGATATTTTGGAGTGAGAAACATGTTCGAGGCACGAACGTAGCATTGAAGTGGAGAAAATGCAAGTTTGGAAGGAAATTGGGTCGAACGAGCGTTTTCCCCATGGCAAATGTTCGTTTGCGGCGAGCTCAAGCCGGATAATGTGATATCGACAAAATGAGCGTTTGGCCTATTCCAAACGAGCGGTTGTCAAGTTAGCATTTGATACTGAAAGTTGGCTGAGAAGACAAACGAGCGTCCAAATTACCCCTAAACGAGCGTTTGGGAGGGTTCAGCCCGAAGTCAAGAAAGCTCATATAGTACAACCGAGCGTTCAAGGAAGCACAGACGGTCGTTCATGGAAGAACAAACCCTAAACGTCGTCAGGATTACCAGGCGAACAAGCGTTCACCATGAGGTAAACGTTCGTTTGCCCTCGACAACAGGAAAATTCAGCCCTACACTATAAATACGCAGCTCATTCAGCACTTTTGCAACCTTTGCCGACTTTATACACTTTTTGGGCGATCTTGGTGCAGTTTTAGTGTAGGCTGATCAAAATTTGATCCGTGGATTCCTTAGATAACACTGGTTGATTCAAACACTTGTTATATCTTAGATTACAATATTATTTCCAAAGATTCAACTTTTAGATTGCGTTCTCACTTTGATATTTTGTGGATCAGATTTTCGGCATTTTTATGGTAATGACTTCTTTTTATTTCATTGTTCATAGTTTAATTTCAATTCTTAATTCCGTTGTTAGCATAATTATGAGTAGCTAATTAGTTGTGTAGCCGAATTATGTGAAAGCGAGTGAAAACCCTAAGGGGGATGAGATAGGGAGTTGTGTAGTGCGTAATATCATGTTTAAACGATTAATTCATGTCCTAAAACTTATTATAACATCTTTGAATTAGATTGATCACCTAGTTCACTGTCACACACATCGAACTTATAGATGTATTTTGCGGTGAGATGTAGGAAAAGGGGTTTTGGGATCGTTGCGTAGATTCGACCTAGTTGTTAGGACCGTTTCCAATACAGAGGTTCGTCATCGTTGTTCGAACAACTCTAGACCTTAATCAAGTTAGGATAATCGGTTTTCTAAAGGGAGAGTCGGTTAGCTTCACATAGGGTGATTAGATCGAGTTGTTCGATCTAATCACTAGAATTAGGAGTTGGCACCCGTGGATGTCATTAAAATATTTTGGATAGGTAGGATGGTTAAGACACGCTCCCTGTTATGTCCTTCCTAAGGGGTATAGTTCGGCTATACCCGTTAATCCCGAGTTAAACACCGTTTGAATAATTTTTTAATTTCTGCACTAGTATAAGCCCTTTCTACCTTTGATTGACCTGAACCAAGTTACACGTCATCTTTGGTACTTAGAATTACTCCTCGTGGATTCGACCTTGTGACAACTATACTCCCGTTGACCCTATACTTTGTCGGTGAAAGTTAGCGGTTAAGTATTTTGCTATCAGTTTCCACCAACCTCTTCACACCCAACAACATCATCGGAGGTACCACCCCTACCGGACCGAACCTCAAGTGATCCCCCTCGGCAACCCCAACCACCACCATACCTACAACGACCTTACCAACAACAAGCACCTTGTGTAATCCCTCCAAGTATACCAACCAATTCCACCGGTTTACCCTCGGTTTACCCACCGGTTGCGCAAGCGGTTAGACCTCCGGTGGCATCACCGGTTCAAGGACAAGCCCCACCGGTTGATTGGTACACTAAGTTGAAGAGAAACAAGGTTCAAGACTTCTCCGGTGATGTGGAACCGGCGAAAGCGAAGTGTGGGCGAGAAGTTTTGAAAAAGTGTGCGAAATGTAAACGTACCGAATACGAGATGGCCCGGTTGGCGGTTGGATTTCTTTTGGGTACAAAATTTGAAGCATGGATTGATGCTATCGAGAGCAACAATGGAAAAGTGACAGATTGGGCAATGGAAAAGTGACAGATCGTTGGGACATTTAAGAGCTTGTTTTACAATGAGTACTTCCCCGCTACGGTGCAAGCGGACAAAGCAAGCCAGTTCCTGAGCCATAAATAGGGTCTTTATATGACAGTGTAGCAGTATACTAACAAGTTCAATGAGTTGGGTATGTTCTACCTGGAGATTATGAGAGTTGAAGAGAAGAAGATGGCCTTGTATATGAATGGTTTATCATGGGAAATACAAGACGGCATGTTGGGATATACACCAAGGACCATGGCGGAGATGCTGAACAAGGCTTTGGAAGTTGAGACTTTTAAGAAAAAACCTTCAGTTGTCATTGGTATTAAAAGACCCTTCGAGAGCAGTCAAAAAGATGACAGTGACGCACCGTCCCAAGAGGTGAAAAATATCTCAGCACCGCTGGTAGCCACAACATCAAGTTTACCGAGTTGCCCAAAATGCAAAAGGAACAATTCCGAGGAATTTCGGGCAGGTACAAATGGATGTTACTTTTGTGGAGATACGGGTCATGTTGCAAGAGCTTGCCTTTCAAGGAAGGTCACCAGAAATCAGAGAGACAAACAGGGAAGTGCAAGCCGACCGACAAGAGTGTTTGCCTTGGATACAGCCATACCAGGTAACTTTTAGTTTGTTTATTTTCTTAGACTTATGACATGAATTAGTTTCACGTTGTAATTGTATTTAAGTGAATGAACTAACTTTTAGATATTGATGTTGCGCTGAACACCAGATTTGCGGTAACAGTGTTTATCTTGAGGATAAGAGGCTTAGTATGAGTGATTTCTCCGGGGAGAGCACGGCGGTGAGTAAGAACAAGGCTGTCGGATAAGTGTTTGTGAAGAACAATCGAGTGAGTCGACAAATTGGCAGAGTGTATCTGCTTGTATTAGTTCTTAGATCCCCTTTCTATTACATTGTGATCCCATATTTATAGGCTAAGACTATGTCGGTTTACTGTTCATTGACAAGACAATTAAGAATACATAATTAAAGATAAACATGCATGCAATACAAGTGTCCTAGCCAAGCTGTCAGGATTGGCCAGCTGGATTGATATTTGCCTTGTCTTGAAATCAGCTTTACCATATGGGTAGAAATCACGCGGAGAGGATGGGTCCGGCTTACGACTAGAGGACAGGATCCGGCTTACTGTTGGCGGATAGGACCCGGCTTGTGAATAGCGGTTTGGAGATAGCTCGTGGCAACGGATAGTGGAGATAGAGGCCCAATATCTATGTTGATGGGCCATGATAATAGGCCCAATCTAGATGAACAGGGCCCCATTCCGATTCGGGTATATCAGATACATTAACAATGGATCACTTAGCTATGGCAGCCTTAATTAATACATGAATGTCAAAAAACAAAAAAAACATGGTGTCAAGAGAGATAGTTAAGGAGTTAAGCCTACCCTTCAACATTTAGGAAAATTTTTGGACACCATCCGGATAAGTGTTTATGAAGGGCTGTTTGTTGAATAGAAGTTTGGTTAGTTCAGTATCTGTAGTTCAATATGTGGTTAATCGGATGAAGATCCGGTTTTGTTTGTGTTGAGGAAAGTTGCTAGAGAAGGAGCCTTTACTTCATTTTCGAGGATGAAACTCCTCTTAAGGAGGGAGGAATGTAATATCCCGATTTCTGGAAAAATGGCAGACGTGTCTTTTTACAAAAATCCGAATATTATATTTATTTATTTAAGGACTTAAGTTTTGGGAAAAAATAAAGAGTAAAAGAAAACTATTAAATTTTATTTAATGGTCAGTTTTTTTTTAATGGGATAAAGGAGAGTTTTTAAGGAAAGAAAACTCTTGCATTATATATGGAATTTATCAGAAGAAAACAAATCAACCAGTTCGATCTCTGCATTGGTCGTCCTTCAGAGGAAAAAATAGGGCAATAGAATTTTCAAGGCTTCTCAACAACCGTTTATTGGTTTTCAGATTCGAGTAAATGTTTGCAATCAGCGTGAAGAGGGCGTCGTTTTGATATCGACAAGTTGAAGTTTTGTAAAGGTAATAATTTTTCCCTAAATCTAAAATCTTGAGGTTTTGAGGAATTTCTTGGCCTCTAAGTGGTTCAATTCGTAGTCCTATCCGTTTAAAACCCTTTGATCATATTTAATTCGTAGTTAGATTGTGTTTATATAGGTTTGGTGTGGAAAATTCAAGGCTTTTGTTGTTTTCTTTTAAGAATTGCTTTGATTTGGCTTTGAATTTAAGGTAAAAGGGTTTTCATATTGAATAATTGATATTTTATGATGTTAAGTGGTTAAGTTGTGTTTGGTGTTGATATAATTGGTTGGTTTAGGCATGTAAGTGAGCCTTAAAGTTCGATTCGATTCGGCGTGTTCGGCTCGAAAAAGTTCGGTTCGGGGCTCGGCTCGGATCATCAAACGTAGAATAGGGCCTTGGAAATTGGTATTCGGACAAACGAGCCGAACATGTTCGAACATGTTCGCTCGTAGAGTTGCAGGGTATTTTTGGACATGTTATGTTATATTTTGGAATAGGGCCTTGAACATTTTGGACATGTTATGTTATATTTTGGGACATGTAATGTATTATTTTGGTTTTGGACATGTATTTTTGAACTAGAATTAATTATTGGGTATTTTTGAATTTTCGGACCGAACATGTTCGAACTATTCGAACTGTTCGAGCCGAATAGTACCGAATTTTTTTCCCTTTTTTTAAGTTCGAGCCGAACCGAATCCTGATATTTTAGGCTCGAAAATTTCAAGCCGAATCGAGCCATGTATTCGAACATGTTCGAGCCAAACCGAACTACTCCAGGGTTCGGTAGGGTTCGGCTCGTTTACAGGCCTAGGTTGGTTGATAAAGAAATTGTGCACCATACATAGTGATAATATTCATATAGGTATGCCGACGAATTCATATGCATCGGCCAGCAGGAATAAATATATGTGATGTCAATTTAATTATTTTGATTTTTTTGGCTCTTCTGTTTATTATATAGATTTATATTGTCCCATGGGATGTGAAAAAAATATATATACATATATATAATGTATTCATGGGTGGGTTCCTATCTCAAATTGTGCAGCTTCATTGTTTTCGTAAAAATAAAAAATAAAAAATAAAAATAAAAAATGAGAAGACTATGCACCTATAGTAGGGGTGTAGTCGAGTCGAGTCGATACTCTCAGGGCTCGAGCTCGACTCGACTAAAAAAGTTCAGGCTCGAAACTCGACTCGAGCTCGATCGAGCCATAAAAAATCAAGATCGAACTCGACTCTCTAAGTACTCGATAAAGCTCGACTCGTAAGCTCAATTATTATCCTAGAATTCATTTAATTTTTAACGAAATATGGTAAATTCAAACTCGGCTCGTCTAATACTCGACTCGGATAATATTTTTTTAATAATAAAAAATAATATTTATAATAAATTTAATAAATTAAATTATTTAAATAATTATTTAATCAAGCTCGATTAAGCTCGCGAGCTAATCGATTACTATATTTTAAAACTCGAGCTCGGCTCGGTTAATTATTCGAGTAGCTCGACTCGAGCTCGAACTCGAAAAAAACCAAATCGAGTCGATCTCTTTTGCAAGTCGAGTGCGAGTAACTCACGAGTAGCACAGCTCATTTACAGCCCTAACCTATAGCATACCCTGCATATTGTGTTCGGAGATTTGGAAAAAAAAGAACAAGAAAGGGTAGTATATATGTTTTAAATATTTATATAAGGTAACAGTATAATGTGTAGCCTATTTAAATAAAGATGATCTAATAGGGTATATAATTTATAGTTGTTTTGTGTTATTGTGTTGTGTTATTTTTCTTTTCGGAAAATATAAATATATGATTTGGTAGACAATGAATTTTGAGGCTTATGTTATTTTGATGTTTATCTTGAATTGTCGTCTTTCTAATAGATCTAAATAAATTAAATGAACAGGAATAAGCCATGAATGAGCTTCTGATGCGTTTAGTTCGGGCACCGAATGTACTCTTCCTAAGAGTTGAAGTTCGGGACCGTCGGAAGAGTATGATTGGATTGTGCTTTGACGAATTAGACTTCATCAATGTCTGTGTATGTGCTAGGGCTTGTCCGTGTCTAGTGGTCTAAGTAAGAGAGTAGGAGATGTGAGGGAGCTTACTTGAAAATACTTAGATGGCTAGTTAATAACTAATAACAAACGTACTTGTGTAGTTAAAATAATAAACATCATGTCATTCTTTGTAAGACACAAGTTTATATCACGATGTGTGGGCGTCCGGATAAAGTGGATAATTCCGTAAGTCTACCAAAATAGACTCAGGTGCGGAAGGACTTCGCGTATGAACAACTCCGTAAGTCTACCAGAATAGACTCTAGGTGCGGTGGGACTTCACCGAACGTGTACACTATCGGAGTCTACCAGAATAGACCTCCGTGCTTATTGGTGTGATCCACCAATATATCGCACCTACTCCGTGGTGAGTTACACCATGAATAGTGCCCTTGAATAATGATGTAACAAAGATAAGCTAAGTTTGAAACCATTAGTCACAACATGTTGATGAGCATGAATTGAACCCTAGAGTTGAGTCGGTTCCATAAAGATAACTTAATAATCATTATAATAACCTTTTTGTTGTAGAACATAATTATTCATTAACTTCTATCTCTTATCTAAGTACTTTTGTACTTACCTCATTTGCATTTTCTTTTATATGCATTGTGGGGTGAGAAGACGAACATGTTGACTACGAGCTTGTTGAGGATTACGAGGAGGACTTTTGTTGATGCTTGTTGATGCTTCATTTTCTCTTTTATTATTCCCGATGTACTAAAAACATTGCTGTTTATCTTTCTAGACAAATGTTGTTTTTTTAATTCTAGACGTTTATAAGAAAGTTTGCATTTGCTTTAAGGCTTCATATTCTTTGTAAGACTTTGGAGAAATTGTTGTGGTAAAAATTTCTATCTTTAGTTTGTTTAGTTTCTATTCTTAGTAGCATTTATGATGCTTGCCGAGTCTTTTTAGCTTCCGTTTGCTAAACTCGATACGTCGTAGTGGAGGCTTACGTATAATATTGGATTTATTTAATATTATACGTGCCGAACGTTTCTTTACCGGATAAGGACTCGGTATCTGGGAACGGGGCTTTACAGTTAATTTAAAGACTATGTTGTAAGTCAAGTTTGTGTTTTCCTTTTGAGACATCGTATTTGTAAGACTTTGGAAATTCGTTGTAAGTTAAACTTTCCATCTTTAAAATGTTTGAGTTTCTGTTCTTAATAGCTTTTATGGTTTTACCCGATTTTTTTTAGCTTCCGTTTGTTTTATTTTGATACGACGACGTAGAGGCTTACGTATAATATTGGAGTTATTTAATGTTATACGCGCCGGACGTTCTCTTCCGGATAAGGATTTGGTATCCGGGAGTGGGGTGTTACAACAATTAAGATAAATTATTAATCATTAAGAAAAATAAATACTACCTCCGTCCCATAAAAATTGTCTACTTTTTTAAAATGAATTGTTCTATAAAAAGTGTCCATTTAGAAAACCAATAGATCATTTAATACACTTTTTCCAAACATATCACTATCATAACATTTAATGTTTATATATTCGTTTCATATTCCAAAAGAGCATTTATTATGTCATAGTAGTATATATGTCCATCACCACCTGAAATACAACACATTAATTATTTTCTTAATCTGTATACACTATAAAAAAATAGACAATTTTTGTGGGACGGAGGTAGTATCGATTTCCTCTAAAATAACCATACGTGTGAGTTGAAATCTCGACTAAAATTAAAAATACATTTACGGTTTCACAAAGATGTCTTCTTATCAAGTTATGGAGTTTGATAATCCACATGGTTTTCATGTCCTTCCCCAATAAACCTCTCATGACCGTATAAATGTTCTCTCTATCACATACTTTGCTCTCGCTTCTCTCTTCTCTCTTCTTATCTCACTGCCTCTTATGTGTTTTAAAGGACGGTGCCGGCAGCCTTTGGCTGCCAGCGTCCATTTTCTTCCTCTTTTCCATTTTTTTTTTGGTGTTTAAAGTGTTTTGTTCGTCGATTATGGATAACCATATTGAGGAAACCTTAGTCTCCGATGGTGGCCTTGCATTCCGTTCTTCCGGCTATCGTTGGTCTCTGTTGAACTAGTATGTTTCCCAAAATCTTAAACATATGGGGAGGTAGATAATTAACATCTTATACATTTTACACGCCTCCTCAAGTTTTGGGTCATCTTTCCCAACACTTGAAGAATATAAATAATTAGCATGTTAGAAACTTTAACATGTCCCTGAAGTTATGGGTTATCTCTCCTAATACTTGCACAATATAGATAATTAATATCTTATTGTTGAGAATCTTTTAGAGTATTCTCAGGTGAAGATAATGAAGGATTGTATCCTCATACTTTTGATGTGCGAATACAATAAGTACTAAATATTACGAATGATTGCAGGAATCTTTTAAAGTATTCTCAACAAAATTAATGCATAAAATTCTATTTTGAGAGGATTGAAAACATATTTCGACCACCGTAAGTTATTTGAATAGATCGATTACGTTGTTATTAAAAAATACCTTATTGTTTTGAACAAATATATTCTTCATAAATGCGGTAGAAAAACTACTACTACTATCAAGTCAATTGGAAGAAAGAAAAGTAGAAGTACGGTCAAGTCCATGTTTTTTTTTTTTTTGAAATTTAGTCCATATTTTCTGCTCCTTGAGATTCAAAGACACGTGATACACTTATTCTATTCAATTCAATTCGTTGAACATTTTACCAAAAAAAGACGTTGGCTTTAGGATTGGCAAAAGATTCCCTCCCCAACCGGCTGTCTTTCTCCCGAATACGATTCATAAAACCAAAAATAAAATTAAAAAAATTAAAAAAAGGAATATGCATGGTACAACGTAGTCGGGTCAAAGTACCAACGTACCAACCACTTTATAGGTAAGGAGTGTGAACAGAAGAAAGTTGTTACTTGTTATATGGGTTTGCTTATTTTAGGGCACTCCTAACAGAAGCTTATATGGTCTCACATCCTTAAAATAAAGATAAAAAATAGAGTTTACTCTAAAATAGCTTCCACAGCTGAGTCTCTATCCCTATTTATTTTTAAGGATATGAACAGTGCATCCCTACTTGTGGGGATGCACTATTCACGCCCTAAACATATTTAATTATTAAAAATTATAGGGATAGAGATATGGATGCTGCTGGAGTGAAATAATAAATATTTAATGTGTATAAATAGGGTTGTGATGTAGAATATGTATTATTTAATATTATTTGAAATGTTATAGGGATAAGGATATTGATGCTGTTGTGGAGGTTTTTGGATTGAGATGTTGTAAAATAGGGATATGTATTATTTTATATTATTTTAGTAATAAAATTTGGTGCTTATGCTGGGCCCCTTAGTGTATTACTGACATTTTTATGAAAGTGATATAAAGTGATATACATTACCATCTTTTAATTTTATTCTCTTTTAAAAAGTAGACATTTATATTATTTAAAAGCTTTATGATATAAAGCTTTATGATTGTTTATAAATCTTTTCACCATAAATATTTTCTTCTCGTCATAAAACTTTCACACTGCCACATCAGCGGTTTATAAAACCAATATATAACTATATAATCATTTTACAATTTTACAATTTTTTTTTAACTTTATACTTGATATATATATATATATATATATATATATATATATATATATATATATATATATATATATATATATGTAGAAATATTACTCAAAGATATGCGAGTTGAGTCCGCCGAGGTTTCATTGCAGGTGCTCGCGGACTCGCCGAGCCTCAGATTTCGTACATAATATTTTGTACACCTTATTTAATTGTAAAAGACATATTAATTGTGATATTAATTGTGATTCATATAAACAATTAATATGTCAAACTCTAGTTTACTTTATGTCATAGACATAACTTTTACTTTTTACTTTTGCATGCTTGCCGCCCACATCTACATACTCAAGTGGCCGCCCAAGCTAGCTAGCTAGTCTCTCTATCTCAATTGTATCTATTTATACATCTCTTTACTCAATGAATAAAACTAAGTTGAAGTTTACTCTTGTGTTAACACATTCTCAAACTCTCTTCATGGTATCGAGCCATTTGTGTTCTAACTTTTTCCGCCGCAAAACTCATATTTCGAAGAATGTCTTCCACATCCGACATTACTTCAACCTCGCAGACTCTCGGCGGCCTCGGATGAGTGAGTACCGACAACTCCTCTTCTTATACAAACCATAGACTTGATGGTAACAACTATCCGTTATGGTCAAGGTCATGAAAATGTACATTTCGGACAAAGTAAGATGGGATACTTGTCCGGAACAAAACCCGCACTCGAAACCGACCAGAGTTTTGAAGCATGGGACACAACAAATAATCAACTCATGACCATCCTCACGAGGTCAATGACAAAAGAGATAAGTGAAAACTTTATGATGTATGATACCGCCAAAGAAATGCGGGATAATGCCGGAGATCTTTACTCCAAGAAGGATAATACATCCGAGGTATATGAACTAGAAGCTCGATTCAAACTTGCGGGCAAGGGGATATGTACGTAACTCAATATTTCAATCAACTATCTAAGGCTTGGCAACACTTAGATATGTTAGAAACTCACTCTTGGAATGATGTCAAGGATGCTTTGCTTTCTTTATAAAGACATCATAGAAAAGAAGAGAGTATTCGGGTTCCTCACCGGATTTGAATCCTACTCTTGATGATGTTAGAGGAAGAATTCTTGCCACCAAACCTCTTCCAAATCTCAAATCCATGTTTGCCGAGGTCAAACATGAAGAAAGTAGGAGAAAAGTCATGCTTCGAAATCCCCTACCGACAACCCTACCGAAGGTGCCGCCCGCCGACCGTCGGGAAGGCCGCCGAGGTTACCGAGACATACAAGAAGCCTGCGAGAAAAGGCGGAAAACTCGTTTTGTGATCACCGCAAACGCACAAATCACACCAAGGACAACCGCCTATTTGGAAGCTCCATGGCAAGCCTAACTCCTCAAAAACCTCAAAACCTATCGGGGAAAGTCAAGGCGGACACATCGGTGAGGAGGAGAATGACAACCGGATGAATGCTCGGTTCTTTGCATTCAAAGCCTTCCGAATCAACAAAAGGAAGGTAGTCACTCTACCGATGTTGCTACTCATACTCATACGGGTAAATTCTACTCTTCCCTTAGCAATGAAACATGGATTGTTGATTACGGGGCATCCTCCCATATGATTTGGTAATAAAAACCTTATAACCAACTATATGCCTTGTCACCAAATTCATAACATTAAAGCTGGCGATGGATCTATCTCTCGTGCAAAAGGTGTTGGAAATGTTAAACTCACTAATAAGATATGCCTACAGGATGTCCTATTTGTTCCAAACTTAGACTCGCAATCTTATATACGTCAAGTAGACTCACTAAAGATTTGAATTGATTTGTTGTTTTTAAGGAAAATCGGTGCACATTCCGGGATCCTACTTCACGGGAAGTGATTGGGAAGGCCGAACCTTGCGCCGGATTGTTTCGGTCAACCCCGCCGAAGAGGCGAAGACCGAATCCGCCTCGGACACTCGCTCCCGGACTTTAGACAATATCATGTTATGGCATTATAGATTAGGACATCCAAGTTTTGGTTACTTAAAATCTTTAACTCTGAATTGTTTAAAGGATGTAATCGAATGACCTTCAATGTGATATTTGTCAATTTGCTAAACTTACAAAATCTGTGTATGCTAAGTTACCTCATTTGCATTCCTCACCCTTCACCTTAATACACGGTGATGTGTGGGGACCCTCAGGGTGAAAAGTATAACGGGGAAAAGGTGGTTCGTCACCTTTATTGATGATCATACCGGGAACACTTGGGTTTTTTTAATGAAAGACAAATCGAAGTTGGCCCTATCTTTCAAGAATTTTATCATATGGTCTCCACTCAATTTGATACTAAGGTCAAGATCTTAAAGGCGATAATGCTCTAGAATACTATGAGTCTAATCTCGGTACCTTCTTGACGGATAGAGGAATTGTTCATATCGGTAGTTGTGTGGAAACACCTCGGCAGAATGGGGTTGCCGAGAGAAAGAACAGCACTTCGCCGGAAATGGCCGGATCAATCATGTTCACCACACATGTTCCTAAATATATGTGGGGTGAAGCTATACCGACCGCAACTTATTTACTCAACAGACTTCCCGGCGAGTGTTAGGTTTCAAAACTCCACTCCAAACCTTACCGACCACACACTCCCGCCATCATCTTGTTTCCCGAGTTGCCTCCAAAGATCTTTGGTTGTCTTGTGTTTGTGTATATCCATGCTCAACACGAAGTAAACTTGATCCTAAAGCTCACAAGTGCATTTTCCTAGGTTATGCAAAGGACGAGAAAAGGTTACAAATGTTATTCCCCTATCGAAAAGAAATTTTACAATTCTATGGATGTAAAATTCTTTGAAAGAACCCCTTATTACAAACAAACCTGCGAGCCATTCACCGATGGAAACCCGATTGAAATTGACCTAAACCCCTTCCCTCGGCAAACTCTTAACCCTCGGCAACCTGCGATCCTCGGATCGAACTTCGGCACCCTACCGACTCTCTACACCTAATACTCCTCGGCAACCTCCCCGAACAAGAGTCTACCGACCCGCAGCCCGCCGATCCCGAGCCTACCGACACTCGGCAATCTACGGATCCTCGGCGGCCCGCCGACATTGATGATAGGCCTATTGCTCTTAGGAAGGGAAAGAGATCATGCACCGATCACTCTATTCATTCTTATTTATCTTATGATAAGTTATCTCCCGCCTTTGCCATGTTTTCACGGGACACGGACTCTCACTCTATTCCTAAAAATATTCGGGAGGCCCTTCAAAATGATAAATGGAAGGTCTTCGTTAAAACAGAGATGACAAGACTTACGGATAATCATACTTGGGATTTGACACCTCTCCCACGGGGCAAGAAGACGATCGGTTGCGGATGGTTATTCACTATCAAATACAATGCCGATGGCACTATTGACAAGTACAAAGCTAGATTGGTAGCCGGGATTCACTCAAACTTATGGCATTGACTATAAGGAAACTTTTGCACCAAAGTGGCAAAACTCAACACTTGTCGGGGTTCGATCTCTCTAGTTGTCCAACTTGACCGGCCTCTTCACCAATTGGACATAAAAAATGCTTTTCTAAATGGGGACCTTTGCGAGGAGGTTTATATGAATGTACCTCCTGGTTTTGTCAATCCTCATACTCAAGGCAAGGTGTGCAAGCGAGGAAATCTCTATATGGCTCCGAAGCAATCACCAAGGGCATGGTTTGGAAAGTTAACAAGCGTGGTCAAAGCCGCTATTTGGATATCACCAATGCAATTCGATCACACTATGTTCATCAAGACAACCAACCGAGAAGAGGTCTATTATTATTGTCTATGTGGATGATATCATCCTCACTTTGGAGATGACTCTACCGAGATCCAACATTTGAAGACTCTGCCGGCAAAGGTGTTTCGGGTGAAAGACTTGGGTTTTCTCAAATATTTTCTTGGCATGGAAGTAGCAAGAAACAAACAAAGGCATTTCGTCTCCCAAAGGAAATATGTCTTGGATCGTTGAAGGAAAGCGGCATCTTTGGGGTGCAAACCTGCTATATCCCCTGTAGACCCCCGGTCATACCTGCTACATGGTGACATTGTTGTCGGGGAAAGAACAATATCAAAGGCTTGTAGGGAAACTCATCTACCTCTCCCATACAAGACCCGATATTGCATATGGGGTCGATCGGTCGTCAATTCATGCATTGCCCTACCGAGCAACATTGGGATGCGGTGAATAGGATACCGAGGTATTTAAAATCCACACTGGCCAAGGCCGCACTTCACAAAGTCTGGCGATAGATCAATCAAAGTCTACACCGATGCCGATTGGGGTTTGGATGTCACATTGACGGGAGGTCTACCACAGGCTATTGCTCATATATATGGGGGAACCCGGTTACTTGGAGGAGCAAGAAACAACCTCGTGTCAAGAAGCGATCTTGAAGGCGAACTAAGGGCGGCATTTGTGAAGCTCATGGCTAAAAAGTGTACCGTCGAACTTCAAGCAACCGTATCGCAACCTATCACAATCTGTTGTGATAATAATTCAGCCCTATGCATGGCGAGAAGATCCATCCATCATGATAAAACCAAGCATGTGGACATTGACAGACACTTTTCGAAGGAGAAGATTGATGCCAAGATTATTCAACTCCAAAGTATGTTCCCTCGCAGATCGAATGCGATATTCTTACCAAGGCTATTCCACCTCTTATGTTCGAGACTAAGTAGCAAACTTGGTCGCATCAACATATACGGACCCGATTTGAGGGGGTGTAGAAATATTACTCAAGCATGCGAGTTGAGTCCGCCGAGGTTTCGACGGGGTGCTCGGCAGACTCGCCGAGCCTCGGATTTCGTACATAATATTTTGTACACCTTATTTAATTGTAAAAGACATATTAATTGTGATATTAATTGTGATTCATATAAACAATTAATATGTCAAACTCTAGTTTACTTTATGTCATAGACATAACTTTTACTTTTTACTTTTGCATGCTTGCCGCCCACATCTACATACTCAAGTGGCCGCCTGCTAGCTAGCTAGTCTCTCTATCTCAATTGTATCTATTTATACATCTCTTTACTCAATGAATAAAACTAAGTTGAAGTTTACTCTTGTGTTAACACATTCTCAAACTCTCTTCAATATATATATATATATATATATATATATATATATATATATATATATATATATATATATATATATATATGTGTATATATATATACACACACACACACACTATCCCGTCCCAAAATATAAATCCGTTTGAATTTTTCACACGAGAATAAGAAATTTGGTTAAATGATTAATGTGTCATTAATTTTGATGGGATAAGACTAAAATGCCCTTTGACTGTTATTAATGTAAAATAGTGAAAAATGATTGACAATATAATAAATGGGGTAAAAAGAGAAAAATATAATAAATGTTCCAGCGTCTATTGCTCTTTCTAAAACAAAATTAATGTAGCCACAAAAAACAAGACAAAATTATCGTTAATTGCTGAAGAAAAAAATAAGAGTAAAGTATGTGGTTGTCAGGATATTAAAAAAAAAAATACATGTTCAAACAATGTAGGGACCTACATACAAATAGAAAGCATTGTCCTCCTTAATCCGAAAAAAATACACTAAAATTTGTACGATACATATAGTTTGCCACCACCCCCCCCCCCCCCCCCCCCCTTAAAATTTTTATTTGCCTTTAAAAAATTTACCGCCCCTTACCCGAGATCCTGCGTCCGCCCCTATGTTCAAACCGGTTCAACTGCACCAAACTTTTGGAAAAAGCTTTACTAACTCACCGGTACTCCAACAGGTAAAAAAAAATAGTTTTAGCAAAAACTTTACAAAAATTTTAAAGTCGTCATTGGAGGTGCTCTTATACCACTCAATAGAACCATGTAAAAAATTGTAGCTCCTCTCCATTCCTTTGATGACAATCACAAATTCTCCTCCTTTTATATTATTTCAATCTAAAAAGCTACCAACAAAGTAAGAAATTTATATAAAAAAAGATATCATGTTCACTATTAGCTCGTTAATTGCAGTTTCTTTTTTAATACTTGTCGTAACGACCAAATTTTTAATGAAAGGGTATTATGGTTGACATGGGTATTGTGATATCCCACATTTGAAACGTGGAAAAAACATTATACCTTATGAGTGTGAAACATAAATATCTTATCAATTCGGGTTAGCTTTTTTAGACTAAGCGAAGACGGCGGTCAAAGCAGTGGACTGGATCATTCTATCAGACCCGGGGGGTTTTGGGAGCATTACAATTGGTATTAAAGCCGACTACCAGACGGAACTAAGTGACGAGCGCCTCTAGTGCCGGGCACCTTAGAGTCCTCTGGTAGGGATGAGTCTGGGACAAATCTTGGCGAGCCCGCCCCTTGCTTATAAACGGGGGGAGGGGGGATGTGATATCCCACATTGGAATTGTGGAAAAACATTAAGTATGAAACATAAATATCTTGTCAACTTGAATTAGTCCTTTTAGACCAAGCGATGATGACGGTCTAAGTAGTTGACCAGATCATTTATGACCCACTTAGCTCTACAAGACCCGGGGGTTTTGAGGGTGCTACAGGTATGATCCGAACGTCATATGACACTTCTAAGGCTTTTTTATTGGGTCATATTAGCAAATGGGCCAACTCGGAATTAGCCCACTATTGGGTCGGTAGTGTCTTGGTCATATTAGCCCGAAGCTTTCAGCCAAGACACTACCGACCCCACTCTGGTCATCTTCAGAGTTCAGGTCATTCGGTCGGTTCCGTCTTGACTCAGCGGACATCATCTCAGCTCAGCATTAGCCATTTTGCCGACCTAATGACCCACACATCCTAGTCACTCATTAACAAGAACATATCGTTTTCGAGCACAGAGGACATTTACAACATATTTATGGGCAGGATCCCACGATTGATTTCTAATAACTGCATTGATCCTAAGATATATTACATTTCATGATTTCAGCCCAATTGAGCCATGTCCTCTCCACGATGGCAAGCCTTCAATCACAGGCCTCAAATCAGGGATTCATACATTAACTCTCCACGTATGACTCTTATATATACTGGACCCTTGTCATCCCTTTGATAACTACGTTATTAGCTTGATCACACACACACACTGGATACGTAAGCAGTCTTATTGATGCAACCATAAATCATCCAAAAACCATCATTTTTCTTGTTGGATTCCTCCTAAAATAATCTAATTACCCGAAATTATACCAAGACGATTTGTAAGCATCGTCAATGGTCTTTTCTATAAAGGGAGTGTTTTCGTTTAGATAATTCACCAAAATAATATTTGTTTAGAGACATAACTTTGCTAATTACGAAAACAATTAATATTAGTTTAAAAATAAATGTTTGAATAAATATGATATCTTTTAGATAGATCTGGATTTTTTTCCAGTGCTCTCGAGTGGCAAAGGCTCCCAAAAACTAAACTCAACTAACTACCAGAAGAAGCTCCCTTCATGTCTTTCTCCACACCAATACAAACAAGTTCATTTTGAGGATCATTTAGAAAAATAACACTAGAATTACAGTTTCTTCCACATTTTGCAAGGTAATCGACACCTTTATTTTGATTTCTCTTGGCATACTCCTGCAATTAGCAATAATATAACCATCTCGGGATGGCCAAGTGTTATGCCCATTGATGCCATTCATAGCCTCTTTAGCTTCGGATTCCACAAGCACTTTGTTTGTCTAATATGAGTTCCATCGTTTGTCTGCTTTACTTGTGCCCCTGGAAAGAAATTCAGCTCATCTATGAAGGACTCTTTAGTCATTATATATTCAAAATCCTTGCACAAGAGAAGGTTAGTAGTACCAAATATAATATCATCAACATAAACTTGTACTACTTGCAAATCTTGTTTTTCTTTCTTTAGAAACAATGTAATGTCTTCATTGCCTCTTGCAAAACCGTATGACAAAAGATAAGAAGTTAACATGTCATACCAAGCTCTGGGTGCATGTCTCAGACCATACAAAGTCTTCTTTAACTTATAAACATTATATGGATGGTGTTTGTCTTAAAAAAACCTGGTGGCTGACTGACATACACATCCCTTTTGTGATCAGTCCATTAAGAAAAATAGACTTCACATCCATCTGAAACAGTTTGAAATCACATAAATTTGCAATTGAGATCAGCAATCTGATTGCTTCAAGTTAATATATCGGATGTTCCTATTCAATATGTACTCTTTACTCGACCGGATGTTGACTTTGTTGTCAGCCAACTCGCCAAGTTCATGCACCAACCCACTACTCACCTTTGGTCTCTTGTTAAGCGTCTACTGCAATATATGGTTTCGCTCGTCCCCACTAGTGTTGCATGTTTTTTCCGATGCTGACTGGGTGGGAAAAAAGATGTTTACACCTCGATGAGTGCCTACACCATCCTTCTTGGTCATAATCTTCTTTCCTGGTCATCCAAGAAGCAACGTGTCGTTGCTCGATCTTGCATTGAGGTTAAATATCTTTGGGCTACACAACTTTGTGCCAATTCTGTTTTTTCACTCACGTATAAAGCATGTCGCTATTGACTAAAATTTCATTTTGGATCAGATTTCTAACGGTGTCATTCAGGTTTCTCATGTCTCGGCTCAAGATGAAATTACAGATGCTCTTACGAAGTCCTTACCTCACGTTCCATTTTCTCTTTGGCGTGACAAGTTGTGCGTCCGCGGACTAAGCACAACTTGAGTTGGCGTAATAGCAAATATTCTGAAATTATTGTGATGGATTGAATATATTGTAATTGATTGATTTTAGCTTTCCTTACTAATATTGATCGGTTCTATCGCATTCTTTCAATTGTATAAATATTGCAATATATACCGCATAGTAATGATTTAGTGTGCTTATATAGATCTATTTGCATATGATCAATATTGTGATAAATTTGTAACAATAACATCAAACTATTGTAAATTTATTGTGATTATTCTTTGTCAAACAATGTTGTTTTATCGGTGTGGAGATTCGTCAGCATTACTTAAGTTTCCCTCTGAAAGTTTGATTTATATGAAAGTCAATTTCGGGGAACAGACTTCAATAAAATACATAGACTGCAAGGTTATACACAAGAGTGGTTGACTTGAAAGGTACACTTTTAGTGTATAGAATTGACTTGGAAAAATCTCATCAATTTAAAAAATCGTTTTGAATAATAAATAAATTCCTTTCACATAGTCATGATAAAATAATTTAATAAAATAAGTGAATTTTATTGATACCGTTTATTATTTCTCGCATAACGTTTATTTATTAAAATTTGTAGATAATTGTGGCGCTATAAAATTCAAAGAAACATGTTTTCATTGAATCGGACATGAAATGAAATGTGTGAAAAAATTATCAGTTAATTATCATCTTATACAAGTGGCATCAATCCATAGTTTTGTCAAATAAAAACTCTAATCTTCCTTAAATCAGGGTGTGTTATTAATAAAGAAAACAGTTGGTGAAGTTCTTACGCAAAGTATATTCTTGGATTATTCCTGAAATGTGGAAAGTGTGACTTAGTGCTTATACTTTTTTTCTATGAAATTGTGCATGCATTGATGCATACCTGATTATTTATCGGGAACTTCGTGAAATTGGTCTCATAACTTTAGCATAGTACTATTTCAGTTTCAAAATATAAATCCGTTTGAATTTTTGTACACTTATTAAGGAATTTAGTTAAATTTGTTATGTGTCATTAATTTTGATTAAAAAGACTAAAATGACCTTTCATTGGTATTAATGTAAAGTAATAAAAAGTGATTGAATATATAATAAATGAGGGATGAAATGAGAAAAATATAATAAATGCTTTATTAGTCTTTTAAATGGACTTATATTTTGGGACAAAACCAAAAAGCTAAATAAACTTATATTTTGAAACGAAGATAGTATTAAATTTGGTCTCATATAATTCTAATTTAGCAATTAAGTCCCACAAGTTAATATAATGTCTCACTATTAGGACACATTGCAACGATAGGGAATTTTTTTGGGGTTTTCCTGTCATTTTATACACACACGCTGACTGGGCATAATTGCCATGTAGGACCAAAATTGACTAATATCCACACGTCGTTCTACCTCTAGCTTATCTGACTTAAAAGAACGATTCTTATAGTTTGATCAAGATGCTGATTGAAGAACCGTTTGTTGTGGTTGAAGCAACGTTTCTTCCTGTTCATTGAAGTCAAGTTGGCTAAGATGCCGTTCCATTTGGTGGAAGGATATATAATTGTTGGATTTAATTCACATAAATTGTGTGATTTAAAGGTTGTGCCTACTGGAATTGTCTCTTATTTATCTAACGAGAAATAGATAATATTATGTGTCATTTATAGTTATCACGTTATGACCACTTAGTGTTTATCTGGTTTATTAAATTGCATATTAGAGTCCAATGATGGCTAAGAATCTTATACACCATTATCTAATAATTAACACCATAGGTGTAACGCCCCGTTCCGGGATAGCGAGTCATTACAGAAAAGAACGTTTGGCACGTATAATATTAAATAAATTCAATATTATCCGTAGTATCTACTACGTCGTATCGAGTTTAGCAGTGACGGAAACTAAAAGACTTTGGTGTATTTGTTTTTAACAAGAATAGAAGCAAACATACTAAAGATGGAAAGATATCTTACAACAACGATAAACAAATCTTACAACATTACGATGTCTAAAAATAAATACAACAAAGTTATCTTACAAGAATTCCAAATGAAAGTACAACATGTCTCTAAAGGAAATTACAGCATAGTCTAGAACATAGTTTGAAATTAGTAAATGAAAACTAGCATAACATAACAAGCATGATCACATATCATCCTCGAAGTCCTCATCAAAATCCTGCTCAACATGTTCGTCTTCCCAACCCAAAACACAAACAAACATGCATTTGAGGTAAGTACAAAGGTAATTAGCAAGAAATAGAAGCTATTGCGTTAATTAAGTTTCATGAAGAGGGGTTTACGTAATTATTAAGTTATCTTTATGTGACCGACACAACTTTAGGGTTCATTTTATGCTCATCAACATGTCGTGTCTATTTGTTTCTAGCTTAGCTCAAGTTTGTTACATCGGCACTCAAGGGCACTACGCATGATGATACGCACCAGGAGGTATCGTTTGCAACCTATTAGTGGATCACACCAATAGCCACGGGTTGGACCCGATAGTGTACACGTTCGGCGAAGTCCCTCTACCATTTAGCCTTTTAGAGGCCAGTAGAGTTATTCACTTTATCTGACCGCCCACACATTGTGATATAGTCTGGTGCCGTACCAAGAGTAACATGATGTTTAGTCTTTTACTATACACTTATGTGGTTTATTATTGATTTACTAACAACCTAAGTATTTTCAAGGTAAAACTCATTTAACAGCCTTACTCCCTCACTTAGACTCTAGACACAACAGCCTAAACATATACACAAACATTGATGAATACTAATTAATCAAAGCACAAGCCTATCATGCTTTTTCGACGGTCCCGAACTTCAACTCTTATGAAGAATCGATTCGGTGCCGGAACTAAACGCATCAGACGCTTAATCCAGGCTTGTTCATGTTCATTTAACATTATTAGACCAAGAGACAACATTCAAAACTGGTCTCGGGCCTTAAAACAAGCTAACATAACAACTGGCCCAATGTGCCGCATGCTGCTCCCAGAACTATTCATGATGTTGTTGTTCTGACAATGCGCACGAATTGCATCCCTATGCACGCGCACAAACGACTCTGAATCCCTTCCCCACCTTGTCCCTTGGCCAATGCGCGTGCATTACCCCTAATGCGCACAAATTAGGGCCCTGAACCAAAAACCAGGCATTCTGCTTCATCGATGCGCGCACATTCTGCTCAATGTGCACGCTTTGAGCGCACAATCAGCCATAAGTGCAGTTTTCTGCACTTTTCCGATTTCTACCCAACTCCAAACATGTTTAACACAGATAAGCAACAAAACAGCAGAAAAACGTAACTTTAACATGGTATAGCATCACATACTTGCACAACAACATCTTTGCATGATTTCTATCATCAAACCACATCAAATCACAACCCTAACTTCATAAAACTCAATTTAAAGCAATAGAGAAAATCTTCTTACTTGATCAAAGACTTCAAGTCAAACTTCAAGGAAATCTGCAGCACTTCCCCAATCACCAACAAAGCCTATTTGATCCATAACCAATTCAATAATTAATTAGGATCAAGGTTTCTAACTATTCAGAACTACGAAATACACAACCTTCTTCAACCAAACATAATCAAAACGTGGTGAATCCAAGATTAGGGCTATTTTCATACCTTGATAAAACTTCAAGCTTTTAGTATCAAAACGATCTTTGTCTCTTCACGATTCTCCCGCTCTACTCGAATCTAAAAATGATTAAGTATCTTGTGAGAATTTTGAGAAACCCTCTTCTCATTCTTAACTTTTCTTTGGCTCTGAAGTTTGAACATTAATTTTTTTGATTCCAAAAGGTAACCTCCAGACAATAACCAATAATTAATGGGAGGTTATTTTCTATGAATAAAACCTCCACATTATTTCTCCATTATTCCTTTCTATATTAATTACCAACAATTAAGAATTTCCCTTTTTATGCAAACTCAATCCAAAATAATAAAAAAAATATTTTGTTTTTGTAAAATGACATGTCTACGCTTTTTTGAAAATCGGAATATTACAATAGGTCTCTCGTTCTGCCTATATATACTGTATGTGTACCATCGGTTGGTGATCATTCAGAAAAATATGCAAAGACAGGAAGCTCTAGTACGCACGTAGCATCATATGTCATACCGTTCTTGTGTGAATGGAATTCTTCTTTTCTCTTTTCAGGGCTTGGATCACGATGACAAATAGATATAAAGGAGTCGGATAACAATGAATATATGAAACGTGCATGTGAATTAATCCGATATTCAGGTAGTACACTAAATCTATCGTTTTTCTATCACTTCCAACCCATGTTGGGGTAGAATAAGTGTTTGGATATAAGTCAGATTACGGTCCTACGTGCAATTATACCTGGCCCCATAGCCCACGCAACCCCAACGTGTATGAATGGCTAGAAAGCCCCTAATTTTTCTCTTCCGACCAAATGTGTCTTGAAATCGAGACATTCTTTTAACTTGTGCAAGTTATGCTAAGAATCAAGCGCTTACCATTCTATTAAAACCAATTGGTGGTAGTAAATGTGCTACTATATTTCTTAAGAGTGTGGACAATTTGTCCCAACACCCCCTCAAGTGTTGGCAATCTGTCCAATACTTGAACAATTTTCATTCAAGAGTGTGGACAATATGTCCCAACACCCCCCTTAAGTGTTGGCAATCTGTCCCAACACTTGTACAATTTTTTTAAATAAAGTTCCAACCATTGTTCGATCTCATGACCTCTGGCTCCGATACCATGTTAAGATCAAGCGCTTACCGTTGTACTAAAACCAATTGGTGTTAATAAATGTGCTACTATATTTCCTTATACATTAAGAGTGTGGGCAATCTGTCCCAACACCCCCGTCAAGTGTTGGCGATCTGTCCAACACTTGCATAATTTTTTTCTCAAGAGTGTGGGCAATCTGTCTAACAATTGCACAATTTTTTTTAAAATAATGTTCCAACCAGGGTTCGATCTAATGACCTCTGGCTCCGATACCATGTTAGGATCAAGTGCTTACCGTTGTACAAAAACCAAATGGTGGTAGTAAAGGCACAACTATATTTCTTATACATTAAGAGTATGGGCAATCTGTCCCAACACCCCCTCAAGTTTTGGCAATTTGTACAACATTTGCACGATTTTCAATCAACTATATTTCTTATACATTAAGAGTATGGCAATCTGTCCCAACACCCCCCTCAAGTTTTGGCAATTTGTACAACATTTGCACGATTTTCAATCAAGAGTATGGGCAATCTGTCCCAACACTCGATACCATGTTTTCATTCAATTTCTTTTTTTAATAATGTTCCAAACCAGGGTTTGATCCCGTGACCTCTGGCTCCGATACCATGTTTTCATTCAAGAGTATGGGCATCCTGTCCGAACGCCCATCAAGTGTGAGCAATCTGTCCCAACACTAGCACAATTTCTTTTTTTTTAAATAATGTTTCAACCATGGTTTGATCCCGTGACCTCTGGCTCCGATACCATGTTAGGATCAAGCGTTACCGTTGTACTAAAACCAATTGGTGGTAATAAAGACGCAGCTATATTTCTTATATATTACGAGTGTGGGCAATCTGTCCCAACACCCCCCCCCTCAAGTGTTGGCAATCTGTCCAACACTTGCACGAGTTTTCATTCAAGAGTGTGAACAATCTGTGCAAACACCCCATCAAGTACGTGTGGGCAATCTGTCCTAACACTTGCACAATTTCTTTTTTTAGTAATTGTGACGCCCCGTTCCCGGATCCGAGTCCTTATCCGGAAACGAACGCCCGGCATGTATAATATTAAATATAATCCAATATTATACATAAGCCTTACGTCATATATCATAAACACAATGCGGAAACGAAACGACTCGGGGAAAAATAAATTCCAAAGACCAACAAAACCAGATTCAATGCTGCACTAAAATCCAAAATGGAAATTGAAACGTCCTACATCAATTCCAAAACAAAAGAAGCCAAACGATCTAGTCTTACAACAAAGGCCACTAACCGAGACAAACACAAAAAAACAACATTCAAAATGAATTAACAACATAGTTTGTAATTAAACTTGAGATAAATAAAAGTCTTCAAAACTTCAACACAAGTTAACTTCGTATCCAAAAGCATCAAACATCTTCGTCATACTCATCTTCATCAAAAACCTGTTCATCTTCTCATCCCAAAACATATAACGGGTAAGTACATACGTACTTAGTAACGAGTAGAAGCTATTGAAATCATGCGTTTTATAACGGAAACTAATCAAACAACAACTTGTTATTAGGCCAAAAGAACATGATCTTACATCTAACTATCACATTATATTCATGGTATAATATGAGGTCCCTAAGGTTACTAGCTTAGCTTATCTATGTTACAGCATGTTTGCGAGGGCACTACACTTAGTGAGATATGCACTAAGACAAAAGTTGCAACCCATAGAGATAAATCTCTAGCGGTCCCGAGACAATCAATCACTTTAAGCGGCTAGCACTAGAAGCGTCCGGTGAATGACTATTTCGTTCGTGAGGTTGTCCGGCGGTATGATCACTATTTTAAGCGGCTTTGTCTAGAATCCGGCAGTGACCATTACCACTTTATCTGGCCAACCAACACATTGCCGATGTTGTACTGTGCCTATTCAAGCTCTCATGATGCTTAATCTTTTATCTAGTCAATTACGTTTATTAAGCGATTAACTAGCCACCTAGTTTCATTCAATACAAAAGCTCCCTACTCCCTCTTCTTAGACTTCTAGACTCAATGTAGCAATTACACAGACAATGATGATCCCTAGTTCATCAAAGCACAAGGCCAATCCTAAGTTTCCGACGGTCCCAAGTTTCATCCATAAGAAGTCCACTTGGTGCAGAACTAAACGCATCAGAAACCTATTCATGGCTTTGTAATGTTCATGAATATTTATTAAGGTTGTTTAGATCATAATAGGAAGACCCCAAACCATACTCTAGTATACCACCACACTACCAACAAATTAATTAAACACTTAGCTATTCTATTTTTTTTTAAAAGCAAATTTCGAACTAGTTAAATCTCTAAGGTAGAATTTATTAATATTATTATTATTATTTTATTAACAAGGCTGCCCTTTTTTTTTTTCTACAGGAGGCCATCGGCCTAAGGCTGCATATCCCCTTTTCTTTTCTTTAAACAATGGTATCAACGGTACCAAAACATATTTATTTTAATTAGAATACTAAAAAGCAAAAGCCAAAAGTGTATCCCTGTACTAAACTAGTAAAATATGCAGACGCTACATCAACGCCGATGACGAGTTATGTATGAAATTGGAATTGATATCGCAAACAAACAACATAAATAACGACCACACTAATACAAAATAAAGAACACCCCTTTACTTCACATTAATCATTATAAAACCGCAATCATTCAATACGAAAACCCCGTTACCTTTGTATAGCGAGCAACACAACCAAACTTATGATTTGGTAGCCAAAAACCTAGCCTTTAACACCAACCTACAAATTGATCAAACCAATTGATCAAACTACGATTCTAATCACAAAAGCTACGAAAGGAAAAACTTTGAACACTCAAACTTGTTCGAAACACGTAAATCCAAAATTGATAAAAAAAACCTAACCTTTCCCAACAAAACTTATATCCACACGATCCTTGCGTCACGTGGAGCGTTTTTCCCTTGAGAAGTCTGCGCAACCGAGCAACAGATTAGCCACGATTAACAAAAGTTTCTTCTCCTTCTTTTTGGTTCAAAACCTGCGCTTCTTTCTCTGATGAATCGTTTTTCTCTATTTTTTTTAACTTATGGAAGTTAAATTCCCATTAATCCCCTAATTACCTTTTCCTTTAACTCCCATTAAACAAAACCATTATTTCCTTATTAATTTCCTCCATTAACCAAAATCATTAAATTTCTCTTTTTCCTTTTTTTTTCCTTTTATTTCCAAAATTAAAATAAATATAATATTCCGATTTTTCGTTAAAAGACCGAAATGCCCTTTTTCGAAAATCGGGATATTACATTCCTCCCCCCTTAAGAGGAGTTTCGTCCTCGAAACTTGAACGTACCTGGAAGGTCGACAAACTCTGGGAACTCGGCCGTCAACACATCTTCTTCTTCCCGTGTCGCTTCACTTGGTGAATGGTTGCTCCATTGCACCAAGACCAAAGGGATTATCCTTCTCTTGACTACCTTCTCTTTCCTATCCAGTATCTTAACCGGCTTCTCAACGTAGGCTAGATTATCTTGAAGTAATTCCGGATCAAACTGAGATTCCACATCCGTAGAAGATAGACACTTCTTAAGCATGGATACATGGAAGACATTATGTACCCTAGACATTGATTCTGGTAACCGAAGTCTATATGCTAACTTTCCAATCCTTTCGATGATGTCAAAAGGCCCCACATATCTCGGACTCAGTTTCCCTTTCTGCCCAAACCTCTTAACACCCTTCATCGGAGAAGCTCGTAGATACACTCGTCCCCAACCGCAAACTCTAACGGTCTTCTTCTGATATCTGCCCAACTCTTCTGTCGGTCTTGAGCGGCTTTAAGATTCTTCCGTATCAGCTCAACTTTCTCCTTGGCCTGCTTAACTAACTCCGGCCCTGTAAACTGCTTTTCTCTAACTTCATTCCAATAAAGTGGAGTCCGGCATTTCCTACCGTACAAGGCCTCAAAAGGTGGCATCCCTAAACTAGCATGATAACTGTTATTGTAAGCGAACTCTGCCACTGAGAGGTAATCATCCTATGATCCCCCTACTTCAAGAACACAAGCTCTAAGCATGTCCTCGAGAGTCTGAATCGTCCTCTCGGACTGACCGTCTGTCTGCGGGTGAAAGGCAGTACTTAAGTCCGTCTTTGTTCCAAAAGCCTTTTGCAACCCTTTCCAAAAGTGACTTATGAATCTGCTATCTCTGTCGGATACGATAGATAAAGGCACTCCATGAAGTCTCACTATATTATCCAAATACGAGTTGAGTGAACTTCTTAATGGGCATGTCAACCTTACATGGCAAGAAATGGGCTGATTTCGTGAGTCCGTCAACAATCACCCAAATCATGTCATGGCCACTCTTCGTACGCGGTAAACCGGTGATGAAGTCCATTGTGATGTTCTCCCATTTCCATTCCGGTACCTCCAAAGGCTTCAACAAACCTCCCGGCCTTCTCGTGCTCGCTTTAACTCTCGGCATGTATCACACTTTGCCACAAACTCGCAATATCCAACTTCATGCCAGGCCACCAATACCTTTCTTTGAGGTCTCGGTACATCTTGGTAGATCCCTGGATGAACCGCAAAAGCAATCTTATGGGCTTCATCCATGACCTGTTGCCTTAGTCCATCAACATCAGGCACACACAAACGATCACCATACCAAAGATGACCACTCTTATCTAACTGATAGCCCACGATAGGTTTCTCTCGAGCTACGCGCTTCAAATCCACTAACATTGGGTCTTTGTCTTGCTTTTCTCGGATATCATCCAACAACTCTGACCTTGCCATCAATGGCGCAAAACACTGAGCTTCACCTTCCCGTTCAACCACTTGAATCTGTAAACTGTCTAACTGATGGATCACTTCTTGCAAGGTAGTGATAGCATTAACCGGTCTCCGGCTAAGTGCATCCGCTACAACATTCGCTTTACCCGGATGGTATTGAATGTCCAAGTCATAGTCTTTCACAAATTCCAACCATCTTCTTTGCCTCATATTCAAATTCTCTTGAGTGAAAAAGAACTTAAGGCTCTTATGATCCGTGAATATTCTTGCCTTAACTCCATAAAGGTAGTGCCTCCACTTGTTTCAAAGCAAAAACCACTTCTTGCCAACTCCAAGTCATGTGTAGGACATTTCTTCTCATGAACCTTTAATCGCCTAGAGGCGTAAGCTATTACCTTTCCCGCTTGCATCGAACACATCCCAAACCTTGACTCGAAGCATCGTATACACGTCATAGTTATCAAAGACCTCGGCAAAGCTAACACGAGTCTTTGCAGTCAACTTATCCTTCAACGTACGAAAAGCTTCCTCACACTCCTTTGTCCACTCAAACTTGATGTTTTTCGAGTAAGTCTAGTGAGAGGAGTTGCTATCTTTGAGAAATCTTGTACAAACTTCCCGTAGTATCTGCTAAACCCAGAAAACTTCTTATCTCTGTCACTGTAGTAGGTCTAGGCCACTTAGAGACGGCTTCTACCTTCGCAGGATCAACTTGAATTCCCTGTCCAGAAATTACATGGCCAAGAAAACTAACTTGTTTTAACCAAAACTCACACTTAGAAAACTTGGCATACAATTTCTTTTCCCTTAAAGTCTGCAAAACAATCCTCAGATGCTCCTCATGCTCTTTCTCATCCTTAGAGTATATCAAGATATCATCTATGAATACTACCACAAATTTATCAAGATAAGGCATGAAGACTCTTTGCATTAGATCCATAAACGGCGATGGAGCATTAGTGAGTCCAAAAGGCATGACAAGGAACTCATAATGTCCATACCTCGTACTAAATGCGTCTTCGGTCTATCCGCAACCTTGATCTTCAAGCGGTGATAACGACCTAAGGTCAATCTTAGAAAACACCTTCTTCCCTTGCAATTTCGGTTAAACAAGTCGTCAATCCTAGGCAAAGGATACTTATTCTTGATTGTCAGGTTATTCAAGGCTCTGTAGTCGATGCACATCCTCAAACTACCATCCTTCTTCTTCACAAATGATGATGTATAAATCGTCACAGGTGTCCTTGCGGTGTATAGACGGTGGATATCTGGCTGGATTTAAGGTGGTGTGATGCTCCGGCGGTTGGCGGTATGGAGGAATAAGAATGGACAGAGTTTTGGCTTGCAAGTGTAGTGTATATTTCATCCTCCTTCTAGTTTACAATGACCACCCCTTTTATAGAGGTGGGTAACTTAGGGAATAAGCAATCTATGAGATATTTTACTAATAGATAGGTTTAACTTAGATACTAAGCAAGACGAAATATCTAAGATACAAGTGGGAGAAAGATCAGGATCAATCGGCGGCCATCTTTCCAAGGTCGCACGGAGCAAGCCCTTTACGGCCTCGCCCCCTCGGCGGCCCCTCTTGACTTGCACGGGTGAGATTCACGGGATCCGTTGTACTTGCACGGGACCGCGGATGCTTTGGTCACGGCGTGGTGAGACACAGTGGCCGCCCTTTTTGCGATCTCTCCTGTCATGCCGGAGGGTGGCCGCAGTGGGTTGTCTCTCACTGTTGAGGTGGTGGAATTTATTTATATCCATCAATGCCCCCCTACTCCGTGCTTTAATGATATTCCCTGAAGATATGAAGGATGGAGTAATTATCAACACCTTTTGTGACCTCGTCGTCGGATGCGACTTGTACACTTAGGGCCGTGTTTTTTAAAACAAGCGACCTTCGGAGTAACTCTGGGTCTGTTTTTGCGACCTTGTCGTCTGATGCGACTTGTTCACTAAGGGCCGTGCTTTTAAAGCATGCGACCTTCGGAGTAACTCTGGGTCTGTTTTTGCGACCTTGTCGTCTGATGCGACTTGTTCACTAAGGGCCGTGCTTTTAAAGCATGCGACCTTCGGAGTAACTCGGGTCCGTTTTTGCGACCTTGTCGTACGATGCGACTTGTTCACTAAGGGCCGTGCTTTTAAAGCATGCGACCTTCGGAGTAACTCTGGGTCTATTTTTGCGACCTTGTCGTCTGATGCGACTTGTTCACTAAGGGCCGTGCTTTTAAAGCATGCGACCTTCGGAGTAACTCTGGGTCTGTTTTTGCGACCTTGTCGTCTGATGCGACTTGTTCACTAAGGGCCGTGCTTTTAAAGCATGCGACCTTCGGAGTAACTCGGGTCGTTTTTGCGACCTTGTCGTCGATGCGACTTGTTCACTAAGGACCGTGCTTTTAAAGCATGCGACCTTCGGAGTAACTCGGGTCCGTTTTGTGGGGCGAGATCGTCAATCGTGGCGACGTCGGTCCCACGGGTATCATTCTCGCCGAGTAATGCGGCCGCCTCGCAAGCGCCTAGGCATTTGCACGTGAGCATTGATGGGACGCCCCTTCGAATTTCAAAACTGACAACTGCCGCCCCAATCTGAACCGTCGGATCAAGGCTTCCCAACCGTTCGATCGTGGCCCCCTTGCCTATATAAGGTTTTCACCCCTCAACCTCCTCACACTTTTAGCATTCCTTATTTCCTTTGTAGTTTATCGACCGAAATTGTTTAAGGTTTTGCGGCGTAGCTTTGAAGGTTTTGGGATTTCAGGGTGGTTCTTTTGAAGATTCCGGCCACTTTCTTGAGCATTTCCCAGTATTCACGCGGATTTTCTCTTTTCTTCAGTAAATCGGGTAAGAATTCCTCGCCTCTAACTCTTTTATTCATTCATTCCTGCGTTATTTTTCAATAGGCATCATTTTCATCTTTCTTTCTTCAACGGGGATGCAACTTGGATTCGTTTCGAATAAAAATGGGGTTTTTCCTGGGGAGAGATTATAGCTCTCTGGGAAAAAGCGGTGTTTCACCCGTTGGTAGTCATGCTTTTCCAACTCGCAAGTCACCGAGTTCGAAACCTGCTTTTCTCTCGTAGTTTTATTTGCGACCTTTCTTGCAAGAACGGAGGAGGCGGTATTGAAGTGGGTGCGATCACCTTCCCGGGCTAATTCATTATTATACCGGGTCCGAAAGCTCCACCTTTTTCCTCCCTTGTTTTTGCGGGATGTCGGGGAATGATCATTCGGCGATGATTCGCGGAAATGGAGATTTACGATTATGCGAGGATGACCCCATATTATCCGCGGCCTCGGTTGGCGATCTACCGGACGAGGTTGAGGTGGAAAGTACTCGCGCGGATGTTGGCGAGATTACCGCGATGAGGTCGCTCGCTATGGATGCCGACCCTTTTGAGTTGGAGGCCTTCATCTCTGCCAGAAATCCGCCGCGTAGAGTGAGCCTTAAAGAGAAAGCACGGGCTCAAAAATCTCCAACCTTTCACGGGGCTGAAAAAATCGCGTCCCCGGCCGAAAGACATGCTGCGGTCCCGAGTACTAGCGGTGCTCCCGACCACGACGAAGCTTATGTTCAGGACGCCGCAGTTCATGAGTTAATGGGGTCCAGTGAGGACGAAAATGCTGAATTGCCTCGGAAGGATATTTGGGTGCCCGCAAAAAAGAAGAAGAAGAAGAAGAAAATTGCGAGCCAAACCATGACAGTTGGTGAAGCTTCCGCGGCCGCCACCCAGCCGAAGAGCTCTCGACCTAACAACCCTGAAGCTATGCGGGAGTTTGGGATCATGTCGGCGTATGAGAAGGATGTTGAGAAGAAATGGTCCCGACTGTGCAAGGGCAGCGACCTCAATAGGACCATAAATAGTATATTTGGAATCGACACTAGTGTGTATCGGTTTTCTTTTTTTTTTTTTGGTTAAAATGTAAATTATATTAACCAAGGTATGTACTATGTACACCCTATGTGCAAAAACAAAATGGGGTCATGTTGGTTACATCAACTATCCAACAGAGCATATCCCAAACAAACAAAACCGGGGTCATAATAGTGCCTTATCACATCTCAACTCCAAGGACTAGATGCAAAGAGGCACTACAAGAGCATATCCCAAAAAGTGTCACTTGAGGTTATAAGGGCTCAGTGAACACACCAAAAGAGGGGGAACTAGCTACTACTAGTCTAAATAAAGGCAAGGCTCTCACTAGCATTGAGTGTCCCTGCACCAAACTGGGGTACAACACTAAGTGTCCCTCCCCACTAGCACAAACTTAGCAACAGTGCAGACGGCCAAACAATTTAAGGACATATTTCCCATCCTTAGAATACCTACCCGCCCAGTGTAAGGAAAGTCCCTGCACCAAACTGGGGTACAATGCAAAGCATCTCTCCCCACTAGCAATATCGGTTTTCTTTTTTCGATTATGAGAAGGAGTCCGACAAATTTAAGCCCGGGGATCACAAGGATTACGTAAGCGCGCACCGCTCCGAGGACACCCTTATCCTGCACTTCCATCACTTGCATGCGGGTCTGAGACCGCCCTTCGATCCCTTCTTTGTGAAGATCTGCAAGGAGATGCGGGCGCTTCCCTACGATTTTGCCGTCGGGGCTATTATCCAGTTGATGGCTTTCACGGTTATGTGCCGGATTACGAAGATCGAGCCGACGTTAACTTTCTTGGGGCAATTTTATTCCTTCGTGGGACGTCTATTCCCTGGATAAGTCTCCCGAGGGCGAAGACTCCCCGCCTACTATTCCCGCTTCCCAATAAGTTTCACAAATGGGGGCGGCGGGTGCGAAAGTCGAGTCGAAGGTAGGTTGGCCTTTTCCTAAGGCAGAAGTCCGCGGATGCAAATCCACGCTTTTAATTCTTGACCCCCCTGTGAGTGAGCGGCGCTATGTAAAGGGGCTGATGACGTTAATTCAGTCGGACGGGGCGGCGCCCTCTCGGAGAAATGTTTCCTGGGTTGAACTTCTTGATCTGGCCGAGCCTTTTGTATGTATGGCGGGCCTAGTAGGCAGGGGGAATGCCGCGCCCTTGGTACGGATGGGTCCTGAGAGCTGCGATCCGGACTGGATTGGGGATTGTCATATCAACAAATGTTTTCCCTCCGAGTGTCCGGAATGTGGGGGCGATCCTATACTTAGGCCGCTCTGTAACTTTCTTTGTCCACTTGTATTTATTTGTATATGCTCATTTTGTTTTGTTGGGTTCTAAACCGCTTTCCTTTTGTAGGTATGGATCCAAATGCTCGCAGGGCTCACCGAAACAAGCTTAATGCGGAGGCAGACAAGGCAGCCAATGCTCGACAGGAGGCTCTGAAGAAAGCTCTAGGGAGAGTGCCCCGAACTGTGGATGCCTCGATTGTCGCCGAGACACATAACCCGGAAGCTACGACCTCTTCTGCCATTGTAGCGAGCCTAGGTCAGGCTGGTGCCTCGACAAAGACTCATCCCCCTGCTAAAGAGTCGCACGGCGTAAAGCGGCCTCAACCAGAGAAGGCGAAGGATGATCGCCCACCCAAACGGTCCGCTCCCAGTCCGGTGCATCTTGAAGAGGTTGAAATTCCGGTGGAGAAGAGCGTGCCCACTGAGACACTGCCACAAAAAACTTTGCCTCGAGGTCACTCTGGGAAAGAGGCCCTATGGTTGGATCCGAGCTTTACCCAGGATCTTGACCTATCCAAAGCTCGCCGGGTTGGTGAAGCAATTGCTGATGTGATTCCTCTTGGGCCGATCCCTTTTGACTATCCTGATCATGTTCAAGTGGAGATTGGTCGGGGTATACTAGCCCGCTTTGCGGCTCAAGATAATACTCCTCCTCGAGATGAGATCGCCGAAATCGAGAGATTTGAGCGGCCGAGTTTGGGATCGCGGCTTCTATGGTAAGACCACCTCTTTATATATATATATATATATATATATATATATATATATATATATATATATATATATATATATATATATATATTTTTTTTTTTGCTCACTCCCCCTCGCTTTTCCCGGCTCGGCGCTCGCTTGAATAGGGTGCTCGAGGCCGGCGAGAGGCGCGAGGCGAGAGATGATGAAGGTGAAGGCGCGGCTAGGGGTGACCGACCGGGCAAGAATTCGCCGAAAAGAAAGCTAGGCACGCGGGCGGCGAGGTGGAAAAGATGAGATCAATCTGGAGGAGCACTCTAAATTGGATGCGAAATCAATGAGAAAGTTTCCACCTTGACCAAGGATTTTGCGGGGGCGCAGGAGGAGATCGCTAAGTTGAGGGATAAGCTCGCTGAGGCGGACACAGTTGCTAAAGAGGCTGCTAAGAAAGCTGCTGAAGAGGCTGCGAGGAGAACCCCCGAGGCCGTTGAGGAGGCCAAGGCTGGGGCTGTCGCCGCTTACAAGAATTCAGATGACTTCCTTGACCTCATGGAGCATAGCTTTGATCAGGGCTTTAGTCACATAGCTCGCGCATTTGGGCCGACCGAGGCGGGGATCACATCACTGCGGCGGACATGGTGCGGTGGGTGAACATGCACCAAGGTCATCCTAACTTGTTGGTTTTTCACCCGGAGATTCCCATGCCGGTGAGCTTATTACCTCGATTCGGGCCCGAACGGCTCGGTCGTGGCGAGCCTGTGCGGGATCCTGCTCTCGTTAATCTGTGAACTTTGAGGCATTGAAGAAACCGCCGTCCTGCGAGCAAAGTGATGAGTTCGTTAGCACCCCACCTACCCCTCATGATCTCTAGATCTTGGATTTTCCTGTGAGCCCTTTTAAAATTTGACTTGTAACCTTGACTATTTATCTTTGTGATTTGCTTGAATTTTGTGTTGTAATATCTTGACAATTTACTCTCTGCATTTTCTGTTTATAAGATTTGATTTTTCCCGTCCCTGATTTGTGTCGACTATCTGGCGGTCTTTTACATAATTTGTTGGAGTGCGCGGTCACGAAACGTCGTCGTCTTGTCTTGACCATGGTCGGCGAGCGGTGTCCATTGTCAAGATTTTACGCTACCCTACGAGTAGTGTTGTCGAAATTTAGACTCTCGGAAGCGACCTTTATTTGTCATTAACGTAGAGTTATGACCCCTAGTAGATAGGTGTCGGGTGTAACCGTAGTCATGAATCTCGGTCTCTTTATGGTGCGGCGTTCTGTTTGCCTTGGTTATATCCTCCTTTTAGTATAAAAAGGGGAGTACCTTGGAACTCATTACGCCTCTTGCCTTATCTTGAATTTGCTCTCTTTCTTCGTAATTTGTTCATTATCCTCTTTGTTGTTTTATCCCCCTTTTGCTTTGCGCTATGTCTCACCCGGGGGAAAGCGGCCGGGTTCGGATATATAAAGCTCGTCCTACTCGTGATGTATCCCCTTTCTTCTTTCTTGCCTCGACGTTGCTAAAGATCATTTACGGCGCTATTTTGAGTGGGTTGAGCTGCGAAGGAGAGGGGTTTAAATCGAGCAAAGTTGAGGGTGACGGCTCTCTTTTGCGCGTACGTCTTTACGGGTGGGCGATTTTGTTGCACCACCTTCGTCGATACTTCCCAATCTTTCAATCGAGGGAGTTCTATTCCATCTTGTCCGAAGTGGCTTCGAGGGGGACCGCAATTTGCATTACCCTTCGTGGCGTCGCGGTCACCTTTACTCCGGAATCTATCAATGGTGCACGGGTATACCCGCTATCGACCCCTCATCTCATTATGAGCTCGCTTGGAACCTTGCCGATGAGTCAAGTAGACAATCATGCTTGCGACGAGCCCTCCGCGAGCTCTTTCACGATTATGAGCGACCTCGTGTCTTGGGACTGCGTCCGATCTTTCTCGCGGCAACCGTGAGTGGAAAAGGTTCATCAACTCACGCGCCCTCTTGTCCACGGATAACGAAATTTGTTAGTGAAGCCGAAGCTTTGCTTTTGCACGTTATTCGCGATCATCGCGTTGATATTGATTGGGGGATCTTGATTCATCGGGAAATGGTTAATTTTGCGGTTTCTATGGACCGACATCGTCGCTTCCCTTTGCTTCGTTAATAACGAAGCTATGTAGCTTAGCGAGGGTGCCGAAGCATTCACTGGACCGTTATAGGTACACTCATTAGATAGAGTGTAATCCTCTTTTTTTTTTTTTTTTTTTTTTGAGATCGCAAAGTATGGTAGGCCGCAGATTTGTCGGAAACAACTGTATCTCTTAATAAACGAAGATGGCTCTTTTATTCCGATTTCCCTTTCCCTATGCCCTGTTCGTACGCGGGCATACACACGCTTTACATATAATATTTTTTCAGATTGTCCGCATGCCAGGGTCGGTTGTACTCGCGACCTTGGTTGTCACTTAGTACGTAAGTTCCTTTTTTGACTATCCGAGCGATCCTCTCTGGTCCTTCCCAGTTTTCCGATAGTTTTCCCTTCTTGGCCTCGTGGCCGGTGGCTTGTCTCTTTCGCAAAACATAATCCCCCACGGCGAAGTGATGCCCGCGAATACGTTTGTCGTGATAACGCTTCGCCTTTGTTTGTAATTAACTAAATGGTTTGTATGCCTGGATGCGCCGTTCTCTACTAGATCAAGCTCGAGTCTACGTGCCG
Organism: Gentiana straminea; assembly: GCA_036785695.1. Taxonomy (NCBI): domain Eukaryota; kingdom Viridiplantae; phylum Streptophyta; class Magnoliopsida; order Gentianales; family Gentianaceae; genus Gentiana; species Gentiana straminea. The sequence goes on from JAVUPR010000114.1 coordinate 4,001,384, forward strand.
CGGTATTATTGACCTCGTTATAAAAAATGACCCTGGGGCTTGGTAAGGCCATTTCGCGGCGCCATAGCCTCGGATCCATAAGTTAAGGCAAAAGGAGTTTCCCTCGTTGTGATTTTTCGCGACGTCCTGAGTGCCCATAGAACCGCCGGAAGGTGATCCGGCCAGTGGCCTGCTTTCTCACCTAGGCTCTTTTTTAGTACACTTAGGACCTGTTTGTTGGCATTTTCAGCTTGCCCATTCCCTTGTGGGTAACACACGGATGATTGCCAATGTTTAACATTGTTTTCTTCACAAAATTTGTCGAATTCGTCTCTGAATTGAGGTCCGTGATCGGAAACCACGACTCTCGGAACTCCGAATCTTGTCCATATTTGATCGAGCAAAAAGTATGTTATATCCCTGGTGTTGGTTTTTACCAAGGCCTTAGCCTCGACCCGTTTAGTAAAATAATCCTTGCGACGACTACATACTCGCATCCCGAGCGACCCTTCCTCAAAGGTCCGATGAGGTCAATTGCCCACATGTCGAAGGGCCGGGCCGCTACCACTATGCTTTGTTCGGCGAGGGTAGCACTGGGGATGCGGCGAACTTCGACAAACATCACATGCTGGGCATATGCTTTGGCGTCTTCGCTAGTTTCGGCCAATAGTATCCGGCTAGGAGTACTTTACGTGCTAGCGTTCGATTGGCGGGGTGGCCGCCGCACATTCCCTCGTGTAGTTGTTAGAATGCCCGTTACCTCCTCGGGTCGTACGCATCGCGAAGGGGTTTTGAGAATGAATGGCGGTAAAGCACATCGTCCATAATCGTATATCTTGCGGCCACTTTTTACCAAGGCCTTAGCTTCGCACGGATCGGCGGGAAGCTCCCCAGCTCAATGTAAGATTTCATGGTGTCGACCCAACAAGTATTCTTGGGTGGAAGTCCATGACCTCGACTTGAGAGATGGCGGGCTCGGAGAGATGCTCGACCATGATTCTAGGGTCGCACAACGCATCTTCGTTGGTCAATTTGGATAAATAGTCCGCCCTATGATTATCCTCTCGGGGAATGTTTTTGAGCGGCAATATGCGTTTGCTTTCGAGTTTTTTGACGAGGTTGATATACCTCCGTAATATTTCGCAATGAATGCCGAAAGAGCCATTGATTTGATTCACAACCAGCGTGAGTCGCAAAATACCTGTATATTTTCGACTTTCATGGCTTTGGCGAGTTTTAAACCAGCGATGACGGCCTCATACTATGCCTGGTTATTGGAAGCGGTGAAATCGAATCTCAGAGCCTGCTCAATTTCTTCTGATGTGCCCGGCTCTAACAGGATTATCCCTGCGCCGCACCCTTTGAGGCGGCGGCCCCGTCGACGTAGAGTTGCCGGCGGTGACTTGGCTAAGAGGCTCGTCTCTGCGGCTACCTTATCTGGTTGCCTTTGTGGCAAACCTGCTCCGTTGTTTCTTCGTTGAAGCTTGTTTCTACTATGAAGTACGGGAGGGCACTGGGCTTTTATAGCCTTCCGAGGCTCGTAACGGATGTCGAACTCGTAAGTTCGATAGCCGGAGCGATCGACCGGACAAGTCGGTTTATGAAGAACCTGTCTTAGCGATGCATTTGATAGGACTACGATGGTGTGTGATGAGAAGTAAGCCCTTAATTTGCGGGCAGCTATAACAACACAATAAGCTAACTTTTCAATATTAAAATAACGACTTTCTACGGGGCTTAGAGCCTTGGAAACATAAAAAACTGGCCTCTGCGAGCCTTCCTCTTCTTTTACAAGTACTGCGGCTACGGCCCTATACGAAATTTGCCAAATATAAAAACAAAATATCCCCTAGTTTTGGGTGGTTAACAACGGCGGGCTTGACAAGTATTCTTTAAGGTCTTTAAAAGCTTGTGAGCATTCCGTTGTCCAAGAGAAGGTACCCGCCCCTTTCAAAATTTTGAAGAAAGGCGGACTTCTTTCTGATTTTGAGACAAACCTACCCAAATTTGTGATTACGCCGTTTAGCCGTGTACTTCCTTGACAACGGTGGGCTCGCTCATGTTGATTAAGGCTTCGATTTTTTCGGGATTTGCCTCGATCCCCTCGACTCACCATGAAGCCCGAAATTTTCTGCTGGACTCCAAAAATACATTTTGCGGGGTTTAGTTTCATTGAGTGGTCTCTTATATTGGCGAAGGTTTCGCGAAGGTCCACCGGGTGATCTGGCGACTTGATTTTACGACCATATCATCAATGTAGGCCTCCATGTTCCTGCCTATTTGTGTGCTAAAAACTCTGTTCACCATTCTCTGATAGGTCGAACCTGCGTTCTTCAGGCCGAAAGGCATCATCTCGTAGTAATAGAGTCCACTGCTTTGCCCTAAAAATTTGTCATTTCTTTGTCCTCATCTGCCATTTTGACTTGGTGGTAACCGGAATATGCATCCAGAAAACTCAGCGTTTCGAATCCGGCGATCCCGTCGACCATTTTGTCAATTCGAGGCAGCGCGTAAGGGTCTTTGGGGCAAGCTTTGTTCAAGTCTGTGAAGTCGACACACATCCGCCATTTGCCATTATGTTTCTTTACCATCACTACGTTTGCCAACCAGGTGGGATACTGAAGCTCTTTGATTATGCCTGCTGCCAGAAGTTTTTTGATCTCGCCTTTTATTGCGATTTCTTTTTCCATAGAGAACTGTCGCGCTCTTTGCTGTATCGGCCTGAAGTTGGGATCGGCACTTAGGTAATGCAAAGCGACCTCTGACTCTACGCCCCTCATATCTGTTACCTCCCACGCGAAGGCGCTCATGTTGACCTTCAGAAGCCTGATCAATTCTTCCCTTTCTCCCTCGGTGGTCCGCGATCCTATTTTTATCCTTTGATCGGGATATTTGTCGTTTATTATGACCTCGACCAACTCGTCCTCAGCAGTGAAGTCGGGCTCGTCTCGAACTTGTAAAGTCTCAACCTCCACTTCTCTTTCCGGCATTTCATTCAACGTGGCGACCTGATCCCGAACCGGGCAAAAGCCATCCAGCCTGGGTCGCTTGGAGTCGACCATTGTTCTTTGTCATATAATCGAGGAAAGATCCGGGTCGGGCGATGGCGACCCCAATCTCCTCCCCTATGTGAAATTTGACCCTTTGATGGGGAACGGACACCACCATTTGAAATTTTTTCATGGTGGGATCCCCGAAGATAATGTTGTAGTATGAGGGGAGATCAATGACCGAAAGGTGATCATCTCGGTTACGCATGGCTCGTAGTCACCCAAAGTGATGCGAGGTCGACCGTTCCTTTAACCCGCACAGTGTCGTTGGTAAAACCCTCGAGCACCCCGAGGTAGGGTTTCAACTTAGCCTCTCCAAATCCGATCTGTTTTAAACAGTCGAAGTAGATGACGTCGCGACCGGCCCCTGTGTCGATCATTACTCTGTTGACGCCATGTTTGTCGTTTATTCCGATTTTGAGAATAAGAGGTACTTCCATGGGGCCCTCGCTTGTGGCCAATTCACTTTTAGTGAACATGATTCCCTTCTCGTTCTCCCCAATACCACTGTCTTTCAAAGCCGCGCGTATTAATCGGTGTATACGAGATTTCGGTTGATTGTTCTTTGGGGATATCCCCATGGATAACCTGGACCTCCTTCTGATAGACGCGAGGGTGGCGACCTTGTCCGGTACCAGTGTTCCCGTCTCGCTTATACTTGGCCGCCGGTCCCTCGCGGATTAACCTTTCTATTTCTCGCCTTAACGTGAAACATTCGTCTGTGATGTGACCGTGGTCCTTATGATAGTCGCAGTATTTGGATTTGTCGCGGCTTGTCGGGATCACCCCTCATAGGTTTGGGTTTGTCTAAATGTTCGCGGATTTCGAACAATATTTGAGATGCTTTAGTATTGAGCGGGGTAAAATTGTCCTCATTTGAATTTATAAGGCTTTTTTGTTTCGCGGTCGTGGTTAGCATCTCGCCACTTTTTCCTTCTTATGCTCTCTGCGCGATCCTCTTTACGTGAAGGCATTACGCTTTGGGCTTCGCCCTCCCCGAGGACGGCGCTTCGGCGACTCCCATCATTCGAGCCCTTTCCAACATTTCCACGAGACCCGCTTTAGGGGGTCGTAGGTTGAACTCGGTTTTCATTGGTCCCTTGGCGATCCCCTGTGAGGAAACATGTGACAAGCTGCATCATCCGGAATGTTTCTTGTACGATCGTATATTCGATGAAACGTTCATAATATTCTTTTCCGGACTCATGTCCTCCCATGCGAACTTCGTATAGGTCCTCATAGTTTTCTTTGGTCTACTCGCCGATTCAAACTCTCGACGAATTTCTCGGAGAGATCCTCCCGGCCTTTTGCGAGCCGCGGGGAAGTCCACGTATCCAAGATGCGGCCCTATCTGCATGCTTCCAACTAAGGCGATGCACCGGGCGGATTTATTTTGTGTCGCCGGGGTGATGCGACCTTGGAAGGCGGTGAGCCGATCGTTTGGGCAAGAATTTCCGTTGTAGTAATTATAGGCGGGATAGCTAACCTTTTCGCGACCGGTAGGCAATGTTTACGTAATTCTCTTGGCGAGCACGTCGATTCACGAGATTGGGGCGGTTCTCTCGGTGGCCTTGACTTTTTCAAGTCGGCGAGCTCATTTTTCATTATCTCCATACGTTATGCCCAAACGGGGTCGATGCGGGTCGCCACAACGCTTTGTGTATTAGCCCTGCGGCTGCGCTCGACTCCCCGCGGTCCTCCGATTCCTCCCGGCGAGCTCTCTTTTCACGGATAATTACGCGGGCGTCCGGTGCGTCCTTGTCTCGTCGGGGAAGTAATCCTCCCTCAGGAAGGCTGAGACGACTTGGGGCCGAGGCCTTGTCCTTCTCACCCAACCTTTTGAAAGCCGAACCTTTTTCGTGTGATTTTTCCTCCTGGTGATCGCGATGCGGGAGAACCGAAGTACGCACAACGTTTTTCTGGGTCCTTTGCGGCACGAGGAGCGTACACTTTCTTTATCTCGACCCCGTGAGTACGGCTCTGTCGACCCTTATTCACCGCCGCGATAGCGATTTCATCTACGGGGGGATTCGGGGGTCGTATCGGCATTGGAGCTTGGCCCTTTGCTACCGGACGGGAGTTGGCTAGGTACATAGTTTCCGCATACCTCGCGTATTCCCTTATTTCCGCGGTCTCCGGGTCTTCTTGAAGATGCGGCTCTTTCTAGGGGTTGATCTACGGCTTGCTTTGCGATCGAGATGCTCCTCTGGTTTTCCCATCCAATGTTGCTACGACCTCTCTTGACTTAGCCTTCTGATTTATCAAATTTCGGGCATCGCTAGGGGCCAAAACTCCCCTTTGTGATCCTTCCCCACCCGCTTGCGCAATTTCTTGTGTCTCTATCGCGACATCGGCTTGTATATGCGTTTGTACAACGCCTCTCGCGAGGAGTTTGAGGGTTCGGTTTGCCCTTTGCTTCCGGTCATAGGTTATGACTATTCTTGTGATTAGGACTCGCCTTGAGTCGGACTTCTGTCAATCGATACGTGATTTCTATATGATGGAGCCGGTCGGGTGAGCGCCGTTTTTTGATTGTGTGTGGAGTTATGAGCTTATGAAGCTTTCGTTTTCCCGGTAACGGAGCCAGCGATGATGTATAAATCGTCACGGGTGTCCTTGCGGTGTATAGACGGTGGATATACGTTTGGATTTAAGGTGGTGTGATGCTCCGGCGGTTGGCGGTATGGAGGAATAAGAATGGACGAGTTTTGGCTTGCAAGTGTAGTGTATATTTCATCCTCCTTCTAGTTTACAATGACCACCCCTTTTATAGAGGTGGGTAACTTAGGGAATAAGCAATCTATGAGATATTTTACTAATAGATAGGTTTAACTTAGATACTAAGCAAGACGAAATATCTAAGATACAAGTGGGAGAAAGATCAGGATCAATCGGCGGCCATCTTTCCAAGGTCGCACGGAGCAAGCCCTTTACGGCCTCGCCCCCTCGGCGGCCCCTCTTGACTTGCACGGGTGAGATTCACGGGATCTGTTGTACTTGCACGGGACCGCAGATGCTTTGGTCACGGCGTGGTGAGACACAGTGGCCGCCCTTTTTGCGATCTCTCCTGTCATGCCGGAGGGTGGCCGCAGTGGGTTGTCTCTCACTGTTGAGGTGGTGGAATTTATTTATATCCATCAACAAACAAAACCGGTGCTCCCCAAGGCGATGTACTTGGCTGAATCACATTCCTTTCCAACATGTCCTTAAGCTGTACTTTTAACTCTTTTAGTTCGGCCGGTGCCATCCTATAAGGTGCCTTGGGCGTAGGTATCGCTGCTCCCGGGATTAACCGTATCTCAAACTCTATATCCCTGTCGGGCATATTTCCGGCAACTCATACGGAAAAACTTCGGGGAAATCCTTAACTATAGGAGTTTCTTCTAACTTAGGAGTATGCTTCTCTGTGTCCATAGCATAAAGAACATACCCTTCACAACCCTTCTCGCAAGGCCTTCATGGCTCTAACCGGCGATATTATCGGATGCCTCTTCTTACTTGGCGTAAAAACCCCGAAAGGTCTTATCGACTTACGGAACTGCGAAGACCACTTTCTTACCTCTACAATCCACATGAACAAAATTCTTGGATAGCCAATCCATCCCCGAATTACATCAAAGTCCGTGAAGTCCAAAAGCTGTCAAGTCGATTTACACTTATAAGTTCCAACTCTAACGTCGACTTGAGGTAAAACTTGTGCAACTTTAGTAACTCTTCCCAAAGGTGTAGTGATACTTAGAGGTTTCTCCAACTCCGAAGTGGTAGGTTCAACTTCCTAGCTATCTTAGAAGACACAAAAGTACACGAGGCTCCGGTATCAAACAAGGCCGACCTTTGCTAAGTTATCTATGATTATGGTACCTAGCAAGTGGATCAATTTAAGTACAATAAATAACATCATATGCGTCCATATAATATTAAGTATTCATAATAAACACAAACACTTAAAATGTACTGTAACAACAAGATCATCGGCTCTTACGGTTCCACATCAATAGCAAAGACACGAGTAGGTCGCTAGAAGATCCACGGTTTGCATTCGATTCCCTACGTTATCGCCGGATTCCGCCGAGATAAGTTCTTAGGACGGTTCTGGAGAAGTGCCCCGTTTCTCCACAAGCTAAAACAACCGTTACCTCCGACTCGCACTCTCCCCGCATGCGCCTTGTTGCATTTAGAACATACTTGCGGGTGGACCACTTTTCGATTAGCCGTCGCCGGTCTTTGCGGTCTTCTTAAAGTTCCGCGCGGTGCCCCACGATTATTACTGCGAAAAGATCCAAACGGCCTCTTATTCCCAACTACAACGGTAGCTTTCTTCCTAAAAGTCTCAACCTCTAAAGCCTTGTTCATAAGCTCGGCCATATTCTGGTGTAAAACCCAACATACTCCGATCGTATTTCATAAGCCAACCCATCCTTGTATAGTGCCATTTTCCTCTCTTCAACCTTCATCGAGTTCGGGATAAAACCTTCCCAACTCATTAAACTTGTTGGTATACCGAGATACCGTCGGTTGTGTACCTTGCTTATGCTTTAAGAAGCGGCTAGCCTTGTCTGCTGTCTTGTTATTGGGAAATACTCGTTGTAAAACATAACTTTAAAGCCTTCCCAATCGTTATCTTTCCATTACTACTGCGAATGGCGTCGATCCAAGCTTCGACTTCCCCAAGAGAAAAGCGGCGCCTTGGCGGGCCATCTCGGATTCGGGAACATGAATATTCTGAGGCCTTTTCAAAACTTCTTATCCATTCTTCGGCCCTTGAATGTTCCACATTCCCGAATAAGTCCGAACCCTGTTCCTTCTCGGTCCGGTGTACCAATCCACTTTGGTGGTGCTTGCTCCCTTTGTTGGTCTAAGCGGCGGAGCTTGAGGGTACACCTTGGAGGGTATCCATAGGGTATCTATTCTTTGGTGAGGTTGTTGGTATGGGGGTGGTGGATATGCTTGCCGAGGTGGAAACCACGAGTGAACGACCCCATACGGATGATACCTGCGAATGCTACCGCGCCGTGGCCGAGGCCGCTGCTTGTGCATGCGAGGGTAGGCATAACCCGATGTCGCAAAAGTATCGGCTCCGCTCGGCGGTGGAGGAAGAAGCCGTAGGCCGTGGTGTGTAGTCATAAACCGGTGGCGGATAAAAAGGCGTGCGGGTGGACGGGCGTAGATCGGTTGTGGCTGGCGTGCTACGGATGGAGGAGGGTATCCGTAACGGTGGAGTCACATGTATCGGGGGTATCTCCCCAACCACCGTCACATACAACGGTGTATCATAGCCGGGCGCGGTTGCACCGCTCAAAGCGGGAACGTCCGGTTTGTTGAACACGTCCCACCGGAGCCGACTCCGGACCCGTAGTATTAGCATTCACCCCCGAAACCTCGGGCGACTAAGCGTAGGTCCTCGCCTGCGCCTCTACCTGCGCCCCTTCCTCTCGCACCGCAAACGGATTTCGTGAGCTCGCCTTCACCATTATCATTGGCATTTGAACCTGCGTGTAGTCACCATCCCGTAGAAGAAGAGAAAGGACTCACGGATTACTAAGGGCTCTAAACTCTTATCTCAAGAAAGTCAAGTCCTAAGCGCAAAGAAACATTGTCTACGATACCAAGCGTGACGCCCCGTTCCTGGATCCGAGTCCTTATCCGGAAACGAACGCCCGGCATGTATAATATTAAATATAATCCAATATTATACATAAGCCTTACGTCATATATCATAAACACAATGCGGAAACGAAACGACTCGGGGAAAAATAAATTCCAAAGACCAACAAAACCAGATTCAATCTTTGCACTAAAATCCAAAATGGAAATTGAAACGTCTACATCAATTCCAAAACAAAAGAAGCCAAACGATCTAGTCTTACAACAAAGGCCACTAACCGAGCCAAACACAAAAAAACAACATTCAAAATGAATTAACAACATAGTTTGTAATTAAACTTGAGATAAATAAAAGTCTTCAAAACTTCAACACAAGTTAACTTCGTATCCAAAAGCATCAAACATCTTCGTCATACTCATCTTCATCAAAAACCTGTTCATCTTCTCATCCCAAAACATATAACGGGTAAGTACATACGTACTTAGTAACGAGTAGAAGATATTGAAATCATGCGTTTTATAACGGAAACTAATCAAACAACAACTTGTTATTAGGCCAAAAGAACATGATCTTACATCTAACTATCACATTATATTCATGGTATAATATGAGGTCCCTAGGGTTACTAGCTTAGCTTATCTATGTTACAAAGCATGTTTGCGAGGGCACTACACTTAGTAAGATATGCACTAAGACAAAAGTTGCAACCCCTATAGAGATAAATCTCTCAAGCGGTCCCGAGACAATCAATCACTTTAAGCGGCTAGCACTAGAAGCTGTCCGGTGAATGACTATTTCGTTCGTGAGGTTGTCCGGCGGTATGATCACTATTTTAAGCGGCTTTGTCTAGAATCCGGCGGTGACCATTACCACTTTATCGGCCAACCAACACATTGCCGATGTTGTCGTGCCTATTCAAGCTCTCATGATGCTTAATCTTTTATCTAGTCAATTACGTTTATTAAGCGATTAACTAGCCACCTAGTTTCATTCAGTACAAAAGCTCCCTACTCCCTCTTCTTAGACTTCTAGACTCAATCTAGCAATTACACAGACAATGATGATCCCTAGTTCATCAAAGCACAAGGCCAATCCTAAGTTTCCGACGGTCCCAAGTTTCATCCATAAGAAGTCCACTTGGTGCGAGTAACTAAACGCATCGAAACCTATTCATGGCTTTGTAATGTTCATGAATATTTATTAAGGTTGTTTAGATCATAATAGGAAGACCCCAAACCATACTCTAGTATACCACCACACTACCAACAAATTAATTAAACACTTAGCTATTCTATTTTTTTTTTAAAAGCAAATTTCGAACTAGTTAAATCGCTAAGGTAGAATTTATTAATATTATTATTATTATTTTATTAACAAGGCTGCCCTTTTTTTTTTCTACAGGAGGCCATCGGCCTAAGGCTGCATATCCCCTTTTCTTTTCTTTAAACAATGGTATCAACAGTACCAAAACATATTTATTTTAATTAGAATACTAAAAAGCAAAAGCCAAAAGTGCATCCCTGTACTAAACTAGTAAAATATGCAGACGCTGCATCAACGCCGATGACAGTTATGTATGAAATTGGAATTGATATCAGCAAACAGCAACATAAATAACAGCCACACTAATACAAAATAAAGAACACCCCTTTACTTCACATTAATCATTATAAAACCGCAATCATTCAATACGAAAACCCCGTTACCTTTGTATAGCGAGCAACACAACCAAACTTATGATTTGGTAGCCAAAAACCTAGCCTTTAACACCAACCTACAAATTGATCAAACCAATTGATCAAACTACGATTCTAATCACAAAAGCTACGAAAGGAAAAACTTTGAACACTCAAACTTGTTCGAAACACGTAAATCCAAAATTGATAAAAAAAAAAACCTAACCTTTCCCAACAAAACTTATATCCACACGATCCTTGCGTCACGTGGAGCGTTTTTCCCTTGAGAAGTCTGCGCAACCGAGCAACAGATTAGCCACGATTAACAAAAGTTTCTTCTCCTTCTTTTTGGTTCAAAACCTGCGCCTCTTTCTCTGATGAATCGTTTTTCTCTATTTTTTTTTAACTTATGGAAGTTAAATTCCCATTAATCCCCTAATTACCTTTTCTTTTAACTCCCATTAAACAAAACCATTATTTCCTTATTAATTTCCTCCATTAACCAAAATCATTAAATTTCTCTTTTTCCTTTTATTTCCAAAATTAAAATAAATATAATATTCCGATTTTTCGTTAAAAGACTGAAATGCCCTTTTTCGAAAATCGGGATATTACAGTAATGTTCCAAACATGATTTGATCCCGTGACCTCTGTCTCTGAAACCATGCTAAGATTCAAGCGCTTACCATTCTATTAAAACCAATTGGTGATAGTAAATGTGTTACTATATTTTTTAAGAGTGTGGATAATCCTCCCAACAAGTTATCATACTAAAGTTGTGAAACCAAATCTATTTAATCTTCGTTACTAAACACTTGTATACAACAAAACAAATAAGCCAACTAGAATTACCTGTATATTTTTTTACTTTAAACTTGTGCACCGATGTTGCCAGGTTACAATTTATATACGACGTGTCATGAGAGCGATTACTTTGGTAAGTCACTAAGTTGTACTTAGAATTCAAGATGTTTACGCAAGCAATGACGCAATTTATTTTGCAGTGTATTGAAAACCAGCCGGCTCATTTTGGCAGATAATTAATTAGCAAAGAGCAATCCTTTTGGAAGAAAAAGTTTAACATTTGAAAAGGATTTTTTAGCCCCAATTCTTGTAAAATTAATTCTTGTATATGATGTGCTAACAAGGAAAGGAAAAAATAAGGTGAAGTGTGGAGTTTCGGACCCAATAAAAAATATTAATTTCACCGTTTTTTTTTTGTATAATAGGAAATCCAAGACTCCGAGTCACTAGTTTATCTGATTAATATCTCCATTCATCTTATTAAACAGTATGAGTGATGACCCTCATAGTTAGAGTTTAATCATTTTTTGATAACCGAAAATTATTTGAGAGGTGGAGCGTAATGGTTGATTAAAGCTTTATAATTTTATTTATTGTAATGACTAAAGAATATGTGTATAAACACAAAGTTTATAGACTTTGTTAAAGGTACCATACAATAGCAAGTATTCCTAGTAGGACACTAGGACATGTCCTCTTTAATAGGTCCAACAATAGAGATGCACTTAAAGGGGAAAAAAAAAAAACTGAAGAGATCGTTAAGGAAGTTGGATGACCCGAATCTTTCACACATTTATAATTGATTTTATTTTTTTGTTGTTTTAGGAAAAATATGTGTATATATACAGAGATTTTGTGGTGGTTGAGTACCAAGTAGAAGGACAAGCATGTCATGAATTTCAACCAATTAATGAGAATTTTAAAAATGTTTTTTTTTAGGTTTTTTCTTTTTTTATAAATAAGGTTTCACCATAAATGTTTTTATTCATAGTGGTTTGTTACGTCAAGTAAGATTTGGTTCTGGATAAAAATAAAATTTATGCTCTATAATAACAATACGTACATATAAAGTTGTTATAACTATTTTTTTTAGGGAAGAAGCCAAAAATCCATTTTTGAATACAAAAAGAATAAACATGACACACTCCTTTTTTTAGTTGTAAAAAAGGACCAAAAAAAATAGACGGACAAAAATACCCTTATATCAATTCGCGTCGCTGCTTCTGTTCTTCCTTTTTTTAATATCTCCGTTGCCGGCTGCTTCAACTTTTTTTTTTTCAAACAACCGTAACTATTGATTTAGAAACCGATCATTAAATTTTTTTCACCAAAAATCATTTTTTTCTGCACTTTATTTTGAGATCTCATACGATACCCTTCCGATGTAAATTTTGAAAGACGAAATAATATTTGCAATAATCAGAGCGTTTTTCTTATAAACGACCGTAACTTTTGATTTAGAACACCGATCACCAAAATTCTTTCACCAAAGTACATATTTTTTTCTCTTCATTTTGAAATCTCATATAATATCCTTTCGACGCAGTTTTTGAAAGCCGGATTTAATCGCAACGTTTACACTAAAACAATATCAGTATCACAGTATCAGTCACATGTAGTTCAAGGTTCAATAGCATCACGTCTGATCTAAAACATTTAAACATAATACTAGTAGTTTCCAGAATGCAAAAATATGGTTATAATGAACGTGTAGTACTTGTCTAATCTAGTGCAAAATAAAAAAACACCAACATGTGGGAAGAAGCATCAGCAAGACAAAATGAAAGCTCCGAAAATAAACTAAAGCATCAAGAAAAAGTCTATTAGCTGCAACAACATCAAATACAACATTCCCCAAGCTCTTTTCACTCCCTCAAAACGGAAGCTCTGATGGGGAACACGACGCCCATTCTAATATATCAAATGACTAGGAACTTTGAAAAAGTCCATCGAACTTGTTGCTTTTCTTCATAAACTCAAACAATGGGGCTGCATTTTCTTCATTTACTTTGATTGCTTCCACATTGAACTGAATTTTTTATTAAAAATGAGAGAAGGGGCCTACAATATCAGTAACACAGTATCAGTATCAGTATCACAATATCAGTATCACCCCCAAAACAAGTGTATTTGAAAGATTAATGATATGAACCAAGTGAACAACACACTTAAGGCATTGCTCCATTTAGGTACATCATCCGAAGACCGACTCAAAAACAACCTTAAAATAGCTCAATATCTGGCTCATTTAAGGCTCAATTCAAGGGACTACTTCAAGACACACATATGTCACAAATTCAGCCAAGTATCTCAATATATAGCATTAAAATCAGTCGTATAAACTCACAATTCAGCTCAATCACAAAGCATCTTAGTTCATCAATTTTCAGCTCCGCTTGATTCGTTTATCAATCATATAAGTGTGCTTAAATCATAACAACAAATAAAAGATAGATTAAGAGTGAGTAATTAGCTTTATAAGATGATTTCTTATTCATTTAATAGCATTGAGCTCATCCCATTTTCTCAGTTCAACTCGTTCACATCTCCGGCTTGTATAATCAAATTCAGCTCCATTACAATTCTTAGAACTCTACTCCATTAATCATCATCAACAGCACATCACTTTGATGCATAATGACCTTGATCTAAATTCTAGCTAATTCTATTCAAAAAGGAAAAAAAAAAAAAAAAAAAAAAGCTCTCAGCAAGAACTAATGGTAATTGTTTCTTTTGAGATTGAATTAAATGTAAAAGCTTCCATTTGGAGTTACTTATGCATTTCTCAGACTATCATCGTTTCATGAATTAATGATGCCATACCATGTATGTTCTCATGTTGCAGCAAAATCTTATGAGTGTATATGCATTCAACCTCAAAAAATCAAAAGAACTATACAGGTATCATTTCTTTGTGCATATTTGAACACTCCGGCCTTGCTTTTCTGCAAATTACAAGATTAATTGCTAAATGTTCCTATTACGCAGATTCTTGAAGCAGCTGTAGATGAATCATAGAGACATGCAAGCGGAGAGATGACACCAGCGGCGCCCAATCCAAAACCAATTTTGGAAGATGTTTTGGACTTCTGAGATAATCTCCGTGTGTCTTTGCCGCAGCCATCATAAGCTATATTGGAATCCAGCGACGCAATAAGGGTATTTTAGTCTGAGCGAAATTATTTTGTCCTTTTGCAACTAAAAAAATAGTGTGGATTAAAACTTAATATAGGAGAGAAAAGTGGATTTATAACTAATTTTTCCTTTTTTTTTGTGAAAATGAGATCTTTATTTAACAACTGCTGGTAATAGCCCCCACCGTGGCATTGCAAATGGGAAACAAAATGCTAAGCAACAAAATAAATAATGGACAGTTTAAACCAAACTAGTCTTCGACACCCCAAGCTAATCGGAGGTTCTAGTTATAACTAATATTGGACATGGAACTAATAGCAAGAAACCACTCAAAAAAAAAAACCTAATAACAAGAATGCCCAAGATGTACTTTTGTAATTGTAATCATATAGGACACACTATAGACAAGTGTTATAAAAAAAATAGGGATAAGGGTCCTAAAGGACACAATATGTAAGATGTCAGGCAAAAAAGACTATAAGAAAAGATTTTGTCAAAAATGACATTTTACTAGTGAAAGTGAATTTGAAAGTGAATTACGTTGATTTTCAGCACAAACCAACGTAATTCACCGTCATTTTCACTTTCACTAGTGAAATGTCATTTTTGACAAAAATCTTTTCTTATAATCCTAAAATCCCGACATCTTTCTAAATGTGTCCCAATTGACAATTAAGTAAGAAAATATAGGTATCTCATTCGTTTCAAATCAAAGAGACAAGTCGATACGGCGTAGTATAAAAATGTCCTTCAACCTTCTATAGTGCTTCGGTACGCGGTGCTTTTTCTTCTGGATCATCACTTATAGCTGACTAGTATGAGCAGAGGCCCTCTGCTGTGTTGAAACACACAACAGACAGTGGCAGACCACATGTACCTAAATAGGTGTGTGGACACCGCTAAAATAATAAATTACTAAAGTTTTTTTTATAAAGAACATTTTTGGACACTGCTGGAAAAACAATTTACTCTTACTCGAAATATTATTTAAAAAAATTTAGAAGGACAATGCATAATTTTTATAGCGAGTGACAAACAAATGTTGAAGAAAACAATCTCCTAGTGAATCCCGAAATCGGTGAATTTCGATAGTGAATTTTGACGGTGAATCCCGAAAATCGGTGAATCCCGACAATGAATTTTGAAAATTAGTGAATTTCATGCAGTGAATTTCGAACACAAGTGAATTTCGATAGTGGATAAATAGCAAAAGATCGTCCTTCTACTCAATTGATGAAATATGTTATGGGGAGATTGAAGGGAAAAGGGAGATTTCACTCACTCGGAATAAAAATTAAAAATTAAAAAACACCAACTATATGATCACGACATCATATACAACAACTCAACACAGTAGGGGATCCCCACTCGAATAGTACAAGGAGATTGTACAACTTTTCAAATCTCTAGTGTAAATTCGATTCATGTTCCTCTTGAAGGTCAAACACCATATTGGTACTTGCGGATGGTTTCCAGTCTGGTTCTTGTAAAGTAGTACAAAATTATTCAAGACACTGGATGTTAGATTCAGATGCTAAAGATCAGGAAGCTTGTTCTTTATCTTATTTCATACCTTTTTACCTTGTCCAAAACAAGTATACGTGAAACTTCCTACTGGTGCCTCAAAAGCAGTTCAAAAATTTCAAGAGGTACAAAATCTTGTTGAAATCATTATAGATGGTCTTCTAGACAACAAACATGTATTGATCAACTTCACCTATGAGCGAGATGGCATTCGTTTGTAGTTTGTACTCACAAAGCGAATGGTTCAATACATATAAAAGTTGATGCGGATCATAAAGTCGACACCAGGTTTTCATGTGGATGTGGAACAGTCAATTGTTTCAGTTTGGATAACTTATCCAAAGCTTCATGCTGACTAGATGAATAAAGAGATCTCAAACGCCATACTTTAAGTATTCGGCGCTCCATTACGAGTGGATATGGAAATACCAACCGGCCAGACCAACCTCTTGTTAGTCTTTTCCAGGGGCGTCCCTGTCCAAATTTAGGCTCGGGGCCATATATTATTTTAGGCCCTTCTAAAAATGGGTTAACCAAAAAAATATATATTATTGTTGCCTCCAGCAAGAATCGAACTGTAGTTTCTTGTGAAGTTACTGTTAAGGGTGAATTTATACGATTTATAACGCTATATTTTATGTTATTTTCCCTCATATTTGTATGAATTTGTATAAGAAACGAGCGTTTAATGGATTTATCGAGCAAATGGTATTTTAAATAAGTTATTCGCAACATAGGATTAATTTATGTGTTTTAATTATGTTTTTATGATTATTTGAGCGATATTACATTTTGCGATATTTTTATGTGTCATAGAAGCACAAATTCGAGCTCAAGAGGTGATTCAAAGATGATCAAGTCGGATTTGATTAAAGAGGAAGAGATAATGATGATTTACATTGAATTAAAAGGAGATAAAGATAAAGAAATCGAAATCCGGTCATATTGGATCGGCGTCCGTGTCCCGTCCGGTGGACGGGCGTCGATGGAACCGAACGAGCGTCCGGGGATGGGAAGTTGATTCAGGATGTTTGGACGCTGAAGTGGACGCCGTCTGGACGAGCGTTTGGTCATGACTCGGCCCGATTTGAAATTCATATGAAGAATGGACGGGCGTTCACCCTACCAGACGGGCGTCCGCAATGCCGACTTAGTGAAACCGCCTCAAATCTCTATAAATAGGCGGCTGTTTTCTCCACACAAAAGGATCATACACTCATTATTTAAAACCCTAAACCTAGGGGCGGCTTTAGGCTGCGTTTTTCATCTTTTTATTCTAGTTTTCATGCTCTTAGTTTAGAAAAAAAACTAGTTACTTTTTATGCACTGTTTCTGCAAATTTGAGTTGCTGAGGATGTTCAGAGGCTAAAAGCTTCATCAAACGAGTATTGTGAAGCCGTCCAACAATTGTTGATTTCGTTTTCTTCGATTATACTGTGAGTTTTTAATAAAGGTTGTTTCTTATTCATGCTTATTCATGTTTAAATTGCTCTTATATCGGAAGATGTGCATGTGTTGATTGTTTATTGTTGATGGAAGTCTTAATAAACCCTAGATCACCATGAATAAGAATAGTAATTCGAATCTATCATAACGGAAGTTAATAGGTTTGATTACTAGATTATAAACACAAAGTTTGCACCTTTGGTTAGAAAACGCGTTAATCTTACATCGGAAGATAATAGATTAATAGATGAACTTTCTAAGGAATTAGGGTTCATGTTTAGGTGAGGTGAATCACAACCTAGATAAAAGCGCAATATAATCGAGATAGGAAATCAATGCTTGTTGGATAGGTGGATCAATCCTCGTTTGCTCGTTATAAATTTGATTTAAATCCTTAAAAGCTTGAATTTGTCTAGTTAGTTTACTTTTATCTCGCATCTTAGATTAGTTAGTTTAAATTGGTTCGCAGCCCGTATCCTTCCCGGCTTTAGATCATCTCTTCGTCCAGTTTTACGTTTTAGTTAAGTTTAATTTTCGTATTCGTTTAGTTTTATCCGCTATTTAGCTTAGTAATCGTGACATAGGTTAGTTAGATAAAAACTAGAAATCACAATCGTTTAGTTCCCCGTAAGATCGACCCGGCATTAACCGCTATTACTACGATCCTTATACTTGAGGTTAACCGGATTATTACTTGTTTATTTTGTGTTGATAAAATCCGTGACAAGTTTTTGGCGCCGTTGCCGGGGAACCGGACGGTTGTCTAGTTTTTATTTTTCTGTTTGTTATTTCATTTTTAGAGTCCTGTTTTTAATTCATAACCGTTTAGGTAATTAGTTAATTAGGGTTTAGATAGGGTTAAAGATCTTTTTCTAAGGTTCTCTTGTGATTAGTTCTCCCCTCTATCTTCTCCCTCTGTTTCTTTTCCCTTTTCTTTTGTTCCCTTATCTTTTCTGTTATTTTCTGCAAATTTTCTACTTCTGTTCTAAATTTTTCCGCTACCAAACGGGCGTCTGGGATATTGGACGCCCGTCCGCTGGAAAATTATCAACTCGTTCGTTTTATTCACTTAGACGAGCGTCCATAATATTTGGACGCCCGTTCAAGTATTCTAATTTTCGACGAGCGTTTGGACCACTAAACGCCCGTCCGGTCCAAATTTCACCCGGACGCCCGTCCAAATTATTGGACGTCCGTCCGGTCCTCGCTTTATTCAATAAATTTTGTTTCCCTTTCTTCTTTCCTTTTCTTTCCTTTAGGTTTTTAATTTCTAGTCTAGGCCTTTAATTTTTCTTTAGTTAATAGGTTCAACATCTTGAGTAGGGTGTCGGTTTATGCAAACTCGAAGTCAGAAAGGACCATTGTTCTTTTCACCTGACCCCGAGCGGACCATAGTCCGACCCAATAGGCGAAGACTTCGTTTTGCCGATCCCTCTGGCGAAGGAAGTTTAACCGATCAAGAAATTGAACAAAACTTAATAAAGGAAATCGAAGATCTCGTAATAATGGCCGCCGAGGATAGACGGACGTTGGCAGACTAC
The DNA here is from genome assembly GCA_036785695.1 of Gentiana straminea. Taxonomy (NCBI): domain Eukaryota; kingdom Viridiplantae; phylum Streptophyta; class Magnoliopsida; order Gentianales; family Gentianaceae; genus Gentiana; species Gentiana straminea. The sequence continues at coordinate 4,020,144 of JAVUPR010000114.1, forward strand.
GCCATGCCGGTGCAAGAATCGTCAACCCGGCAATCGTTTTACCAAACCATTACCGCACAAACTTTCGAACTTAAGCCGGGACTTATCCAGATGATGCAAAGCATGCATCAATTTTTCATGGCTATCAATCGAGAATCCCCATACTCATTTACACACATTCTTGGAGATATGCGGCACCACACGCATCCAAGGGGTAAATGATGATGCTATCAAACCGAAACTTTTTCCTTTTTCTTTAAAGGGAGAAGCTAAAGAGTGGTACACCTCTCTCCCTTCGAATCCATCAATACTTGGGGTGAACTCGAGAGGGAGTTCCCGAGTCAATATTTCCCACCTTCCAAAAGCGCCCAATGTTTGAATGAAATCTTCACCTTCTATCAGAAAGAGAATGAATCATTTTTCGAGTGTTGGAAAAGATTCAAATCTCTCCTTAGAAAGTGTCCCCACCATGGCTTGCCGCTGCAAAGGCAAGTCAATACTTTCTTTAGCGGATTGACCGAGCTCACCAAAGGCATGGTCAATAGTTCTTACGGTGGGGCACTTCGAAGAAAACACCGAAGAGGGATGGGCACCGTTTGAGGACATTGCAAAGTACAATTACGCCCCTCTTATCAAGCAATTCAAGCACCTCCTCCTCCTAAGGTTGAGGAAGTTAACATGCAAAGTTTGATCGCCATGCTACGAAGCGGATGGCAACTTCCCAGAGTTCCAAATCCGATAAATCAAACTCCTTCTTTCCCACGTAACCCTCGGGTTCTATATCGTGAAAATTGTCGTCGACCGGCCACATGAATGGCCGGTGTCAATTTAATCCCTCTCGCACCTTATCAAGTGAATGTTGTCCATGATTATGGACAATACAATCAAGTCACATGTCAGAATTGTGACGAGTTGGGGCACACTTCTAAATTCTGTCCTATGAATGGACAGAATGCGGAAGTGAATGCATTCTATGGCCAGAACAATCCAAGATTCAATCGGCTTTTACGGCCGAACAATTTCCAAACCCAAGGGGTTAATCCATCTTCAAATTTCAATCCTAATTCGAATTCTAATTCGAATCAGAACTTCAATAGAAACCCTGGGTTTAGTCAGAACCAAAACTCGAATTTTTCCAATCCGACTCAAAAATTCAATCAGAATTGGCCTTCCAATTCAAATTCTCAATTTCAAAGTCGGCCCAGCCAGCCCTATTCTTCAAATTTCCAAAACTCTCAAGGCCCCTCCCAATCTACCAATCTTGAAGCTAAATTGGAGGAGCAAAGCGAGTCAATGAAAAATCTAGAGAGACAAATTGGGCGGTGGTCGAACAATTAGCTTCTAGACCCCCGGGCGGTACCGCCCGAGTTTCACCGAGAAGAATCCGAAGGAGGTCAAGTTGCTCAAGCCGACTTAAACAAAGGCCCATGCACCGACCTCGTGCCAACAATGCAATACGGTAAAGAGGAGGCCGGTGCGATGAATTTAAGAAGTGGCACTCAGCTGAGTGGTCCCCCGGCTTCCAGGGAAACCACTAGCCCCTCCTGCCACTGATAAGGCAGGAGGGGAAGCTGAGCACCTACACTCCCCTCAACTGCAAGAGAAAACTCAGGTGGCTGATCCCCTGAGAGGTGAGAAAGTTGGAGACCCTCAAGTGGCTGATCCCTTGAGGACTGAAAAAGTAAGCGAAAGTCAGGATGCTGATCCCCTGACTATAAAGAAATCTGAAAAAGCTGTTCGATGGAAAGATCTGGAAGATAAAGCTGTAAGTGCATCCTCAACGAAAGTCTTTTCGAGAGTGACCTTAAGAAGCTTCCATTTCCACCAAGAAAGAGCAACATTCCCTTGATTGAGGACAAAAAGTACGAGAAGGTTCGAACCTTTTGAAGAATACTCGGGTAAATCTTCCTTTATCGATGTCTTGGTTGAAATGCCTAAGTATACAAAATTTATCAAGGATGTTGTGTCTTCGAAAAAGAAGTTAGCGAGGGCATGGAAAGGCAAATTGGTGAGGATTGCTCCATGATTAATTATGAAGACTTACCAATTAAAAGAGGTGACCCTGGCAAATTCGTACTTATAGTATTAATGGGAGGTCTAGTCTTCCCTAACTCTTTGTGTGATCTAGGTGCCTCTATAAGCCTTATGCCAATGTCTGCATGCAAACAGCTCGGTTTACAAAGCCTTCTAGAACCTACTACTATGAGTTTACAATTCGCTGATAGATCTTCTAAGAAAGCTTCAGGGATCCTAAAAGACGTTTTGGTTCAAATTGATAGATTTACCTTCCCAGTCGATTGGTATGTTTTAGATATGGAGAAAGATGAAAATGTTCCCCTGATTCTTGGAAGACCTTTCTTATCTACAGCTAGAGCCCTCATCGATTGCGATGGTGGGCAAGTGACTATCCGAGTTGGTGATCAAGAGGTGAGTTACAATGTCTTAAAGTCCATTCAAGTGCCCTCTGGCCCTCCAACCGGCTTTTCCATTGATTATATGACGGATGATTTCACCGATTATATGGATAAGCAAGTCATGGCAGTAGAAGCGGAATATGAGCGATTGGTTGATAATCTAAATACTCATGGTGCGGTTAATCTAGATCGGTTAGCGTACCGAATTCGAGGACGAGCTAAGAGAAGAAGCTTTGGCGTAGGGCCACTAAGTAAGCTCAACGATGTTGAGTTGAGGAGTGGAGATCTTAAATCAAGTCTAGAGGAACCCCCCCGTAGACTTGGTTCAAGCCGTTGCCTAAACATCTTAAGTATGTATTTCTAAGAGAAGGTGACCGGCTTCCTTTGATCATCTCTCGCCACGCTATCTCGAATAGAAGAGCTTAAACCGCTAAACGTCTTGCGCAAAAATGAGAAAGCCTTTGGATGGCGAGGTGGGAGATATCCGAGGGATATCTCCCGACATCCGTATGCACAAGATCAAGACCGAGGAGGGTGCAAAACAAGTTAGACAACCTCGGAGAAGGCTTAACCCTCATATGCAAGAAGTAGTCAAGAAGGAAATTATAAAGCTTCTAGATATGGGTATCATTTACGCCATTGCGGACGGTGAGTGGGTATCCCCAACTCAAGTAGTTCCAAAAAGGGTGGAATTACTATTGAGAAGAATGAGAAAGGAGAAGAGATAGCATTGAGGCTCGTTACCGGATACGAGTATGTATCGATTATCGAAAGCTCAATGAGGTCACACCGAAAGATCATTTCCCCCTTCCATTCATTGACCGGATGCTTGAGCGTACGGCGGGGCACGCATTCTACTCGCTTCCGGATGGATATTCGGGATACTTCCGATACCCATCGATCCTGTTGACCAAGAGAAGACCACTTTCACTTGCCCTTATGGGACATTCGCCACACGGGCGGATGCCGTTTGGTCTCTCGTAATGCCCCGACCACCTTTCAAAGGTGTATGATGGCAATCTTTGACGGGCTAGTTGAAAAGTGCATGGAGATTTTTATGGATGATTTCTCGGTCTTTGGTCAATCCTTCGATGACCGCCTCAATAATCTTGATCGGTGTTGTCTAGATGTGTGGAAAAGGACTTAGTGCTTAATTGGGAAAAATGCCATTTCATGGTAGATGAAGGCATAGTCCTCGGCCACAAAGTGTCGCCCCGAGGTATAGAAGTAGATAGAGCCAAGGTTGAAGCTATTGAGAAGATGAGTTATCCTAAGAATGTTCGGGAGGTCCGAGGTTTTCTCGGGCATGTCGGTTTCTATAGGAGGTTCATCCAGGACTTTTCAAAGATTGCCAAGCCCCCGTCTACTTTACTCAAAGAAGACGTTACTTTTGATTTTGATGAGAATTGCAAGCGCGCGTTTGAGGAGCTAAAGAATAGGCGATCTCTCGCTCCAATACTTATATCGCCGACCGGAACCTACCCTTTGAGCTTATGTGTGATGCATCCAACTATCTTGTTGGTGCGATCTTAGGGCAAAAGCTTAATGGAAAGTTCCACCTATCTATTATGCCGGTCACACACCGAATCCTTCTCAAGTTAACTACACGACAACCGAAAAGGAATTATTAGCCGTAGTCTTTGCTATGGATAAGTTTCGTAGTTACTTGCTGGGCGCTCAAGTGATTGTGTGGACTGACCACGCTGCTTTGCGGTATCTCATGACCAAAAAGGAAGCTAAACCGCGCTTACTGCGTTGGATACTGACCCTCCAAGAGTATGACGTTCAAATCAAAGATAAGAAGGGCAGTGAGAACGTAGTGGCGGATCATGTTTCTAGGATGTTAAGTGAGGAAAAGAGTGATCCTGATGACATAGATCTTTACTTTCCTCTAGAGAACATCATGTTGATCGATGGCCGCTCTCCAGATGTTCCTTGGTACTCCGCCATTGTCAACTACCTTCATGCCAAATACCTTGATCCCGAAATGTCTTATCAAGAGAAGAAGAAGTTCTTCTCGATATGAAATATTTCGTTTGGGATGAACCTTACCTCTTCAAGATCCGCAAGGATGGTTTGCGAGGAGGTGTGTTCCCGAGTCCGAGCAACGCGATGTAATCGAGCAATGCCATAGTGGACCCACGGGTGGTCACTTTGGTCCTTGGAAAACGGTTGCTAAGATCTTCCAGTCCGGATTCTATTGGCCGACGATCTTTAAAGATACGAAGCCTTCGTAAAGCTTGTGATAGATGCCAAAGGACCGGTGCTCGACAAGGCGGTTTGACATGCCTTTGAAACCCATCCTCGAATGCGAAGTCTTTGATGTATGGGGTATCGATTTTATGGGACCATTCCCATCATCTTGCGGTAACAAATACATCTTAGTCGCGTGGACTATGTGTCAAAATGGGTGGAGGCTCAAGCCACTCCTCACAATGATCATAAAACGGTCATGAAATTTCTAAAGAAGAATATCTTCGTGAGGTTTGGATGTCCACGTGCCTTGATCGGTGATGAAGGAACACATTTACGCAACCGACCTCTAGAGAAAGTCCTTGAAAAGTATGGTGTTCGTCATAAAACTGGCACACCATATCATCCGATGACTAGTGGTCAGGTTGAGAGAAGCAACCAAAGTATCAAGAAAATCCTGGAAAAAACGGTAAACAGTCATAGAAAGGACTGGAGTTTGAAATTGGATGATGTACTTTGGGCTTATAGAACCGCCTATAAAACCCCTATGGGGACATCTCCATATCAAATGGTCTACGGGAAACCATGTCATCCGCTGTCGAGTTAGAGCATAGAGCTTATTGGGCTACAAAGTTTCTGAACTTCGATTCCCAATCTTGTGGACAACATCGGCTACAGCAGTTACATGAGCTAGACGAATTCAGACTCCAGGCCTATGAAAGTGCCAGGATTAGTAAAGATAAGATGAAGCTACTCCACGATGCTAAGATTAAGAAGAGAGAATTTCTAGTCGGCGAACAAGTTCTTCTATACAATTCTAGGTTACATCTCGTTTCGGAAAGTTAAGGACACGTTGGTCCGGCCCTTTCGAGATTCTCCAAATCATCCCCGGAGGCGTTCTAGAACTTCGTGGTTATAGTGGTGACCCGTTTCGAGTAAATGGCCGAGGTGCAAGCACTATATTGGTGAACCTAAAGAGAGACCTTCGAATGTCCGTTGCCTCGACATCTTAGGGTGTGGTGCTACGGAAGTCAAAGAATTCGACGAGTCTTCACTCAACTTTGTTTTCGAGAGGATGGATGTAGTGGTCCTTCCGAAGAAGTTCTAGCCGGTAGTTGGGATATGGAAGAATTGGAGAGGGAGCGTCGTTGCGGCGTCATCGAGGACTCGAGAGAATGAAGAGGTCACCCATGGGGAATTTCAAGCGTATGTGGAGAGCTATTAAAGTTTTCACCCCATGTGTGAGATGCTGTTTCTGCAGCCACACTACTGATCAGAGCTTACACGAGGTAGTGGCGGCGAGAAAAGTCAAATGGCACGATCCGGGCTAGCTTCAACGGTGTCGAGCTAACGACATTAACCAAAAGCGCTACTAGGAGGCATCCTAGATATCCCTTAGTATATTAGTTAGGTTCGTTCACGCCATTAGTGTTTTATTTATTTCGAGTTTTAGTTTAATTAAGTTTTAGCCGACCGAGTTTTTCGTTTACATCCGTCGGTTAGTGCTCTTTTTAGATATGGATTACGGAGTTCTTCCCGAGGAGTTCCCCATCATTAGTCGGATCCCACCGATTACGATGGGCGATGGACCGGGGGCACTATAGTCTTGCACGTAGATTTTGAGCTTAGTACCCGTACGAGGACCATCACCTATGTTCTCATTGTACCCCGTTGTTCGGGAGGTAGTGACTTCACTGCGAGGAGCTACGGGAAGCTATAGGACGTCCATATACGATCCTAAATGACCCTATCTTGTGACAGATCTAGCGCCGGTACTACGGGATTCACATTTTAGAGGTTTAGAGGTAGCTGGAGATGACTGGGGTGTACAAGACGACTATGATTTCCTCCCTGCTATTGATATGCTTCGTCGTCTCATCCGGTTGGTGGATTGGGACGAGATTTATGCAGACTAGCGTTAGTTAGATTTGTTTCGTCGAGCAAACGACGTAAAACAAAAGCGCTTTGTGGGAGGCAACCCACTGTTTTCTATTTGTTTTTTTCCTTATTTTCTAGTCACTTTATGTACTTTGTTTGATTTGAAGTTGTATTTTTGACGTTTTAATTAAGTTTAATAAGAGATGTACTTTTGAATTTGGGTTATATGGAATTTTATGATTTTTGTACTTTTTGCCTTCTGGGACGCCCGTCCAGAAAACTGGACGCCCGTCCGATATTTTCCCTCCAATCCTGTATGTGATTGAAATTCTTGGACGAGCGTCTACTGAACCGGACGCCCGTCCAGTTCATTTGACTTCCCAGTGGACGCCCGTCCACTGAGTTGGACGAGCGTCCAACCTCTGTCTATATATACCCCCTGCTTCGATGAACCTTCATTTCTCAGCTTTTCAAAAAACCAAAACCGACTTTTCCCCTCCTTTTGCCCTAAAATCATCAATTCTCAACCATTTCAGGCGATTCCAAGTGCTATAAGCCGCTTTTGAGCCCCTCTCTTTGATTTTCATAACCAAATTCCCCAACACGCAATATTTTTGGAGAATCAGACCCCACTGTAGTCCGACTTCTTGGAGAAAAACATCGATTTTGGAGCCCATATATGTGTTGTTTGGACTCGTTTTCACCTCAATCAACATCTACTCACCCTACTTGGTAAGTTAGTAACAACTTTTCTAGATTTCATTCACGTTTTTGTGAGTTCGATCTTTGGGTCGGCTCGTTTTCTTGAATGTTACCTTAATTTGTTTTTTTTTTTTCTGGTTTTGGTGTTTCTTTCTGCTCTGTTATGGTGATATGGTGTTGTGGTGGGTGATGAATGGGTTGTTTGGTAATGATTATGGTTGTGGTTGTGGTTTGGTTGATTTGAAATCCCGCTTTGGATGTTAAACGGGTATCTTGTTGTGAATCGGGGTTGTTTTGGTTAGAATAAGCTTGAATATGGTTCATAAGAATGGCGTGGTTAAGAGGCATGGAAAGGAAGTGGCTAGGGAGGCCGGAAAGAAACGCAAGGAGTTTGATCCTACTTTGGTCGATCCTAACCGGGGTGTGAGTATCCGAGAACAACCTCCAGAGCCACCCAAACTAGGGCTACTTTGAGAGATGAGCCGACCTCGACTCGAGGACCGATGACGATGTGCCTTTGGTACGGATGCCTAGAGTTCGAGAGAGGTGGAGGTTCGTCTAGGGCTGAGGCAAGCTTGTCGATGCTACCCGGGGAAGAGGAACCGGTTGTACCTAGGGCTACCCCTCCTAGAAAGAAATCCAAAACCGTACCTCCTATGCCACTACCTCGTCGGTTCGTGAACCCAGAGCTCACGATGTGTATAAACGACATTATTTCTCGAGGACGATGTTGATTGAGCGGGCCATTTTGGAGGCCAAAGTCGATCCGGGGTTCGTTAAGTTGCTCAAAGATCGGAAATGGGAAACCTTGATGACAATCCCGACTACCCCGGTGAATAGCTCCCTAGTTCGGGAATTTTATGCTAAGCGTTCGGAAACCGATTTGGGGAAGAAGGTAGTTGTGGTTCGAGGGGTAGAAGTCCCTTTTACACCGGAAGTGATCAATCGAAATACAACTTAGCGGCTTTCGAGGGTAGGGATTACAAGGAAGAGATTGTACATAGACGAGTTTGGGGCGGGATCCTTTGGAGGAGTTGCGCCTTAGAATGTGTCCGGATGTGGCATGGACATTAAGGCCGGGAGGCGACCGGAAGGAGTTGGTTACCACGACCCGGACGGAGGATTGGAAGGTCCGGTGTCGGTTTATTCGAGAATCGGTTGTTGCCTAAGAACAACTTGACGCACTTTCACATTGGTGACCTAGGCATGTTATACGCATTGACATTTGGCACGAACGTAGATGTGGGACGGGCGTTATATGATGAGGTGGCTATTAATCGGAAGATCTATACCCGATGCTTGATTATCCCTCACCGATCCACGTCTCTCGTATCGATGCCGGTGTGCCCGAGTATGGAGCCGATCACAAGCCGAAGAATCCAAGGCCGATCCGGCGAGAAAAAGGCAAGCCTTCGGGACGACCGAGACGGAGATACCTCAGGAGCCTGGTTCTTCGGCACCGCCTCGTGCATCCTCCCTTCCTACTTTATCTCCCGCAGTTAGGATGCGGTTGAGGCTTGGGAGTAATGATGAGTTTGTTGGGGAGGCTTGGAGTGAGGTTTGGAGTTTGTTAGGAATCATTATTACACTCCACATGCACCATTTGATACAAAAAATAAATATCCCGGTTCGTCCATTTTTTCCGCTGTTCGGAGAAAAAAAATCATAACTTGAGTTGTAGACCTCCGATTGACGTGATTCAAAATGCGTTGGAAAGCTCATTTCAGTATCTACAACTTTCATCAAGACCTCGTCCCCTGAAAATGCCTCTAAGTCGGGTCAAATTTCCATCGAAAACAGGTTACGGTAGAAGTGCGTTGGAAAATATTGATCCGTTGATCTCGTAAACTCGTGGCATCTTCTTCTCTTCCTCAAAAATCCATCTTTTAGGACTCAAAACATGTTGTTACATAGGATATTTTGAAAGCCTTAATCACCAAGTTTGGGGTAGAAAATATCCAAGATATTTTTCCTTGCAAGCTAAGCACATGGGGTGATCATTCAAGCCTTGGACGCCCGTCCACTTCCTCTGGACACCCGTCCGGTAAGTTTCGAACTCTCGATCGATTTCGCTCCGGTGGACGCCGGTTCACTTCTTTGGACGCCTTGATCCAGTGAAGATCACAAACTTGATTTCTTTCCTTAATCTTCCAATCTTCCATAAATCTCTTTAGCTCTTTCCAACTTCGAATTTAGCTCTCTAAAATCATCTTTTCCATCATCAATGAGTATCTACAAGAGGATCAAACATACCAAAGCGTAACATAATTCCAAAATAATATAAATTCATCATTTAAGCACATAATTCGTTACGTTTTGCAATTTAACTCTTAAAAACATCATTTACTCAATATTTCAATATAACGCTCGATTTCTATGGAAAACATCCATATATGGGGGAAATTGATAGAAAATATATCGTTAAAAATCATACAATTTGACCCTAAACAATACCCCCACACTTAGCTTTTTGCTCGTCCCGAGCAAAACAAAACAATAACATAGCTCGAGATAAATAAACATCTTAGCAAATATAAAACATATTCAATAGTTTAGAGGTTCGCCCAAGTGTGTGTGCATAGCCATAATAAATTTCCACTAAATCCAAACTTGAAAAATTCAAAGCAAACTAGCTAATACCCCCTTCAAACTAGTAATAATGATACTTATAAGATGTACCCTACAAAACGTGACATATCCTGAAAAGAATGATAGAATATATCTAGGGCCATTCTGATACACTCAGAGGATAATCCCTACAACATATCTGTCACATTATACTGGGGATAAGGTATACGATAACTAAGTCCTTAACTTATTCATAATAATAAATTTTTTCGATTTTTTTTCTTTTTTTTTTTTTTTTCAACACACATCAGAATGAGCTTTTGCCCGTCATACTAGAATAGGAAATTTCGAGATAATCCCCTATCTACTCAAATCATAAGGCACTTTTTTTCGATCGTCGTGAGCTTTTGGTCATCATAGTGGTATAGGACATTTCGAGATAATGCCCTACCGCACTCAAATCATCGACCGACTTTCGACACACACAATTGATTACTTTTTCGAGATTTACGGCGGGCGGTGGTTAACATGCTAAAAGCAATTCAAACCTGCGAGCATAACACCTCAAGCAATGATTTATTTGTTAATTATTGTGCAAGAACATTAGTTATGTTTCACTTATCACATTCAAACGTTCAGATATTCACAATATATCATACTATGGCTATAAACACAAACTATCATAATTCTCACGATACGCGTACGTTAGCACTAAGCACATGACTTTATAAGATAATCAAAAATCACTAATCAAAAAGGGATATAGCTTTATAATTTAACTCATCATTCACTATGGCTCGTGAAAAATATATTGGGTGAAACAACTAACTTATCGAACATACGGAATATAGCATTAATGACTATAAAAATAACGAACAAAGATATGCATTGTTTACTCGGGAATAAACAAAAATTTGAAAATTTAGCCCATTTAGCATAGAATCAAAATAATTTAAGCAAATGGTAGATACATATAACCGACTATTCCCTCCCCCACACTTAAATCACAACATGTCCTCGGGTTGTGCGAGAGAAAAAAAGAAAAAGAACACTTAGGCGATTGTGGTTCGAAAGTGGCAATTCCGGAAGTGGCCTAGAATCGGCTCCGAAATGCTCGATGAAAGCGTAGGCGTGGACCATCCACCGGTAAAGGCGATTTATCTAAAAGCTCACAATCGCTATCGCAAAAATCCTGCACATCATGGGAAAACAAGACGTACCTCGGGGATAGGGGCACAAAAGATGATAGACAAGGCAACATCATGGAATAAAGACAGAAATAAACTACAGACAAAAAAGAAAAGATATCTAGGTTACCGTCCTAGTAGGGCTTAATTATAGTCGGGAGCTCGACTAGACAATAAAATTTCAACTCGGGTTAGCTTTGAGGGGTTTCCTATTCCCCGGCAACGGCGCCATTTTGTTCGGAGGATTTTGCATCACTAAACAAAAACAATTTATAAAACCCTAACCTATATGCAAACTAACTCCTAACCGACCGAATATCGGGTAATTGCTAGTAAAGCGTAATGAGTAAGGGGTCGATCCACGGGGAATTGGGGCTGTTGAATCTAATTTTATTAATTCCTCTAAATTATCACTCAAGAAAACAAATAAAGGAAATACAAACATAGAACAAATAAGATAAATCTAAGCTAAGAACAATAAAAACGACCTAAGCTAAAGATACATGGGATCAAACAGAATACAAACTAAGTGATCTCAATCCTAGTTCATCTCATGATTTTAATTCAAATTGTGGTTTCACCTTTACACGAGATACAAATTCCTAATCTCTTAGTGAATCCGTTTCTCAAGCTATGAATTCCTAATTCCTTAGTGAATTCAATTATCGATCTCTCCTCTTCCGAATGTTGAGACCAATATTCCATACAAAACGAAGGTGTAGATTCAAGTTAACTCTCGTATTTTAGAATCTAACAACCTAGATAATTAACCGATTAACTTGTCACGAATTAACGATTAAAGATCCTATCTTTCTATGGTGATCTAGCCTAACAACGATTCTCATCGGCGTTAGACAACGATTAGTAAACAATCTCTCGATATAGTTCACACAATAGCATCATAATCATAGAAGGATACAAAATAAATTCAAGATCATAAAAATAAACTAGAGATTGAATAAATTAAAAAGAGATTAAACTCACATAGTTCATACAAGGGTTGATCTTCAAGCATCAACGATGAAAAAAAAAACGAGAAAAAAAACATCCTAATCTAACCCGGATCACCCGAGCACAAGGCTCGGGTGATCGGCCTTGAAACCCCTCAGAAGTGCGGCTGCCTCTTTTTTTTAGGTGAATGGTAGTGTGTATTTTTTTTGTGGTGATGGAGGTGTGTATATATAATGGGAGGTGTATAAGGGAGGTATCATTTGAGGGAGGTGTATAAGGGAGGTATCATTTGGAAGGTGTATAAGGGAGGTATCATTTGAGGGAGGTGAGAAGTTTGTTATGGAGGCTTGGGAGTAATGATGAGTTTGTTGGGGAGGCTTGGAGTGAGGTTTGGAGTTTGTTAGGAATCATTATTACACTCCACATGCACCATTTGATACAAAAAATAAATATCCCGGTTCGTCCATTTTTTCCGCTGTTCAGAAAAAAAAAATCATAACTTGAGTTGTAGACCTCCGATTGACGTGATTCAAAATGCGTTGGAAAGCTCATTTCAGTATCTACAACTTTCATCAAGACCTCGTCCCCTGAAAATGCCTCTAAGTCGGGTCAAATTTCCATCGAAAACAGGTTACGGTAGAAGTGCGTTGGAAAATATTGATCCGTTGATCTCGTAAACTCGTGGCATCTTCTTCTCTTCCTCAAAAATCCATCTTTTAGGACTCAAAACATGTTGTTACATAGGATATTTTGAAAGCCTTAATCACCAAGTTTGGGGTAGAAAATATCCAAGATATTTTTCCTTGCAAGCTAAGCACATGGGGTGATCATTCAAGCCTTGGACGCCCGTCCACTTCCTCGGACGCCCGTCCGTAAGTTTCGAACTCTCGATCGATTTCGCTCCGGTGGACGCCAGTTCACTTCTTTGGACGCCAGTCCAGCTGAAGATCACAAACTTGATTTCTTTCCTTCTGAGGGGTTTCAAGGCCGATCACCCGAGCCTTGTGCTCGGGTGATCCGGGTTAGATTAGGATGTTTTTTTTCTCGTTTTTTTTTCATCGTTGATGCTTGAAGATCAACCCTTGTATGAACTATGTGAGTTTAATCTCTTTTTAATTTATTCAATCTCTAGTTTATTTTTATGATCTTTAATTTATTTTGTATCCTTCTATGATTATGATGCTATTTTGTATCCTTCATGATAACATCGTGCAAAATGTAACATCTCATATTCAAAGATTTTTATCAATGAAACCACATAATTAACACAAATTTGCACTTAACCACTTTTAAAACTCATTTGCTCAATAATTCGATTAAACCCTTGATTTCTATGCAAATTATACGAATATGGAGGAAATTGTTATAAAATATAACATTAGAAATCGTATAAAATCACCCTAAACAACTCCCCCACACTTAGCTTTTGCTCGTCCCGAGCAAAACAAAACAAGAATCAAGGCTCGAAAAAGATAGACACCTCAGCAAATACAACATATACTCAATAAATCAGAGGTTCACCCTGATGTGTGTGCATAGCCATAGAAAACTTCCACTAAGTCCAAACTTGAAAAATTCAAAGCAAACTAGCTAATACCCCCTTCAAACTAGTAATAATGATACTTATAAGATGTACCCTACAAAACGTGACATATCCGAAAAGAATGATAGAATATATCTAGGGCCATTACGATATACTCAGAGGATAATCCCTACAACATATCTGTCAGTTTATACTGGGGATAAGGTATACGATAACTAAGTCCTTAACTTATTCATAATAATAAATTTTTTCGATTTTTTTCACTTTTTTTTCACACCTTTTTTTTTCTCTTTTTTTTTTTCAACACACATCAGAATGAGCTTTTGCCCGTCATACTAGAATAGGAAATTTCGAGATAATCCCCTATCTACTCAAATCATAAGGCGAGTTTTTTTTCGATCGTCGTGAGCTTTTGGTCATCATAGTGGTATAGGACATTTCGAGATAATGCCCTACCGCACTCAAATCATCGACCGACTTTCGACACACACAATTGATTACTTTTTTCGAGATTTACGGCGGGCGGTGGTTAACATGCTAAAAGCAATTCAAACCTACCGAGCATAACACCTCAAGCAATGATTTATTTGTTAATTATTGTGCAAGAACATTAGTTATGTTTCACTTATCACATTCAAACGTTCGGATATTCACAATATATCATACTACGGCTATAAACACAAACTATCATAATTTTCACGATACGCGTACGTTAGCACTAAGCACATGACTTTATAAGATAATCAAAAATCACTAATCAAAAAGGGATATAGCTTTATAATTTAGCTCATCATTCACTATGGCTCGTGAAAAATATATTGGGTGAAACAACTAACTTATCGAACATACGGAATATAGCATTAATGACTATAAAAACCGAACAAAGATATGCATTGTTTACTCGGGAATAAACAAAAATTTGAAAATTTAGCCCATTTAGCATAGAATCAAAATAATTTAAGCAAATGGTAGATACACATAAACCGATCCCTCCCCCACACTTAAATCACAACATGTCCTCAGGTTGTGCAGAATGTAAAAAGAAAAAGAACACTTAGCTGATTGTGGTTCGAAAGTGGCAATTCCGGAAGTGGCCTAGAATCACTCCGAAATGCTCAATGAAATCGAGATCGTGGACCATCCACCGGTAAAGGCGATTTATCTAAAAGCTCACAATCGCTATCGCAAAATCCCGCACACCATGGGAAAACAAGACGTACCTCGGGGATAGGGGCACAAAAGATGATAGACAAAGCAATATCATGGAATAAAGACAGAAATAAACTACAGACAAAAAGGAAAAGATATCTAGGTTACCGTCCTAGTAGGGCTTAATTATAGTCGGGAGCTCGACTAGACAATAAAATTTCAACTCGGGTTAGCTTTGAATTTCCTATTCCCTTAGTTGCATAGTAGTTAAACTAATACATGTCACACATTATTTGAAAATTTAAAACGAGACTAGGTCATGATATGAAATATGTGACAAAGTATTAACTATGAGTCTTTTATACCCAGATCCTCAAGGGTTATTTCAAATTGTTCTAACAACCTAAATCTAAGAAATGATGCATTTGAATTTTTTCTTTGTACTCCCTCGGGATTTTCGGATAACCTCCTAATCGTTCCCTTTAAATGACATTCAAACATTCATCCTGAGACTTGGTGAAACAAAATGAAAATCAATTCGAAGTATTGGAAAACTATTATCCAAAGTATGAGTAAAGTATAATGCAAAATGTAGAGTTTTTGTTTTTTTTTTTTTTTTTTTTTTTTTAAACGAGTTGCCTCCCGGTAGCGCTTTTGGTTAATGTCGTTTGCTCGACAACCCAAAAATTTTCAACCCGGGTCAGGCCAGTGAGGCCTCTTTCCGGAATCATTCTTGATTTCCTCGGGGTCAATAGTATGGATCCCACAAAAACAAAGTCTCGCCAACGTATTGGCCATATCAGTAAACTTCTGTATCCACTTTGTTCCTATGGTTCTTCTCTTCTTCTTTTTAGATTTCGGTTTCACAAGCCGAGGTGTATCATCGGTAATCACAATATCATCAAAGAATTCACAGAGACGTAAATCATCGGGTTCCAAAAGATCGGGAGTTGTCTTGACTAGGGACGTCGTTTAGATGGAAAACCACTGGTCGTTCCTTTTGTTGACCAATATAGTGTTTCAACCGATGACCATTCACTCTGAACAACTCTCCCTGCTTATTTTTCAATTCGACGGCTCCACTAGGGAAAACCTGAGAAATTTCAAAGGGGCCAGACCAACGGGTGCGTAGCTTACCAGGAAACAGATGTAACCTGGTATTATATAGTAAAACCCATTCGCCCTCTTTGAATTCTCTATGCTTGATTTTCTTGTCGTGAAGAAGTTTAGTCCTTTCCTTACTGATTCTTGAGCTCTCGTAGGCTCCGGAGTCCGAACTCATCAAGCTCCCGCAACCGCAACAATCGCTTTTCTGCATAAGCGTCGTCGAAGTTCAAGAATTTAATAGCCCGAATGCTCGTGCTCAAGCTCGATTGGCGGGTGGCGGGCCTTACCATAAACCATCCGAAACGGAGACGTGCCAATAGGAGTTTTGAAAGGCGTCCGTAGGCCCGAGTACATCATCCGGTTTACGGCTCCGGTCGTCCTATGAGAGTTCACCGTCTTCTCAAGAATGCTTTTCAGGCTTCGGTTACTTACTTCAACTTGTCCACTCGTCCGAGGGTGATAAGGGGTAGCAGTTTTGTGTTTCACCCCATATCGTTCTAAAATCTTTTCTAATGGAGTATTGCAGAAGTGAGTTCCCTCGTCACTGATGAGAGCTCGTGGACAACCAAACCGTGTAAAAATGTTTTTCCTCAGGAAGCTCTTGACCACCTTGTGGTCGTTCCGCGGTGTTGCTATTGCCTCTACCCATTTTGACACGTAGTCAACGCGGACCGAATGTACTTGTTCCCATACGAGGATGGAAACGGTCCCATGAAGTCAATACCCCATACGTCGAAAACTTCACATTGTTGAATGGGGTGTAGGGGCATGTCCATTCGCCGAGAAAGTTTACCGGTGCGGCGGCACCGGTCACAACCTTTACAAAACTCTCTCGTATCCTTAAAAATTGTCGGCCGGTAGAAACCGGACTGAAAAATCTTCGCGACGGTCTTCCCGGCTCCATAATGACCTCCCACGGGTCCGTCATGGCATTGCTCTATAATGTCCCTCTGCTCGAACTCAGGGACACACCTACGGAGTAATCCATCCTTACAACGCTTGAAGAGAATAGGGTCGTCCCACACATAATAGTTCAAATCCGAAAAGAATTTCTTCTTTTGGCGATATGTCGAGGTCGGGGTCCGGATATCGCCGCTCAAGAAGTTTGCAAAAGGTGCAAACCAAGGAGAACCTTTTCCAAGACGGGCGGGAATAACCTCGCACACATCAATAGTCATGAGTTGCTCGGTTGGAAAATCAATTCCAATCTCATCCGACTCTATTTGATGATCATCGGTCGGCCGAGACATGTGATCGGCTACCACATTCTTGCTACCCTTCTTGTCCCGGATATGAACATCAAACTCTTGTAAAATCAAGATCCATCTCATCAAACGAGGCTTGGCATCGGCCTTGCTCAACGAGATACTTCAATGCGAGAATGGTCGTCCGGCATCGTAACTTCCGACCCAAGCAAATAGCTTCTAAATTTATCCATGGCAAAAACTACGCCAACAACTCCTTCTCGGTTGTTGCATAATTTACTTGTCTTGGGTTTAAAGTGTGACTAGCGTAGTAGATAGGTTGGAACCTCGCCGTCCACTCTCGACCTAGCACCGCTCCATTGCATAATTAGAAGCATCACACATAAGCTCGAAGGGAGCTTTCCAGTCGGGTGCTATAAGAATTGGCGAGGTAATCAACTTGTCTTTTAATTCTTTAAAAGCTCTTTCACACTCAGGGGTGAAAACAAATTTCACATCCTCTCTTAAGAGAGTTGACAAAGGCTTGGCTATCTTAGAAAAGTCTTTAATGAACCGCCTATAGAATCCAACATGACCCAAGAATCCTCTTACTTCTCTTACATTTTTAGGGTATGTCATTTTTTCAATAGCTTTTACCTTCGCTTTGTCAACCTCTATACCTTCCTTGGACACCTTGTGTCCAAGAACAATTCCTTCTTCCACCATTAGGTGGCACTTCTCCCAATTTAAGACTAAGTCCTTCTCTATGCACCGGGACAGAACTTTATCAAGATTGTGTAAAACAGTGGTCGAAATTGTCCCCGAATACAGAGAAGTCATCCATAAAAATTTCCATCACCTTCTCCACTAAACCATTGAAGATAGCCAGCATACATCTTTGAAATGTATTTGGTGCGTTACGAGAGACCAAATGGCATCCTTCGGTAAGCGAAGGTACCGGAGGGACGGTGAAGGTAGTCTTTTCTTGATCGGTGGGGTCGATAGCTATCCGAAAGTATCCAGAATAGCCATCCAAAAAACAATAAAATTGCTTGCCACTAAGCCTCTCAAGGAGATTTGGTCAATGAATGGCAAGGGAAAGTGGTCTTTTAGAGTTACCTCATTTAGTCTTACGTAGTCGATGCAAACTCTATAACCGGTGACTTGTCGTAAGGCAATCTCTTCCCCCTTTTCATTCTTTTCAATAGTAATCCCTCCTTTCTTTGGCACCACCGAGTGGGGCTCACCCATTCACTATCGGCTATTGGGTAGATGATACCCATGTCAAGCAATTTGATGATTTCCTTCTTAACGATTTCTGCATGTGAGGGTTTAGCCTTCTGCGAGGGCCGTCGCACCTTCTTCGATCCCTCAACGGTCCCCGATCTTATGCATACGGATATCGGGGCTTATCCCCTTAATATCTCCCACTTGCCAACCAAAGGCGAGGATATTATCTTGCAAAGCACTTTGATAAGCTTTTCTTCCTCCTTCGGTTCTAACTTAGATGAAATGATCAAAGGGAGCTTATCACCGTCCCTCGAGAAAAATGTATTTCAAGTGTTGAGGCAAGGGTTTCAACACTAAATCCGACGGTGGCTTCTCCACACTTGGTCTCAATTTATCTCCCTTAAGCTACAGATCTCCAAGCTTATTATAAGGGCTACGAAGCATCATGGCCTCCCGCGGACGGGGGCCTCATCTCCTTTTGCAAATACGGGCATATCACCATGCCTCTCCCTCATCTTCTTTCCTACCACCTCGTGGTAATCGAACTTTCCTTGTCAATCTCTTCTAAAAATTTTATCCACTCCTCATTAGTCCAAGTTGCGGATAGTTTATTGAATTCTTCCTCATCCCAACTACCCATGAACACTTGTTTATCATACTCATCGGTGAAATCGTCCTCAATAGCTAAACAAGTGTCCCGGACGGGTGCTTCACTTTGCATTGCCCACATTGAACTTTATGCTCTCATCCTCCAAATGTAGGGTCACTTCGCCCTTTGTGGGAATCTAGTAAGGCACGGGCGGTTGCAAGAAAAGGTCTTCCAAGGATCAAGGGGTTTTCTCATCATTGGTCATATCCATGATTACCCAATCAGCTGGGTATATGAAGTTTTTAACCTTGACCAACACATCTTCTACAATTCCCCTTGCATATTTCACACTTCTATCAGCAAGTTGAAGAGAAATAGGTTTAAGCGTAATAGATTGATCCAATCCAAGAGATTGGAAGATTGACGTAGACATCAGATTGATTGATGCTCCCGAATCACACAAAACATTGTGGAAGTCCCTGTTCCCAATAGTACACGAAATCGTAAATCTACCAGGGTCAGGGCACTTCACGGGAAGTTTAGTACGGCTGATTCTTGAGCATTCTCCATTCAATACTATGTGCTCGAGCTCTTGGAGCTTCTTTTTCGAACTTCTTGCGTCCTTTATAAACTTTGTATACTTTGGCATTCCTACCAAAAGATCAACTAATGGAATGTTTGCCTCGTATTCTTGAGCAAGTCGATTATCTTCTTATACTCTTTATCGATCGTTAATGACAACTTGTTTTTGCTAGGTGGGTAAGGGAGATCGGCAAAGTCTTCCTCGGTAAAGTGCTTCTTTGCCGTCTTATCATTGATTGCTTTGTCTTCCCTATCCTTCCACCTCACATGCTTCCCAGAACTTAACTTAGAATCTGACTTCTTCTCAGCAGTATTCTCTTCATCATCAGAATTCTCAACTTTCACCTTTTCTTCAGAATTTCCTCTTTCACTTGGATCAATAGTAGTCCCAACATCTTTCTGAGGAGAACAAAGATCTTCCCCTCCTGCGTCTCTGCTCACAGGAGGGGCTACTCGTTTCCCTGGTTGGCCTGACTGCCAACCGCTTTCCCACTCCTCAGTTTTATAGCATTCAGCTCATCTTGACCATAGTTCCATGGTGCAGCGAGATCGGTGCAAGAATTCTGGTCATTTTGGACCAGATTAACCCCTCGGGGGTTCTTCTCAGTAAAACTCGGCAGCTGACCTTGAGGTCGACTTGCTTGCTGCCCCGAAATTTGTCCCATTTGCACCTCCAAATTTCTCACTGTACTGGTCAGAGTACTTAAAGCATTTGCCAATTGAGTGTTGGCCGTGATTTGCTCGCTCAACTTTTGTTCTAAGATCTGAAATGATTGATTTTGATTTTGCGGTGGATTGGTGTTCCATGCTGGTCGATAGTTGGATTGAAAATTGCTTTGATTAGGCCTAGGGGCCTGAAAATGATGGGGGTTTGCTGCCCCAGAAGGGTCACTCCATCGGAAACCGGGGTGGTTCCGGTTATAATTGAATCCTTGAGTGTTTTGATTCGACCCGAAGGTCGATAATTTTGAGAAGTGAATGTATTCACTTCTTCGAATGCAACAATAGATGACACCGATGGAATGCGTGCCCAACGGTATCGCAATTTTGGCAAACGACATTGTTTTGAACAGCTTTGACTGTGAGATCGGGTCAAGGCGGCATTGATTACTACGATGGCCTTGGCCATGGCAATTGTCACACACAAGACTTTGAACATTCATTGCCGTCACTTGCTTCGTAGTGCGGCCAAGCGAGCTTTTAGAGACGTGGTCTCATCTACCTCATACTTCCTTCAGCTGCGGTCGAGCTTTTCGATTGGACGCCTGCATAGGTAGGGGCATAATTATACTTTGCAATATCTTCAAACAACATCCATCCCTCATCGGTGTCTTTCTCGAAATGCACCTCCGGCAGAACTATTCACCATTCCCTTAGTCAATTCGGTCAAACCACTTTGTAGAAAGTGTTGACCAATCTTTGTTTATCCGGCCCATGGTGGGGGCACTTTCTCAAGAGAGTCTTAAATCGTCTCCACGCATCGTAAAAAGATTCCTTCTCGATTGCACAAAAGTGAATATCCGATTCAGAAGATGAGCCGTCTTTGCAGGTGGAAAGTACTGGCTCAGAAATTCTTTCTCCAACTCCTCCCACGAAGTAATGGATTCGACTGGTAAGGATTTATACCATTCTTTCGCTTCTCCCTTCAGTGAGAAGGGAAAAAGTTTCATCTTTAGGGCGTCCTCAGTGACCCCTTTGATTAAAATAGTCCCGCACGATTCTAGAAATGAGTGAATGTGATCGTGCGGGTCCTCAGTGGAAAATCCATGGAATGTGGAACCTCTCACCAGATTGATTAAAGAAGTTTTGAGTTCGAAATTATCAGCCGTGATTTCAGGAATCACGACCGCAGGATTCACTTTCACAATAGATGGCATGGCAAAGTCTGCCAATGTCCGTTGATCTGCCATTTCCTCAACCTGGGCTCCTCCTTGAGCTTCTCCCTCGTGTATCCTTCGGGATCGTTTCCTTCCGTGGTTCCCTCGTCCGTCGGTCCGGCCGAGCCGAACCAAACGTCGTTTGGTCGAGCGATGGTTCGCTCTATCTCCGGATTATACAAAAGTGGTCCCCCGTGAGTTCGAGTTTGCATAAACTACGTTTGGGCACCAACACCTAAATCACGAGGTTTCGGGATTTTATCCTTATGCTTCCGCAGAGTGGGATTCACCGAGAATCCATCACCCAACCTCAATGATTGAAACGTGTTCCGTGTTTCTTTTCTCTCTTTCTCGGTAATTACCGAATCCACTCGGTATTTATCGAGAATTTTTTTTTTTAAATTTTTTTTTTTTTTAATTTTTTTTTTTTTAGAATTAAAAAAAGCTATACTAAAACAGGCTTGAAACAGGTCTAAACAGCGTAAAAGAAACAAAATACTATAAAACTAATACAGAACAGAAACAGAACGAAAAGAAAATATTTTTTTCTCTCTCTCGGTAATTACCGAAAGATTTTTTTTTTTTTTATTTTTATTTTTATTTATTTTTTTTTTTTTATTGTTTAAGACGAAAACAGATAACTTAGTTGACAAAAAAAACCGAAAACGAAAATTTTCCGTGCCAAGTCCCCGGCAACGGCGCCAAAAACTTGTTCGCGGTTTTATGCAAAGCAAAAGATAACAAGTAATAAAATAAAACCGATGTCAGCCCCAAGTGCGAAGGCTCGCAGCTAGTGGTGAAACCGGATCGTATCCGCAGGGACTTGTACGAAAAAGAGTTTTTGCCTTCGATTTCTTTTATAAAGTTGATGATTATGATCTCGGATTTTCAATTAACAAACTAAGGTAGCAAACGTGAAAATAAATAAAACTACGATAATAAAAATTTATAATTTAAAACAACTAGAACGCACCGATGATCCACCACCCCACCGAAAATAACAAGAAAGATACATGTTCATTCGTAAGTTCTTGGATTATTATCTGCTAAAGAGGCATTTTCCCTTTCGGTTCATCGCCTTTTAATTAGTTCACCACTCTCGGTACAACTAAAGCATTTACGGATCAAAGATATGGATATAAATCCTAATCTGACAACATTCACCCTCAACTTACGTATGTTGGAAGACTATTATCATTCTCCTTCACGGTAATCTACGAATTTATCAACTATCGTATCTAAATTCGATTAGCATGCAACATAAGTATAGATCATACAAATTGCACATAAACAATTCAAACATGAAGGAAGAACAAGATAACTTACGAAAATGAATTAAAGCGAAATCCTTATTTATTACGGTGATGGTGGCTTCACAAAGGTGGTTCTAGCTTAGAGACCTTAGCCAATCATCCTCGATTATGATTTCGAATCGGGCCGTAGCTCCAAAGCATTACAACAAGTACTACTATTCTAATTTATTCTCGGCATAACGCCTACAGAGTATTTACATAAAAGACGGGAAAAGTAAAAGCTTGGCCAAAAGTGACCAAGGAGGGGCGCCTTTATGGATGGAAATGAGGGAGTTCTTATAGGGAGAGTTGAGGGGAGGTGTATAAGGGAGAGGTTGTAGTTGAGGGAGATATTTTTGGGAGAATATGCTAAGGAATATTCTCAAGTTTGTTATAAGCATGTGGGAGGTGATAATGACTTTGCATGTGAAGGTGAGGAGTCACTAAAATAGCATGTGGAGTTTGTTATGACTCATCATCATCATCATTAAGGAGCACACGGAGTAACATGCATCAAACTTGGCCAAAATATCTCCGGTTCGTCCGTAATTCCAGCAGTTCGGTAAAAAAATCATAACTTGAGTTGTAGACCTCCGATTGACGTGATTCAAAATGAGTTGGAAAGCTCATTTTAGTATCTACAACTTTCGTCAAGAACTCTTCCCCTGAAAATGCCTCTAAGTCGGGTAAAATTTCCATCGAAAAACAGGTTACGGTAGAAGTACGTTGGAAAATATTGATCCGTTGATCTCGTAAACTCGTGGCATCTTCTTCTTTTCCTCAAAATCCATCTTTTAGGCCTCAAAATATAATGTTACGTGGCATATTTTGAAATACTTGATCACCAAGTTTGGGCCGAATCGAATCGAGCTTTCTTTATTCGAATCGAGCTTTCTTCTTAATCTTCATCGATCTTCGTTTAAGCTCCTCATTTAACATGCAAGCGTACCTACATTCATGATAACATCGTGCAAAATGTAACATCTCATATTCAAAGATTTTTATCAATGAAACCACATAATTAACACAAATTTGCACTTAACCACTTTTAAAACTCATTTGCTCAATAATTCGATTAAACCCTTGATTTCTATGCAAATTATACGAATATGGAGGAAATTGTTATAAAATATAACATTAGAAATCGTATAAAATCACCCTAAACAGTTGAGCATGGGCAACAGTTTCCGGGAATGGCTGAGTGATATCCGGGACACACAGAACAATATTTTATCGATTCTTCAGTGTATCTGTGAGGGCCGGCAGCCGCGGGACGAAAGGACGTTCAATCCGAGCTCCGTTGATTTTCTTTTTGCCGGTGAGATCGAGCAGGTCATTGCAGATGTTCTACACGACCCTGAGACATCTTCGGATGAGGAGCGACGACTCGGCGGCTAGGGATACGGCACCACCTTCGGACCCTCCTCCGATCCTCCGGCCCGATGATTCGGGACACCGAGCGTCTTGATTTTCTTTTGCTGTGCAAAGAAAAAGAAAAAAATATTATTGATACTTTGCTCCGATGGATGTATGTTATTGATACTTTTTCTTATATGATTCGTTGTAGTTTTGCTATTACTACTGTTACTTTTCCCGATGGATCATGTAAGCCATAAGGCACCAGTACTTTCACTTCTACTGTGTTTACACTTTCTGGATGTATTCAATGTTTTCACTTTTGCGTTATATTCATTTTTGATATCTCTTTTCATTTTGGTATAACTCCCCGTTTTCCCCGAGATGGTTCCATGCTTGTCAAGACGTGCAGGTATATTTTTAGCGGTTTCGACGAGCTACATTGTCTGGTTACGCATTCTAAAGTGTCATTATGTAGGCTCCGGCCTGACCGACGATTCGCGTTTCGGTTTCAATCAGCTAAGTCTTTTCCTTTTTCCTTCCGATCTGACAACATGAGGACATGTTGAGTTTTTAAGTGTGGGGGAGGGGAATGTTTCGATATGTATCTACACAGTTGCTTAATTCGTTATGTTTCTATGCAAACTGAGCTAGAATTTCCAAAATTTTCCGACATTTTTGTTTTTTTGTTTTGTCCCGAGTAGGCAATTCACTTCAATGTTCGTTTTTTTTTTATAGTCATCACAGCTATATATCATATGGTTAGTAAGTGAGTTGTTTCACCCGACACTATTTTTCACAAGCCATAGTGAATGATGAGCTAATATATAAAGTTATACCCCTTTTGATTAGTGATTTCTGATTTTCTTATAAGTCATGTGCTTAGTGCTACGTATATATCGTGAGATTTATGATAGTTTGTATTTAGATCCGGAGTATGTTGTACTGTGAATATCTAAGGTTTGAATGTGATAAGTAAAGCGTAATCGAAGTTGTTGAAAAAGTTGTTATTCAAATGAAAAAGTTGAGTAAAAAAAAATATGAATTAATTGTGTGTGTCGAAAGTTCGGTCGATGATTTGAGTGTGATAGGGTATACCACGTATGTCCTATACCACTATGATGACTAAAAGCTCACGACGATCGAAGAAGCCGCCTTATGATTTGAGTAAGGTAGGGTATATCTCGAATATCCTATTCTCGCTATGACGGGGCAAGAGCTCATTCGATGTGCGTTTTGAAGTGAAATAATTAAATCAACTAAAGAATTGGTATGAAATTGATATAAGACTAAGTTATCGTCTATCTTATCCCCAGTAGAAACCGTCGGATATCTTTGTAGGGATTGTCCTCTCGAGTATTTCGAAAGGCCCTAGATATATTCGGTCATTCTTTTCGGGATATATCACGTTTGTAGGGTGCATCTTATGAGTGTCATTGATTACTAGTCTACAAGGGGGTATTAGCTAGTTTTGCTTTGAGTTTTTCAAGTTTGGATTTAGTGGAAGTTTTCTATGGTTTTGCACACACGCACCGGTGAACTTCGATTTATTGGATATATGTTATATATGTTGAGATGTCCGTTCTTTTTCCGAGCCTAGTTTTGTTTTGTTTTGCTCGGGACGAGCAAAAGCTAAGTGTGGGGGAGTTGTTAAGGGTGAATTTATACGATTTATAACGCTATATTTTATGTTATTTTCCCTCATATTTGTATGAATTTGTATAAGAAACGAGCGTTTAATGGATTTATCGAGCAAATGGTATTTTAAATAAGTTATTCGCAACATAGGATTAATTTATGTGTTTTAATTATGTTTTTATGATTATTTGAGCGATATTACATTTTGCGATATTTTTATGTGTCATAGAAGCACAAATTCGAGCTCAAGAGGTGATTCAAAGATGATCAAGTCGGATTTGATTAAAGAGGAAGAGATAATGATGATTTACATTGAATTAAAAGGAGATAAAGATAAAGAAATCGAAATCCGGTCATATTGGATGGCGTCCGAGTCCCGTCCGGTGGACGGGCGTCGATGGAACCGAACGAGCGTCCGGGGATGGGAAGTTGATTCGGGATGTTTGGACGCCGAAGTGGACGCCGTCCGGACGAGCGTTTGGTCATGACTCGGCCCGATTTGAAGTTCATATGAAGAATGGACGGGCGTTCACCCTACGGACGGGCGTCCGCAATGCCGACTTAGTGAAACCGCCTCAAATCTCTATAAATAAGCGGCTGTTTTCTCCACACAAAAGGATCATACACTCATTATTTAAAACCCTAAACCTAGGGGCGGCTTTAGGCTGCGTTTTTCATCTTTTTATTCCAGTTTTCATGCTCTTAGTTTAGAAAAAAAACTAGTTACTTTTTATGCACTGTTTCTGCAAATTTGAGTTGCTGAGGATGTTCAGAGGCTAAAAGCTTCATCAAACGAGTATTGTGAAGCCGTCCAACAATTGTTGATTTCGTTTTCTTCGATTATACTGTGAGTTTTTAATAAAGGTTGTTTCTTATTCATGCTTATTCATGTTTAAATTGCTCTTATATCGGAAGATGTGCATGTGTTGATTGTTTATTGTTGATGGAAGTCTTAATAAACCCTAGATCACCATGAATAAGAATAGTAATTCGAATCTATCATAACGGAAGTTAATAGGTTTGATTACTAGATTATAAACACAAAGTTTGCACCTTTGGTTAGAAAACGCGTTAATCTTACATCGGAAGATAATAGATTAATAGATGAACTTTCTAAGGAATTAGGGTTCATGTTTAGGTGAGGTGAATCACAACCTAGATAAAAGCGCAATATAATCGAGATAGGAAATCAATGCTTGTTGGATAGGTGGATCAATCCTCGTTTGCTCGTTATAAATTTGATTTAAATCCTTAAAAGCTTGAATTTGTCTAGTTAGTTTACTTTTATCCGCATCTTAGATTAGTTAGTTTAAATTGGTTCGCAGCCCGTATCCTTCCTGGCTTTAGATCATCTCTTGTCCGAGTTTTACGTTTTAGTTAAGTTTAATTTTCGGTATTCGTTTAGTTTTATCCGCTATTTAGCTTAGTAATCGTGACATAGGTTAGTTAGATAAAACTAGAAATCACAATCGTTTAGTTCCCCGTAAGATCGACCCGGCATTAACCGCTATTACTACGATCCTTATACTTGAGGTTAACCGGATTATTACTTGTTTATTTTGTGTTGATAAAATCCGTGACAGTTACACTTGACTACTTACCATTAGACTAATACCTTTTTTTTTTTTTAAAAAAAATGCAACATATATATACTTGAGTTAAAATTTCATGGGGCCCTTAAATTCATAGATTTTGGGGGAGGCTCGGGGCCATGGCCCCTTGGCCCTCCCCCAGGGGCGCCCCTGAGTATCGTGTGTGGAGTGATTTACGGAACAAATCCGCGAGTATCGGAAGTAATTACAGAATAATAAAATATAAAGTATAGAAGTGAGAAAATAAAATTTGTTTTATTAAATATATCGTAAAATTAAAAGAACCATTACAATACAGATCTGACTCGAAACATACACAAAATAAAATTACAATGCATAAAATAAATGACTAGAGATCAACTGATGCGAGTATATTACTCTTTTCTTAAGACAAATTGCTTCGGTATTGTGCTCACGGTAGTAGCAAATGCTTCACAAGATACAACGGCTTCACGTCTCGGATTTAGACCCACTGCAAAATTCTGAGCTCCGACAAACTTACTGAGTGCTCCGACTTCTCTTCGACTTGAGAACCAAGACTATATGAAAGACTCCTTGTAGTGAAAGAAACAACAGAAAATTCGATGCTCTAACCATCACCCATGGGTTCTTTATATATTGGAGAAGATGATCCAATACTCAAATCTGATTGGATGTATGACATAAGTCAGCCAACTTTTTTCCCATAAGAAAAGTCACAGCCGACTTGTTCAACGCATTTGCCTCTTACCCGACATAATCCTCAATTCTGATTGGTCGGGTGACACAGTCTTCACCGATTGAATCACACGTTTCGATTGACTTTTCCCTCAAGAAAAGTTAATCAGCCGACATAAGATTAATCACGTGTCAAGTAAGCCGACTTAAAACGTCCACACAGTTCCAGAATCTTCCAAGTGCCTTAAAATGATAACTGTTACTTAAAATAAAATTTTGGTTTTCATAAAGAAATTTTGTCCAAAATATTAATAGTAACACCCAAACAACACAGAGCTCTAGCTCTAGCTCTAGAGCCGCGCGCGCATTTGGAATAATCTAAGTCATTCCTCCAGCACAAAAGTGCTATTGCCACTTGGGGCACATTCATAAGTGCCACATTATCACTTAAATATGGAGCTCAAGCCTCTCATTTTACCTATGTGGGAGGGTTTGAGTTGATCACTCTTTCAACTCCTCTCATACACACGTTTTACACAAACTTTAGATATTAATTTCTCATTCACTTGATATCTGTATCGAGTAATTCCAAATCCAAACTTCATCTCCTTCGTGAGTAGTATTATTAAATATAATAAGTTCCCAGTGAATCACAACAGAGCCTTTTCGAAATTTGCTCTAAAGTTGACTGTTTTAACACATGTTCATAGCTCCATTTCATGGGATTTGCTCATATTTACAACACGTTTTGGCCGGGCCCCCAATAGCAGGTCCCCAAAAAAAAACCTCATTTGAAAAAAAATGTGAGTTTTATTGGCACTCGATAATTATTTACAGCCCCTGATTTACATATAAAATTTCATGGGTTGATGAAGCCGGAATTCACCCGTTACTGTTCTCGGGTAGAACGATCTAATGGTAGTTCTCCGATCACCAGCAAACACAAAAAGAGGGGGTTGTTGTTTTGTATTTTGACTGAACTTGAGTTGCTCTCAAGCTGCCTACGTATCCAATCACTTAAAATTGGAATCAAGCCGGCCGTAGTTCTTGCAAGGGGTTTATATAGGGAGTCTTAACCCTAATCTTGCCGTATCCTTCAAGGATTCGGTTATACCAACATTAATTAGGATTGATATGAATCTCTGATTATTAGGAGATAGTATCTCTTTTATCTTTAATGTTGAATCAGAGCCTTAGTGAGGCTGGATTCTCTCCATAAGCTTCTCTAGAATAAGGAAACGTGTGTATAATTGTTCGAAGGCTCTGGCCTATATGGCTGAGTCCTTATGGTCACGCTTTGTGCGTACTCTATAGACCGAACCGACCTGCGGTGGTCAGGAGAGGTGAGGAGGCAGCTCGCTCTGTAAGATTTATTGTGGATGCTGGTCGGACCCTCGACCTCTGGTTGGGACGTCCTCCGTACTTTACTTAAGTTCAACCTTTATATTCATGACACGTGGCCATGACAGAGCCGACCATCATCATGGGTAATTGTGGCGCCAGAAGTAATAACAAGTGCTTTCTCAAAGAAAAAAAAAAGAAGTAATAGCGAGTGCCAATAAAATCCACCTAAAAAAAT
This sequence comes from Gentiana straminea, assembly GCA_036785695.1. Classification (NCBI taxonomy): domain Eukaryota; kingdom Viridiplantae; phylum Streptophyta; class Magnoliopsida; order Gentianales; family Gentianaceae; genus Gentiana; species Gentiana straminea. Next base: position 4,049,391 of record JAVUPR010000114.1, read on the forward strand.
ATTAATTAATAGGTAACACTTAAGGGGGCGTGTTGAAGAAAGGTTGTCCCAGACTTGTTATAGGCTGCACTTGAGGTGGTGTGTTGAAGTGTTTAACATGTTAATTATCTATTTGAGAGGGCGCGTTGAAGTGTTTAAGATGTTAATTATCTACATCTCCTTTAACTTAAGTTTTTTGGAGATATGATAGTTCAACATTTCGGACGCCCTCGAACTGCATCAACATTGTCTTTTCATTTATATTATGCGAGTGTTGAGTTTCTTTGTTAGCCTTGTCTGCCTTAATATGCCTTTATGTGGCATGTTTGCCCAGGCTTGTTACGGGCCCAATTTATTTATTTATTTATTTTTTTTGGACAACCACTTTATTATTAAAAAGGAGTTTAGCCGAGAACTAAACAAAATCCGACCATGATAAATCACATCAAAATGACAATAACGACAAAGCCTAAAAACTCACACTTAAGAGCAGCCCTAATGAGATTTTTTTGGAGAGGCTTTTTCCTATTTTTTTGTCAGAGTAGAAGATATCTAAATTGAAAAGTAAAATAATAAGAAGAAAGCAGAGAGTTTTTTTTGGAGATTCTCTACTCCATTATCTAATTCTAGATAATGGTAGAGAGAGTCTTCTACTGATTTTTTTCTTCTTTTTGGCAAGAGATTTGGGATGAATTTATTTGTTTTATTTTCTGTTGATGAAAATAAAATTGCTTCAAGGAAAGCATTCGCATTTCATACTCTCACCTTGGACCCCTAGATCCGGCGGACTGTGACGGGACCGCGAATAGGCCGGAAAAGAGTCGGAGGCCATTCTTTCCGATTTCATGCTAAAGAAAAAAAAGTATTCCTCATGTTAAGGGTGATTTTATACGTTTTATAAGGATATATTTTGTAACAATTCTCTCCATATTCGTATGTTTCTCATAGAAATCGAGCTTTATATTGAAATATTGAGCAAATGAGTTTTAGAAGTATTAAAGTGCAAAATCGAGCTAATTATGTGATTTTATTGGATAAATATCTTTAGATGTAAGATGTTACATTTTGCATGTTTTTATCGTGATGTAGGTATGCTTGCATGAGGTGAAAGGAGCTTAAAAGATGTTCAAGTGATGATTTGCATGGAAGGAAAGAGATAGAGATGAAGTTGGAATGAAGATCAAGATGAATTTGGAAGAAAAAGGGACTGAACTAGCGTCCAGAATATTGGACTGGCGTCCAGGATGAGATTTTTGGTTCAGAGAGTTTGGACGCTGAGTAAACGGGCGTCTGAAGGAAGTCCAAGGCATCTTGGACGGGCGTCCACAATTCCGGACGGGCGTCCACGGCCGACATGCTGAAAACCGACTTACTTTCCCTATAAATAGCAGCGCGATTTCAACCCTAAAACATACATTATTGAGACCTATTGATACACAATCATTAGGAGAAAACCCTAGGCGGCCCCAGCCCCCTTAGGGAAGGCTGGGGTTGCGATTTTTCTTGCTTTCTATTTCGTTTTGTTGTTTTATGCTGAATGCTTGGAGGCTGAGCAATTGTTCAAACTATGTGAATCCGTTTCAGCAGGTTCTTTATTTTCAATCTAGATTTGTTTTGTGATCTTTAATTCAAATTGTATTTTTCCTATGCTTATGTGTTATGCAATCAATATCGAAAGATGAATTGTTGTTGATGTTTACCGTATGACGAGAGTCGGTGCATGTAAACCTTAGATCACCATAGGAAAGATGGGATTTTTAACCTTGACATAACGAGAGTTGATAGGTTAGATTTCTAGGTTGCTAGATTGAGAGATCTTACACCTTGTTTTGATAGCGTCAACCTTATATATCGAGAGATGAGAGATTGATAGGCGAATTATCTACGAGAGTAGGAATTCATACTTTTGAGAGGTGAAGCACAACCTTAATTAAATCATCACAAGATACTTTAGAGAGGAAATAGAGGGTTGCGGGATCGGTGGATTATTGTTTGTGCGTTGTTTAATCACCATGATCATCTTCTTATTTACTATTTATTTTATAGTTTATAATTCGTTTTCGCTTTTATCCTTCCTGGCTTTGGACTGATAATCCTCTGTCCAGTTTATTTTATTCGTTTTTAGGCTTTAATAATAATCGTATCAATTTTAGAAGAATTAATGAACTAGATTAAACAACCTCGATTCCCTGTGATCGACTCCGGTATTAACCTCTTACTACGATCCTTATACTTGGGGAATACCGGATTTATAAATTTTATTACTTGTTGTTTTCATTGATAAAATCCGTGACACCTCACTCCTCTCAGATGTGAAGAAGGTTTGCCTATTAATTTTTTTGCTGAGAAATGAAATGGATTTGTGGAAGGTTTTCTAAAATTTAAATTATGGAATTTTGATTTTTGGATGACTCAGGTGCCAAGTCCGGCAATGGCAGCGGCGATGAAGAGGATGAATTGGCCGGAGATATGAACAAATATTAATCTTCCATTACCACATCTTATCAACAAATATCACCTTTAACTTTATTCCACATTTTTCCTCCAATCTTTATTTGCCATGTGTCATTAACTTGTCAGAAAAGAGAGCTTACCATTACGGTCGCTTTAAGGAGACGTGTTGAAGTGTTAATTATCTACCTTCCCATCAGTTTAAGTTTTTGGAAGAAATGTTCAACATTTCGGACGCCCCGGATGTGCATTCATTTAAGCAAAAGTTGACCTATGCAAACCTCGTCGATAGAGGAGGATTTGGATCCAGCAAGGACAATCTACTGGTTTTTTTGGCAATCAATTGAAGTAAAAGGAATACTATATACATCAGTATAGCCGTTATCGTAGGCATGTAGGGATCACCCAACAAATATTGAGCAATAGGTTCAAAGCGAAACACAGTGATAAACAACAATAAGATGAACATGTCGTACGAAAAGAGCTGAGGAAGATGGTTTTAAACATATGGTTTGGAATTGAAGAAAGTGATTCTATACCTTACACAAACCAAGAGTAAGTACCCATCATACCCTCTACTTTTAAACAAAAAATTTCATCACTATAAACAAATTATTCTTGGACATTAAAGCTAGGGTTAGGGGGGAAAATTAATTCATACAGATAGTATATATATTTCTTGCTGTTTATGAACATATGCCAGTTTCTCCAAAGCTTGACTCTTGTGTTAGCAAGTGATGCATGCACAATTGACTAATTAACCGTGTTTCCAAATGGGCTAACCTTGAATCAGAGTCGAATTTGGGTATACGTTTGATGATAGGGTTATATTTATGGTTACAAGATTAATCTTAGATCATAACTATTTTGGGACTGTCTCAACCTTATTTATGGGGACTATTCAAGAATTTAGTTCATGCATTTCAAATTGTGCTCATGTTCATGGCTAAGGTGGGATGGTTTTTGATCACCAACTAGGATTTATCTGTGATAAAAAGGGCCACGATGTGGAAACCTCTTTCTATGCTTTGCTCGAAGAGATATACTACCTACGGTTCATTTACTCTTTACACATCACATTAATTATCATAGATGATTACTATTGCAACTTCTTCCAGGCCAACAGATCGAGAAACCACGTTACATGCTTTACGTGATTGTAAATGTGTATGAGTTGTATGGCCACATATCATGAGAGGAAATTTGTGGGTCTCTTCACCAACATATCAACGGTACGAGAGTGTAAGGAATGGTGGATACGTAGAGTGATGTGGTAGGGTAAAAAGACATAAATTAGCATTAATTAAAAAAAACAAATCCAGAAAGCACTTATAATATTTCCTGATTTCAGCCATGTTGAAAGAGCTTTATTGGCCATGCCTTACTCCTGAGTAAGAGTCAGACTCTGCAGGCACCCGAGCCGAACTCCAGACTAGCTAGTCGAACCAGTTTCCGAATACCGGAGGCCTTAAGAAAAGGAAAAAAAAAGATTTCCTGATTTTCAGCCACTCGTGTCAATTTTGTCTTTCCACAATAAACTATTACAATCATCCCATTTACTCATAATCTCTCTGCAACAATTTTTATCAAAGAAACAAGGGGCCAGAGGCCAGAAGGACAAAATAAGATACAAAATGGGAAAAAAGGACGAAAAAAAAATAATGGTTGAGAAGGACAAAAACGCGCGTTACTACACGTAACTCATGTGTTTCTTGCATTTGGTTGTAGCAACACGTAGTAACACATACGTAAGAATACGCGCATTTTTGTCCTTCTCTTTTTTTTTGTCCTTTTTTCTCATTTTAGATCAAAAACAGTCCTTTACAACCTTTAACCTAAGAAAGAACTAAAATTTTCCAACAAATTTCTTTTTGCTCTATAGCTATACTGATTCCAAAAGGCTAATTCAGTACATTATTATTATTATTATTATTATGCATTCTTGTCCTTATTAACCCATTAAAATCGATGACGTCCTAATCACAAATTTCTATATATATATATTTAGTCCTTACGAACCCATCACCCTTCTTTTAATATACCATTACAAAAGGTATATAAGTATTTAATTACGGTACGATTCTGGGTATGAACACATTAAATTAAAGCAATTGTAATCTATGAAATTAATCACAATCATGAAATATATTATCATATAATATTTTTTATTAATATTCATTTTTGAAGTAATGATCTTAAATAACATCTTCTAAAATATTTTCTCATAATTATTTTCTTTCCTCTACTATATAAGATATATATCATCATCTTAACATCTATTGATGAATACCATTTATAATAAGACTGAAATATGGTTTAACATAAAATAAAAAAAATTTAATATACTTTTTTTTTAACAGAAATTACGCAACTTGCTTGGGGGTCACTTCACACCAAGTATATATATTATGAGTTATGACTCGAACCCTAAAAAAAGCCAAAGAAACAAAAGAATGGATTTTTGCAGTCAGTTATGCGTTAACCTAATAATCGATGGTCTCAAGAATGATAAGAGCAATTTGGTATTGTCTCCAATGTCATACAACATCATATTGAACATGATTGCCGGAGGCGCAACCGGATCTACATTGAAGGAGTTGCTTGAGTTTCTTCAATGCCCAGAAATCACAGCCGTTAATTCCAATTCTGAGAAGATGATGGGTTTGACATCTGACGGCGGCGATGATGAAGGAGGATCCGTGATGCAATGCTTGAATGGTATATGGTATGATCGACATTATCGTCTTAAAGATTCTTATCAGAAACTGGCTCGAAAAATTTATAAGGCACATATCAAAAGTGGTGATTTTGAAAATAAGGTATTCCCAACAAAACATATACAATGACGTTGAGTTTACACACAAACCGATGTTGCTTTTGTATGTTTTGTTGCACTTGATCGTAAATAGTATTTTTTTTTTTTTTGTTTTGATATTTACTAGTAATACCAAACAGTAGAGATTTTAATCCAACGATAATGAAAGTTTGCTCGTTTATAATGAACCAGAGATTTTATTATTAGATTTAATTCTTCCTGGTAATTTTTTGTTTGATATTTGTTAGTACCCAAAGGTTTTTTTTACCGTGCGATAATGATAGTTTGGTTGTTTATAATAAATATGTTAACATGTTGGCCCAAGGCTAGTGAATCAAATAAATGTATAATTTTTATTTTAACAGCAAATGAAATAAATCTTATTATTTTCTCCTTACTTTTCTATGTTTTTCATTTAATCCAAACAGGACGTCGGTTTTTTTTGGGTGTTAAAATATTGATCGTTTATTCAAAAAATATTCAAATTTGTAGGCGAATGAAGTGGTTAAAGATGCTAATGCATGGGCCAAAACATCAACTAAAGGGCTTGTGACAAAGATCCTTAGCCGCGGTGATTTGGATGATGCAACATTGGTTCTTGGGAATTGTCTATACTTTAAGGGCTTTTGGGAGAAAGGCTTTAACCCCGATTACCCAGAGGACAAGCATTTTTACTTGATGAATGGAAGGAGAAAATTAGTTCCTTTTATGACAAACCGTAGAACATATTCTGTTAGATTATTGGATGGTTTTGAAGTCTTGAAAATCCCTTATCAAAGTGGGGATGAAGGGAATACGTTCTCTATGTATATCTTTCTCCCGGAGAAGGAATTTGGATTAGAGAATTTGTTGCATAAAGCCGCTTCAGAGGGAGCCTTTTTGCGACAGAATTTCAAATTGCATGAAAAGCGTTCTTACGAAGCCAATATCTGGATACCAAAATTTAAGTTTAGTTACATTACATGTGAAGGGTTGGAAACAATGCAAAAAATGGGATTGAAGTCACCATTTGATCGAAATTCCAGTGAGTTTAAAAAGATGGTAAATGGAGGGCTATCGGTTTCAAAAATAGTTCAAAAATCTTTTATCGAAGTAGATGAAGAAGGCACGAAAGCTGTAGCTGTAACATATAGGGTTAAAGCACCTAGAAGGGTTGGGGCAATGAGTCGGCCGAAGAAGTTTATTGTTGATCGTCCGTTCATGTTTATGATAAGGGAAAAGAAGTCAAAGTTTGTCCTTTTTACTGGGGTTGTTCTTGATCCTATAGGACGTTAGGAAATGCAATGATATTTACCGTTTTACTTTTTCATGTTTGCAATAAAAGGGTCTAATAGTATTATAATTTTTATTTATTTACAGTACGACGAGGTCTGCCAAATTTTTTTATTGTCAAGACAAATTATAGATCTTATATTTTATTTTTGTTTTGTTAAACTAAAAATATTTTGCTTCTGTTTTGGGTTTTTCTCCGTATATGGAATTGTTCCGGATCAACCGGTTAACAACACTTTTTCTTCTGTTTTGGGTTTTTGATGGATATGATAAAGACACACAAGTCAGACGTGTTGTGCCTTTTAGAAACTCGTTCCAGTTTTAGAAACTCGTGCCAGCAGCCAGAAAGCATGGAGAATTTCGAGTAGTTCACATTTTAAATTTTTAACAGGGTCATCTAAGCAGAATCAGAAGCGAGAGGTTACGGAGGTGGAATTTGGTGTTTCTGGTCTGAGAAGGTGACTTCCCTTATTCATTTTCCCAGTTCGAACTAATGCTTGAATTTAGTTGTATTCTGAAATCAGTCTGTTAGCTGGGTTTTGTCTCTGATTTATGCTTCTTCAGTTCCTCTACACCTAGTTTGCGAACTGAATGTTTGGGCTACTTGAGAATCTGGCTTCTGTTATGAAATACTACTTAATTAGTAGATAATCATAGACTTAATTCAGATATCGGGTAAATATCTAAAGTTGGAGAAAATTATGCATATCGAATTGAACCAGTTTATGCGAATTGTTGCATATGTTTAGTCAAACTGAATCGAATTTGCGCAACTTTAAACTTTACAAACAGTGTCTTTTGAATCATTGCATAGGTAGTTGTTCGATTTAATAGATGCCTCAGTTCGGCTCTTGAAGTTGATTCATTTCGGGATTAACCAATATATAGGAGAGATGCATCCTTTAAAGGAGTGCTACCTTTCCTCTGTAAATAGAAAAAACTCTGGGTGAAAATTCATCTGTTTTTCGAATACCAAAACTTTGTAGGATTTTCAGCACGTCATATTTTATACTATACATTTTTTCCAAAGCAAGGAAGAGATTTCATATCAGGCTTTCGAGTTCGTCGCTTTTGACTCATTACAAGTGTTAATGTGGCCAAAAGGTAAGGATTGTTGTATGTCGGGAGACGATTGCGATCATCGTGGACACGCATTCAACGCGAATTCGTCTTAAGGATAGAGTGTCAACTTGTTTTAATCCATAAGCTTTCGATTTTTTTTTTTTTTGAACAACCATAAGCTCTCGATTGATTCTTCTTTCTCTATTTCTTTCTCAGTATCTTTGCTTTTTTGTGGGGGTGGGAATAAAGGACAGATAAGAAGGAAAAAATAGGAATCAGGACATCGAAAATACAAATTGGGTGATAAGGACAATTTCACTGTTCGTTGCAAAATCCACTATTCGGTTGTGGAATTGACCTAAATCCACTATTCAACTATTCCGTTGTTTCGTTGTTTTTTTACGAAAATGACCCTAAAATGATATCGAAAAAAATATCAAATGGGATGTCTGAACAAAGATAACGAAATAAGGCTGAGATTATTGGGTTGGGACATTAAGGAAAAGATTGCAGGTTCTTGGCATTTGATTCTTTTGTTATGTCTTAGATTTTTTTAACTGAGAGTGGTGCAAGTGTGTAACTGGATCTGGTGCAGAGAATGAAAACAGAAATGGAGGTACTTGAGATGTGTTTTGTTTATCAAAATAGGGATAATACAGCATTCAGTTATTTTATACATGACACGGCAGAACATGGTTCACTCTACTCGTTTATACGAAATGGGATTTAATTAAGTTAGACTTCAATCCCATTTTCATATGTTAAAACTAAATTTCTTGAGCAAAAGGAGATAGAAAGCCAGTGCATGCATTTGTGGTCAATAATCAAAGATATAATATTTATTAAGAAAGACCTCTTTGGAGCTTGCCTTCCTGTTCACTTCCACTGGCCACCATTTTCATTAAAATATATACTCGCGCGTTCTTTGTTGATCGACCTTGTAGGTGAATAGTAATGCAGACAATATATCCTAAGCATAATGTTTGAAGATTTAATATGGCTCCAATTGATGTTTGAGGATTTATCGTTTGAAAAAAAAAAAAAAATGGGCGAGATTTCAAAACATAGGCGAGGAGTGGGCGAAATCGCCCACCCTGATGGGCGGGACCGACAGCGGATGGGCGGGGACAAGGACGAAATCGTTCACTTTAAGACGGGGATAGAGGGAGATTTTAATTTTTAAGGGGCGTAGATTTCGGATAAATTTTCGAAAAAGAGGTATAAACGCATGAAGCAAATACTACACGGTACTACGCGAGACTAAGTAGACAAGAAGACTAGAATGGAAATTGGTCGTCGGCTCCCGATGGCTAAAAAAACTGAGTCTCCATATCCATATATATTCTATTATCTATGTATAAGTACTCTGCTTAATTAGATGTATATTTTTAATATTCTTGCCTTAACATGAAAGTATTGAATATATTTGTAGCTTTTCTTTTGCTTCACCAACTTGAATGCATGGATAAGGCTTCTGTTGCTGCCGGAGCAGCTCTGTCCCGTGTTTTCCGTAAGCTGCTACCGTCGAGGTTTGATCCGCCATCACCTCCCCCTCCAGTACATAATCCCAATCACATTAATCTTGTTAGTTTTCTACCGGAACTACAATCACCCCTGCTGCCGCCACCACCACCACCGCCGCAATACCTGTCGCCACCGCCACAATATCCGCTACTGTGGGTGCCGCCACCACTCCCACAATCACCACCACCACCACCACCACCACCACCACCACCACCACCACCACCACCGAGTTAATTAGGATTGATTCGGCATGCTTGTGAAGCTTTGGGGGATTTATGATATCAAATATTATTAAGGGAAACTCTGTTTAGGATGTACACCCTCCGTTCTAAGATGTAAATATTTGCAGCATTTTTTGATCTATTCATTGATTTATGTCGTACAATTAAACAAAAAAACATTTTATTGATATATTTTTTAATCTTACCTTTAATTTATTTCAAAAAAAATTTATTTCATTTCTTCCTCAAATTTTTTTTATATTTCATTTCAATTACTTAGTTTATCATAATCGCATTCATGGCCGGCCATGTGATATTTGGGGCCTTAATCTAGTTATATTGGATGGGCTCCTCGGACTTGTACTACCTCCGTCCCAAAATATAAGTCATTTTAGATTTTTTCATACATATAAAGAAAAGTTAGTTAAATTTGTTATTTGTCATTAATTTTGATTAAAAAGACTAAAATGACCTTTCATTGGTATTAATGTAAAGTAGTAAAAAATGAATGAGTATATAATAAATGAAGGGTAGAAGAAAAAAGATGTAATAAATGCTTTATTGGTTTTGTAAATGGATTTACATTTTGGGACAAAACTAAAAAGCTAAAAGGACTTAAATTTTGAGACGGAGGTAGTAGTATTTTTTTTTTCTTCAAAAACATAAAAACATAGTCTTCCAGATCCTGTCTAAACTAGAAACTTATTGATGTAGTGAGGAGGCAAGAAATATTTAAGATGAGGGTTGTTTATGTTATTTATGTAATAGAGACTACTTTTATCTTTCGTTGTATTAAACATATAAACCCAAAACCCCTTCAGTTTAAGGATAATTTTCAGAATGAATATATATGCTGAGAGCATCAGTGTTCTCTTTTGTTTCTAGTTTCTTAGTCCTTTACATATTCCGGTATCAAAGATTAGGGTTTATCCCTTTGGTGATCCATGGTCGGCGCTGATAAAGAAAGCCGGATCCACGAATGTGTTCGGATTCGAAGATCCGTTGGGATATTCCGTCGAAACCTTATTGAAAAGTTCGAATCTTTCACGTCAGAAGAGAATCGAGACTTGAAGGGGTTGAGACACCACAAGCATGACTGCTACTACCAAAGGGAACGAGATTTTCCTCGTACCGTTGCGGGAAGAGTCGGCGAAGGTCCTCTACTCTGCAGCTACAATTTGAATAGATAAGGGATGGATCTTGAGGAAATTTTTGTTATATTATTACATTGAGGATTTTACAGAGACATATAACACAAAATCTAGCACATGAATAACAACCTACACATGGCAACACACAAGAGTGACACTTGTCACAATAGAACAACAAATCATATAATAGGTGTATCTCTAACAGCCCCCCTCAAACGCAAGGGGGTGGAACCAACATTGAGTTTGTGACGAAATTCTTCAAATTTGGAGCCAGAGATAGCTTTGGTGAAAACATCAGCTATTTGGTCAGATGAGGGCACAAATTTTACTTGGAGCTTTCCTTTAAGAACTTGATCTCGGACAAAGTGGACATCAATCTCGATATGCTTCGTCCTAGCATGAAAAACAGGATTGTAGGCTAGGGATTGGGCTCCAATGTTGTCACACCAAGCTAGGGGTTTAGATTGTAAAGGCTGTTTCAGTTCATAAAGCAGTGATCCTAGCCACTGCATTTCAGCAGCAAGATGAGCCAAGGCACGATACTCTGACTCCGTGCTTGATCGAGAGACAACCTGTTGTTTTTTTGAACACCAAGAAACAAGAGATCCACCAATATACACACAGTACCCAGCCACAGACTTCCTTTCCACAGGATCACAGCCCCAATCCGCATCAGAAAAACCAATTAAATTCAACGCAGAATGAGGACTAAAGTGCAGGCCATAGTGCACAGTACCTTTAATATAACGTAGTAAACGTTTCACAGCTTGCCAGTGTACGATAGTAGGGCTGTGCATATACTGGCTAAGGGTATTCACAGAATACACAATATCCGGTCTAGTGTAGGTTAGGTATTGAAGAGCCCCAAGAATGCTTCTAAATAAGGATGGATTATGCATTAATGTACCTGTAGCTTTAGAGAATTTGCTGCCAACAGACATAGGAGTAGGTACAGGCTTGAGATTGGTGAGCCCTATTTTGTCCAAAAGCTGTGTAGCATACATGTGTTGGGAGAGATATAGCCCAGTATCATCTCTGAATGCTTGGATTCCCAGGAAGTGGCTGAGTTGGCCCAAGTCTTTAAGGGCAAACCTGGAGTTTAAAAGCTGAATGAATCTCTGTATCATTGCTGGACTGTTTCCTGTCAACAAAATGTCATCTACATACACCAAAGCATACAGCAGGGTGGTATTAATGTTAAAGATAAACAGAGAGGAGTCAGATTTTGCTTGAGTGAAACCCCACTGTAACAACTGTGATCTAAGTTCCTCAAACCAGGCTCTAGGAGCCTGTTTGAGACCATAAAGTGCCTTTCTTAGGTGACAGACATGAGTTGGGTGGTCTTGTGAAACAAATCCTTCAGGTTGGGGCATGAAAACAGATTCATATAGGGTGCCATTCAAAAAAGCATTATTTATGTCTATCTGATTAATTTGCCAATTCTTTGCTACAGCCAAGGCCAAGACAACCCTAATGGTGGATGACCTAACCACAGGACTAAAAGTCTCATTGTAGTCTAAGCCAGGGGTTTGGAGGAAGCCTTTAGCAACAAGCCGTGCCTTGTATTTTTGGACAGTCCCATCAGGTTTGAGCTTCACTTTAAATACCCATTTATTACCAACAAGCTTGTGACTGGGACTGTAGGGAACAAGATCCCAGGTGTGATTCTTCATAAGAGCTGCATATTCATCTGCCATGGCCTGTTTCCACTCTGGATGGGCAAGAGCCTCTGAAACTTTAGTTGGTTCTGTAGGATAAGATGAAGGAACCCTAGTGGCAAGAAAAGAAAAGGTCTTAGGCTTATAAATGCCAGATTTTGATCTGGTTTGCATAGGGTGAGAAGGGAGAGGAGAGGGTGGTGGGGTAGGAGAGGCACTGATAGGCCCAGAGATGTTAGGACTAGAGGGAGTGCTGGGACTAGAAGGAGGTGTGGAAGCAACAAAAGGTGCAGGGATAGGAGAATGGGGAAAAGTAGGAGCAGAAAGAGGAGTATTAGGCACAGACGGTGAAGTGTGAAATAGAGGAGATGTAGAAACAGATAATTGTGAGGGTATAGAGACAGGATTTGAAGTAGATGAAGTATGAGGAACAACAGCAGCAGTAATAGATGGTAAATGAAAAGTGGTCATGGAAGGAGAGGAGGGAATTTTGGAGGAGGGAGGAGGACACTTAAAGGGAAACAGGGTCTCATCAAAGGTCACACTACTGGAGATGTAAATCCTGCCAGTGGAAGAGAGACACAGGGCTCCCTTATGATTGGGACTTTGACCTAAATAAGTGCACCTTTCAGTGTGATATTGAAATTTGTGAGAATTATATGGCCGGAGTAAAGGGTAGCAAGCACATCCAAACACCCTGAGTGTAAGATAATTTGGTGATTTATGATGCAGGGCTTCAAATGGGGAGATATGGTTGAGAACAGGGGTTGGAAGGATGTTGATCAAGCTGATGGCATGATGGAAAGCATGCCACCAATAAGTGAGAGGTAAGGATGCCTGGGCTAAAAGGGTCAGACCTGTTTCAACAAGATGCCTATGCTTTCTTTCTGCCTTACCATTCTGAGGATGTTCATGAGGGCAAGAGTACCTCATTTGAATGCCACAATCTTGAAGGAAAGGTATAAAAGTCCTAAATTCACCACCAAAGTCTGACTGTAGAGATTTAATCTTAGTATTAAACGATTTTCGGTGAGAGCTTTAAAGTGTTTAAAAGCAAGAAAGGCATCAGATTTGTGCTTGAGAGGATAAACCCAAGTGTATCTAGTATAATCATCAAGAAAGTGTATATAATAGAGATAGCCAGCTTTAGAAAGGACAGGAGAGGGACCCCATAAATCAGTATGAACTAATTCAAGCACAGAACAAGTAGTAGAAACAGACAAAGGATAAGATCTAGCATGATGCTTGCCGTATTGGCATGATTCACAAAAGTTAACATCAGAAGTAAAAGACATACTACAAATTTTTTTAATTTGATTCAGAACAGAAACAGAGGGATGTCCAAGTCTTTGATGCCATAAGTTTGCATCATTCCTAGAACTAACATGAGCAACTAGAGATGTGCTATTATTAGAAAAGGGAAATAACTTCTTAGCAGACTGGTGCTTGGCTTGAAGGGAGCTGACAGGAACACTGAGCTGATAAAGACCATCTTTAAGAACTCCTTCCAGGATGACTTTCTTGGTGAGGGTATCCTTCACAAAACAAGAGTTGGCATGAAATTCTACGAAAACAGAGTTATCAGTAGTCAACTTAGAAATGCTTAGAAGATTTTTTGTAATAGAAGGGACATGAAGAATGTTTTTAAGGTGAAGGTGGGACTGATTAGGAGTAATAAGTTTGGAATGACCTATGTGATCAATTTTAAGATTCTCACCTGATCCAACAGTCAAAGTTTCAGACCCCTCATATCCAGAGTTGAGATGCAAATTGTTGAGATCAGCACTCACATGACTTGTAGCCCCACTATCAGCATACCAATAAGGGTCATTCACAGTTTCAGGGGTAGCCATATATGCAGCATTTTGTCTTGGTCCATTGGACTGATTTCCACCACTACCACCACTTGAGTTGGAATTGGAATACCTGAAGTAGCACTCAACGGCAGTGTGTCCAACCTTCTTGCAAATTTGACATGTTGGCCTGTTGGTATTGTTGTTGTTGCTGATTTTCAGCCCAGAGTTTGACTGATTTCTGCCACCTCTTCCTCGACCTCTACCTCCTCTATTTCCTCTTCCACTGTCTGAGGACCCTCTGGAGTTATTGTAGACAGATTGGTGATTAGAGGTCCTTGTGGCAACATGAGCAGCATTCTGAGCAAGATCAGTGATGGTAGACGAATTTAGACGAAGAATCAGCCGTTCATGAGTAAGGAGTTGGGATTGGACCTCTGGCCAGGACAAAGAACCAACTCTAGATGTGAGATTCACAATAACCGATTCATATTCCTTTCCTAGACCACAAAGAGCAGCCAGAATAAGCTCTGAGGAGGTGATGGGATAACCAGCAGCAGCAAGTCCATCAGAATAGGATTTCATCTTGGACAGATAGTCAAGCATGGGGGTAGCACCTTTCTCTGCTTTTGCTAAAGCAACCTTGAATTCAAGCATGCGTGCTTCAGATTGACTATTGAAAAGAGCTTCTAGAGTTCTCCAAACTTCATGCGATGTCTCACAGCTCATAACTTCAAGCAAAGCTTCTTCGGTCATGGAACTCTTTAACCATCCAAGGAGCAGCTGGTCTGTTTGATTCCACAGCTCAACAGCCGGATGACCAAGGATTGAAGGGGGTCTGGGAGCAGTACCAAATAGAAATCCTTCAAGCCGATGACCTCGAATTACAGGAAGAATGGTGGAACGCCATAGAAGGTAGTTCGACCTAGAAAGCTTGATTTGTGCATGTCCGATTCGATTACTTCCAAAAGGTGGTGTCACCGAGCAAAGCGGCGGCAAAAGGGGGGCCAGGAATAGTGGAAGAACCGATTGAGGTCATATTTGGAAAGGGCATGGAGAAACCAGACCCTAGCTGTCCCAGAGACAATGGCGGCGCTGTACCTTGACCGGAGTAAGCCGGAATAAACGGGAAAGGAACAGAGACAGGAAAAAAAGAAGGAGGTGGAATGGGTACACTGATTTGTGACAAAGGAGGTGGAATGGTTGCTTCAAGGGGAACGGTGGTTCCTGGAGATAAAGAAGGAGGCGGCACCGTCTCGCCGGCGTTAGCCATTGGAAGCTCGATACCAAGATAAGGGATGGATCTTGAGGAAATTTTTGTTATATTATTACATTGAGGATTTTACAGAGACATATAACACAAAATCTAGCACATGAATAACAACCTACACATGGCAACACACAAGAGTGACACGGGAAATAACTTCTTAGCAGACTGGTGCTTGGCTTGAAGGGAGCTGACAGGAACACTGAGCTGATAAAGACCATCTTTAAGAACTCCTTCCAGGATGACTTTCTTGGTGAGGGTATCCTTCACAAAACAAGAGTTGGCATGAAATTCTACGAAAACAGAGTTATCAGTAGTCAACTTAGAAATGCTTAGAAGATTTTTTGTAATAGAAGGGACATGAAGAATGTTTTTAAGGTGAAGGTGGACCGATTAGGAGTAATAAGTTTGGAATGACCTATGTGATCAATTTTAAGATTCTCACCGATCCAACAAGTCAAAGTTTCGGACCCCTCATATCCGAGTTGAGATGCAAATTGTTGAGATCAAGCATCACATGACTTGTAGCCCCACTATCGGCATACCAATAAGGGTCATTCACGGTTTCGGGGTAGCCATATATGCAAAGCATTTTGTCTTGGTCCATTGGACTGATTTCCACCACTACCACCACTTGAGTTGGAATTGGAATACCTGAAGTAGCACTCAACGGCAGTGTGTCCAACCTTCTTGCAAATTTGACATGTTGGCATGTTGGTATTGTTGTTGTTGCTGATTTTCAGCCCAGAGTTTGACTGATTTCTGCCACCTCTTCCTCGACCTCTACCTCCTCTATTTCCTCTTCCACCGTCCGAGGACCCTGCGGAGTTATTGTAGACAGATTGGTGATTAGAGGTCCTTGTGGCAACATGAGCGCATTCTGAGCAAGATCAGTGATGGTAGACGAATTTAGACGAAGAATCAGCCGTTCATGAGTAAGGAGTTGGGATTGGACCTCTGGCCAGGACAAAGAACCAACTCTAGATGTGAGATTCACAATAACCGATTCATATTCCTTTCCTAGACCACAAAGAGCAGCCAGAATAAGCTCTGAGGAGGTGATGGGATAACCAGCAGCAGCAAGTCCATCAGAATAGGATTTCATCTTGGACAGATAGTCAAGCATGGGGGTAGCACCTTTCTCTGCTTTTGCTAAAGCAACCTTGAATTCAAGCATGCGTGCTTCAGATTGACTATTGAAAAGAGCTTCTAGAGTTCTCCAAACTTCATGCGATGTCTCACAGCTCATAACTTCAAGCAAAGCTTCTTCGGTCATGGAACTCTTTAACCATCCAAGGAGCAGCTGGTCTGTTTGATTCCACAGCTCAACAGCCGGATGACCAAGGATTGAAGGGTCCGGGGAGCGTACCAAATAGAAATCCTTCAAGCCGATGACCTCGAATTACAGGAAGAATGGTGGAACGCCATAGAAGGTAGTTCGACCTAGAAAGCTTGACTGTGCATGTCTGATTCAGATTACTTCCAAAAGGTGGTGTCACCGGAGCAGCGGCAAAAGGGGGGCCAGGAATAGTGGAAGAACCGATTGAGGTCATATTTGGAAAGGGCATGGAGAAACCAGACCCTAGCTGTCCCAGAGACAATGGCGGCGCTGTACCTTGACCGGAGTAAGCCGGAATAAACGGGAAAGGAACAGAGACAGGAAAAAAAGAAGGAGGTGGAATGGGTACACTGATTTGTGACAAAGGAGGTGGAATGGTTGCTTCAAGAGGAACGGTGGTTCCTGGAGATAAAGAAGGAGGCGGCACCGTCTCGCCGGCGTTAGCCATAAGAGCTCCGATACCGAGATAAGGGATGGATCTTGAGGAAATTTTTGTTATATTATTACATTGAGGATTTTACAGAGACATATAACACAAAATCTAGCACATGAATAACAACCTACACATGGCAACACACAAGAGTGACACTTGTCACAATAGAACAGCAAATCATATAATAGGTGTATCTCTAACATGAATGAGTATAACCATTGTTGGGTCAGATAGGAATTACCAAATTTCCATTGTACATCACATAATGAAGAGTTCTTTGACAGAGTTGGTGCAATTGAAGTATATTTTGATGAGAAGAATACACCCGAGGATTAATTTGAGGTGCATATTGGTTTCTTATACAGTATACACTTGAAGGGGAGGCGGAAATTTGGTGGCGGCAATTGCGAATAAACAGACTGAAAGAAGGTAAGGCAAAGATCTCCTCTTGGTAAAGAATGAAGGCCCTTCTGTTTAAGTACTTCAAGCACATCAAGTGTTCGACGAAAGGTTCATCAGAAGTCTACAACAGCAGCAAAAATAATATGCACAACAGTTCTGAAAGTCGTTTGCAGCAAATTGAAGAAGGAAAAGATGATGTGGTGAATGTTGAATCGTCCACCCCTACCAAGTGTTCGATAAAATTACCTTATGAACTAAACGACAACCTTCATGAGGAGAAAATAGTTGGTGAGTCTACTTATAAATCACACCACATAGGATCAAACGTTGTTGTTCCTGTTGACGATCATAAGAGCTCCGAATATGAAGAACCCCCTCCAGTTGTCAACGTAATGGGAGATTTTGTGATTGATAACCTATGGGAGAACCCCCTCCGAATATGAACAATTTTCATTTCATGCACATTCAGGTGCATATAATTTTGAGCTTGATCAAGTGCCTACAGAGGAATTACTCTCGAAATCACTTGTTAGTTGGAACACTCCAACAATTAAGGATATTGTTGCTAAGCAAGCCAGAGATGATACTACTGCAGTTGATGACAGGGAAGAAAAGGATGAGCTTGTTGCTAGTAATTTGCACTTGAATAATACCATATTTGAACTGGGGATATATACTGCAGCAAGCCATTTTCCGATTTCGGCAAAATCGATTAGCGGAGAGGCACTTAAGATAGCGTTGCAAGAAACTGTGATCAGCAAGCATGAGGACAATACATCACAACTGCTTATCATGGTTGAACATACAGATTCTTTGATAATTTGGTACTGGTGATAATGTTGTTTGCCTGTGATGTAAAGAATTTGGGCATGCAATGAAGCGTTGTCAGGATGTAAAGTGGTGTCCATAAAGGAACTTATTGTATTTAGAATCCTTCTTGTCATCCAAATAAGTTGTATTTAGATGAACAACCTTGGGGTATGATGTCATCAATATTATATAAATTATTAAAATTATATAAAAAGGCTTCAAATCGCTTAATCGATTTCGGATCTCGGGATTGAGATCAATCGGTCGTTAACGAACCCCGAGATTCAAATCAATCGCTCGATAACGAACTGACGATCTATAGTAGATTGTACTATCAGAATGATCTATAAAGAAAGATATCGGTTTGAAATCGCTTAAGCGATTTCGGATCTCGGGATTGAGATCAATCGCTCGTTAACGAACCTCGAGATTCAAATCAATCGCTCGATAACGAACTGACGATCTATAGTAGATAGTACTATCATAATGATCTGTAAGGAAGATATCGGTTTGAAATTGCTTATTCGATTTCGGATCTCGTGATTGAGATCAATCGGTCATTAACGAACCCCGAGATTAAAATCAATAGCTCGATAATGAACTGATGATCTATAGTAGATAGTACTATCAGAATGATCTATAAGGAAAGATATCGGTTTGAAATCGCTTAAGCGATTTCGGATCTCAGGATTGAGATCAATCGCTCATTAACGAACCTCGAGATTCAAATCAATCGCTAGATAAAGAACTGACGATCTATAGTTGATAGTACTATCAGAAGATCTGTAAGGAAAGATATCGGTTTGAAATCGCTTAATCGATTTCGGATCTCGTGATTGAGATCAATCGGTCGTTAATGAACCCCGAGATTCAAATCAATCACTCGATAACGAACTGACGATCTATAGTAGATAGTACTATCAGAATAATCTGTAAGGAAATATATCGGTTTGAAATCGCTTAATCGATTTCGGATCTCGTGATTGAGATCAATCGCTCGTTAACGAACCCCGAGATTCAAATCAATCGCTCGATAACGAACAGACGATCTATAATAGATAGTACTATCAGAATGATCAGTAAGAAAAGATATCAGTTTGAAATCGCTTAATTGACTTCGGATCTCGTGATTGAGATCAATCGCTCGTTAACGAACCCCGAGATTCAAATCAATCGATCGATAACGAACTTATGATATATAGTAGATAGTACTATCAGAATGATCTGTAAGGAAAGATATCGGTTTGAAATCGCTTAAGCGATTTTGGATCTCGGGATTGAGATCAATCGCTCGTTAACGAACCTCAACATTCAAATCAATCGCTCGATAACGAACTGACGATCTATAGTAGATAGTACTATCAGAATGATCTGTAAGGAAAGATATCGGTTTGAAATCGCTTAATCGATTTTGGATCTCGTGATTGAGATCAATCGCTCGTTAACGAACCCCAAGATTCAAATCAATCGCTCGATAACGAACTGACGATCTATAGTAGATAGCACTATCAGAATGATCTGTAAGGAAATATATCGGTTTGAAATCGCTTAATCGATTTCGGATCTCGTGATTGAGATCAATCGCTCGTTAACAAACCCCGAGATTCAAATCAATCGCTCGATAACGAACTGACGATCTATAGTAGATAGTACTATTAGAATGATCTGTAAGGAGAGATATCAGTTTGAAATCACTTAATCGATTTCTGATCTCGGGATTGAGATCAATCGCTCGTTAACGAACCCCGAGATTCAAATCAATCGCTCGATAACGAACTGACGATCTATAGTACATAGTACTATCTGAATAATCTGTAAGAAAAGATATCGGTTTGAAATCGCTTAATCGATTTCGGATCTCGGGATTGAGAACAATCGCTCGTTAACGAACCCCGCGATTCAAATCAATCGCTCGATAACGAACTGACGTTCTATAGTAGATAGTACTATCAAGGCACGTCTGTAAGTAAAGATATCGGTTTGAAATCACTTAATCGCTTTCGAATCTCGGGATTGAGATCAATCGCTCGTTAACGAACCCCGAGATTCAAATCAATCGCTCGATAACGAACTGACGATCTATAGTAGATAGTACTATCAGAATGATCTGTAAGGAAAGATATCGGTTTGAAATCACTTAATCGATTTCGGATCTCGGGATTGAGATCAATCGCCCGTTAATGAACCCCGAGATTCAAATCAATCGCTCGATAACGAACTGACGATCTATAGTACATAGTACTATCAGAATCACCTGTATATTATCGTTCGAAAAAGGATTTTTTATAAAAAATAATGTATTTTATATTTTAACGAAAATGCTTATTAAAATATGCATATTAAAAAAATTGTTTTTATTTAAAGAAATGAATCTTGTGAGAATTTTATGAAAAAATGAATCTTATTTTTTAACACAATATGTTTTCCACTCAAAAAAAAAAAAAAAAAACACAATATGTTTTATATTAAAAAAAACATTTAATTTCCTTTAAAGGGACGACAAATGTCGTCCCTAAAAACCAAAGAAATTTATTATTGTTTCGTATAACATATTTTTTCTGGAAAAAATTATTTACTTTAAAGGGACGACAAATGTCGTCCCTAAAAACCAAAAATTTAATATATTTTTTGATATAACATATTAATTTATGGAAAATGTTTAATGGTACGACAACAATGTCGTCTCTTTAAATAGGCATGGCCACGTGGAATTCCAAGCTGGCGCGGTGGGGTCAATATTTTATTTATTGGGACGACATTGTCGTCTCTTTAAAGTTTCCTTTAAAAAAATCCGCCAAAAAGTTTGACTATTTTTTAATTTATTTTAAGGGACGACATTGTCGTCCCAATAAAGATTTTTCAGGGACGACTTTGTCGTCCCTTTAAACTTCGTCCCTTTAAACACCTTTTCTTGTAGTGTAAACAGGTATGCCAACAACAAAGACAAGGTTGCTAATTGGATAAGGAACAAATCGTACGAAAACAACATCAAGTTCTTCAACCCACCAAAGGATGAAGATATTCTAGATTTATCAGCTGCACTCGAAGCTTTCAATAACGTAAGTGCCCAGTAATATGTCACAGGATTCATGCTAATTGAAGAAGATACAGATTAACATTCTCCACTGTAATACATAGGTAAAAACATGCTGGGTAAAGGCCAAGGTTCGTCTAGGGGTTACACGCAGATCTCTTTACTATATTCTATGTGCAAGCTGTGAGAAGATAGTCGTCGCTGAGGTCGATTGGAACGTCGAATGTTCAGGATGTTCAGTCCTGTCACCTATGGAAATCAGGTAATCAAAATTAAATTCATTTACATCTACTTCCTGTCTGTGTTTACATTCCAAATTTCACCTCTCATGCCCATGTTACCTATGCTACCATAATAGGCTTTCTCTGCCCGTCATATAAGGCCACGACATGTTGCTTACACGATTTTTATATCATGCCAAAAAAATTGGGTTTGACGATTACATGAAATATTAAATTTCTTGAAATGAATTTTTTTTCATAAAAAACATATCATTTATATAAAATATTAAATATCCTGAAAAAAAAACATTATTTCGGCTACAAATATTGTTAAACTGACTATAGTGTATTGTTGATTTAATTTCTATGAAAATTCGAATTGTGTATTTTACCATAGCCGTTAAAATTAGTCTAGATCTGAGAATATAAAAAAAGGGTTTTGTAATGTCGAAATGTGTCGATTTTGTGACGTGGAGTGTTGACAGTGTGTTAGATTTTAATTAATATTCATTTCATCAACCGACACCTTTTGGATATGGCGTCGGGGTGTATCGGAGCATGTAGTGTCGTGTTTTTGGTAGAACACGTGTTGTTGCAAATAATGTCGAAGATAGCTTCATTTTTTCGGTTAAAATATATTTAAGTAGAATTTGAAAAAAAAATTGTTCAGTAGTGTCGAAAAGTATCCATACGATGTCGGGAGGTGTCGAAGATGTGTCGGATATTCATTTCATCAACCGACACGTGCCGGACATGCCATCGTAATGTATCAGAGCGTATCATGTCGTGTTGGTTGTCGGACACGTATCGTATACCTTTTTATAGTTTACTCGAATTTATTATTTCAGTCATCTATGATTATTACACTTGCTGATTCACTTTTAATTTTCGCATTTCGGTGATTATAAAAATAAACCGGACACTAATAGTACAGAGCACGTATACTTTTCTACCTAGTACATTCTATTCAAAGTCCCGGCCTTATGAAATCAGGTTGCTTTGTTGTGCTTACAATTACTTAAAACTCTTTTTTGGTTTTCATTTCTACACTTGCTATTGTTCAATAATGTATCATCAAGCCTTTGTTGTTAGGTATTATTTTATTTTATTAAGTAAGTCATTTTAATATACTAGTAAAATACACGTGCGGATGCACGTGTTTTAGTCAATTTAAACATCTAAAATTCTATAAATAACAATATTAATCAATACACAATTTATTAAGTATTTATTTCACATAAAATATAATATTCTAGTATCAATAATTATACAAAATAATCTTATGTATTTTTTCTTAGTATTTGAATTTATAAATACACGTGCTCGATATATTTATCACCCTTTTAGTTATAATAGCATTTTGAATTTACGAATCTGTGTATTTAATATACATTGAGAATGTATTTTTCAAATTATCTAGTAAACCTATGGACATTTACAAAAAAAAAAAAAAAAAAAAAAAAAAAAAAAATCAACTTTTACGAAGTTCTTACTCTAAACAACTCATTTTGATCAATGCATGCAATAAGTATAGAATGTGGGTTTCATGTATTTATAAACTTATATATTTATTATATCTTAACTATGAATATACTTTTGTAATTGTAAAGTAATAGTTGTTAAATATTAAAGTAACATCTTAGATAATGATCGTTATATTTTAAATATTTGATGTGAGTATCTAAGATTCAATTTAATTAGAATGATATGAAGAATGGTAAAACCATATCAATTCCCAATTTCAAGAAAAGTAAATGCACACCATCCAGCAAATACACGGTAATATGACCTGTAGTGTAGAATGAAAACGGGTACAATATATTGGTTCAATTGTGTCTCTGTATTCATATTCATTAACTTTCTTTGACATGAAATTAATATTATTGAAAATATTGGTCGCTTTTCTTTTGCTTCACCAACTTCTTCAATGCCTGGCCAAGGCTTCGGTTGCCGAAGCAGTCGGGCCGGCAGCTGTTGCACCGGCTAACGTTGGAGTTCTTCCCAAGCCATGGGCGAGGAGATTCGCCTTGCCTCCGCCGCCGCCTCCGAAGCACAGTCCCAGTCATATTAACCGTCAATTCAATATTCGGCCACCGCCACCGCCGCCACCATGCCGTCTGGACTGGTAATTGGAACATTCACGTCTGGCCTTGTGAGTTGGTATGTTTGGGAAGATTTGGTGTATTTTAGATATCACCACACATTAATTCTTAAGGGTTTTAATTAAGTGTAATATGAGTAGAAATTATTAGCGTAAACAAAGCTTAGAATAATTAAGCATATGTTTCATTTAGGTTTTTATATGTAATTTAGTCCAATATTATATTGAATAAAACTTTTGTACTTGTTTCATTTATGGATATTGTTGGATGTTGGATGTTGGATGTTGGATGAATGGCTATTGATGTCACTTACCGTCATAGATAGTCAATATATAATGGATCCAGAAAAAAGGTCCCAGATTTACAAAGGACTTTAGTTGTGTTTTTATATATTTTAATAGAAAAAAAATACATCATTCTAATCCCTCGTGTGGATTTACCCCCTATTCATGTGAATTTGCGGGGTTAGTAACATTAAGTTTAGAACCAAATCAAATATCCACTTAAAAAAAAAAAAAACCAAATCAAATATTTTGATTTGAAAATATGAAATCAAAATCAATCATATTTAAATGTTAATATGAAATATACATCCCCCATCAACTTAAGTTAAAAAAAAAAAGTGAACAATCACATTAAATTTAGTTTGGTTCATACATGTCATTTTACATTAGAAAGAATACTGCAAATCAAACATATTAACTAACTTAATTTAATCTAATAACCCGTTAAAGTCACCTTTTAGGTGACTTCCGCAAATTCACATCGAAAAATAATCAGATAATGAGACCAAATCGTTCTTGACTCAGCAATTTTAGATCTTCAAAGGCCTTCAGTGGCTAGAGTGTTGATTGAAGTTGACCTCGTAAAACCAAGATGTCAAAAGATTTGGATTGGAGAAGGCGTTCATGATGGTTTCTGACAATCAGTTAACGCAAGACTTTGGTGATGGAAGTAGTCTTAAGATGATGAATGGAGAAGAAGCTCTCAATGCCATTCTAGTTGAGGCAAATAATGATCAAGTACAACAATGGAATACGGCCAAAACGGTTGTTCAGGAAGTAGATGCAAAAGAGATTATGGCATAGAGAAATGCGGATCAGTCGATTACCAAGCAGGTTACGGATAAGGAAGATGTTGATGTGGATTTTGTTAGATCCGTGATGCCGTATGTGCTATAAAATAAAAACATAAAATAAAATAAATGCAATTCAACGAAATATTTCTATGATAACAATACATAAAATACAAAATGAAATACTCAAATCGAGGCGAGTGTGAATACTCTATCTTTAAGACAATTTGCTCCGGTATATTGCCTACGGTGTTAGCAATTATTGGTTTACCTATTCCATGAGTTGCACTTCAAATTTTGAAAAGACGGCAAACTCTTCCGCTGTCCCGACATTCTCTTCGTCAAAATGCAAACTACCTCACTATATGAGATGAAAATGTAGTAGTACAGTACTTGAAAAAATTCTTATTCTTGATGATTTCTTCAATTAACGAATTTTTGTCTCTCGAAGGGTTTTTATAGGTTAGAACAGTAACTCCCACTACTAATCTCAGTAACTCTCAATAATGGCCAATACTATCATTTGACCACTACTCCATTTTATGACCATTTTATGACCTAAGTCATTCATGTACAATTTCTCCAACAATCCCACAAGAATGGACATTAATGCAAATACAAATGCAGACCCTAAAGTGAGCTCATACGCAAAAATATTTCTTCAGCAAAGGTAGCTTCTACCTTTGGACTTGTGTTATTGAAATACTATTAGATTTACTCGGTTAATCAATGAACTATGTCTTGAAATGTTCGGCCTTTATTATAAACCAAGATTTTGGTTCTCATGGTTGTGTTTATTTTGGTCCTGAACAACCAAAGATTTTAGAAAGTGGTATAGAAAATTCAGCCTTAAAATTCTCATAAAAGTGGCCCCACATCACACTTTTTTTTTTGAACAACTTATAAAAATCTAGCAAGACGCTACATAACAAAAGTTTCAGATACAAAACAATATATCCAAGCCGTAGAAAATACCAATTCACCAAACTAAAAAACAAACAAGACAAACTCAACAACTCCAAGCCGAAAAAACAACGATTCAATATCCAAGTAGTCATTACTGTTGCTCAAAGAAAGAGGATTGATTGTCCAAGTCGTCCAATCGTTGTTGATACTGTTTTTTCTTGTAGTTATCCACACGAAGCTTCTTCCTTGACATCACACATACATAGGCAATCTCCCATCAAGAGTATTCTGCTTACCACACTTGGAATATCCAAGATATGGAATCATTAAAAGTTTCACTTAGCCCTGCAGACAACAATTTTTATTCATAGAATGGGTAAGTGTTCAGCGTATCTTCGTTACTTAGTTGTCCCTTTTGAACTATAATCTTGGGATCTCTAGTTAACATGGTTGGGTTACTATTACAAAGATAATGTCGTATAAATGTTAGATCTGTGATACAGTATATGCTTTAAAATGAAAACACAAAATAAAATAATTGCGATTTTATTTTAAAGATTCAACGAAATACTGCAATGATAACAGTACAAAAAAAAATGAAAGACTCAAACTGAAACAAGTGCAAACACTTTGTCCCTAACACAATTTACTCCGGTATAGTGCCTACGATGTTAGCAATTGCCTCACAACGGTTTACCTGTTCGATGTAATGAAACTTCAAACTTCAAACAAACGCCGAACTCTTCTGGTGTCCCGACATTCTTTTCAACAAAATGCAAACCACCTCACTATATGAGACGAAAATGTAGTAGTAGAATACTTGGTGAAAAAATCTTATTCTTCATGGTTACTACCAAAAAGGGGTTTTATAGGTGAGAAAAGTAACTCCCACTATTAATCCCACTAACTCTCAATAATGGTCACTTGTATCACTTATGAGTTATGACTACTAAGCTATGATGCACCGACACTTCAATATGGGCGCCGTGCGCCGTGTCCGACACAAGACACGACACGACACGCTCCGACACGCTCCGACACCGTGTCCGACACGTGTCGGCCGATTAAATTAATATTATTTAAAATTTTAATATCCGACACACCTCCGACACGTTGTCGACACACCTCCGACACGTTGTCGACACACCTCCGACACGGCGCCGACACCTCCCGACACCTCTGAACACAATTTTTTCAATGTTTTTTTGATTAAACCCGAAAATATACAATTTCTATTTTGATTACTCGTATTATTTTTATATGTTTTTTTGTTATAGACAATCGTTTTTACACTTAATTTGTAATATTTTGAAAGTCAAATCATAATTTTCTTTTTACTTTTGACACCGTATAGATAACAAATATCTATTTTAGATATTGATAGAGTTTACGTATTACATATCTTATATATGTGTATATATAGATGTATATATGTGTGTATATACATATATATGTGTGTGTATATATATATATATTATATGTAACGTGTCGGGGCCGTGTCGTGTCCTTAAATTTTAGAATTAGCCGTGTCGCCGTGTCCGTGTCGTGTCGTGCGGCGTGTCCGTGTCCGTGTCTGTGCAACATAGCTACTAAGTGACCACCACCCCATTTATGACCATTAAGTCATTGATGGACATTTTCTACAACAGATTTACTTGAAGAGTTGGAGTCAACTAATTTTTATGAAGAGGTTGATGAATCTTTTGTGGATAATATTATTCTCGATGAGGACTTGCATATGATTATCAACGAGTGACAGTGCACGTGAAGAATCTGTTATGGATGTTGGGCCACAACATTGTATGATAGCTCTACCTGTAGTTGAAAGTGTTATGAGTCTATACAATAAGATCCATTGAAATTAGCACAACTAAAAAAAAGTTCAAATTGATTATTTGATAACCTCGTTTAAATAACAACGAGTCGACAGTTGAAAGACTTTTAAAATGAATACTACGTTCATCATCGCATAATACAATTTACTTTTCATTTTTTCCCAGAGTATAAGACAATTTTAGATTAACGATGAATTATTTGTTTTCTTTATTTTAATCCTAATTTATTAACAATCTAATTATTTTTCATTATTTTATAAATATTGTATTAACGATAACCAAATGATAGTTTAGTGAATTCTCATTAAAATTTGTGACATTTAACCGACAATATTGAAAACATCTTAATGTCTGATATTTTGGAGACTATTAGAGCAATAACACTATGGACTAATGGATTAGAAGTGGTTGTAACGCAAATTTCGTTGTCTTGCAGTTGAATTAAAAAAGAAAGACAGGAAAATTGGAACAAATATTATTTTATTTATTTCAAAATTCGAGTGGGTATAATCTCTACCAAATCTCTATATCTGCGGGACACCTTTGATTCTCCTTTGACTTCGCCGAGGGTCACGGGGACTTGTTCTCGGACTTTGTCGATACTCTTCCAATTTGTTTGGAAGAATACTGGATTTATGGAAGATCTCCGGATATGGCGGATAATCTTCGATATTTGTTGTTGAAGAACTCCGGATATGGCAGACAAGCTTCGAATGTTGAAGTGCTCCGAATATGGCAGACGAGCTTTGAATGTTGGTGAAGAACTCCGGATGCGGCGGATGATCCTCGAATGTTGAAGAACTCCGAATATGGCGGATGAGCTTCAAATGTTGGTGAAGAACTCCGGATGTGGCGGAAGACCTTTGATTGTTGTTGAAGAACTCCGAATATGACAGAAGACCTTTGATTGTTGTTGAAGAACTCCAGATATGACGGACGAGCTTCGAATGTTAATGAAGAACTCCATATGTGGCGGATGATCCTCAAATGTCGAAGAACTCCAAATATGGTGAATGAGCTTCGAATGTTGGTGAAGAACTTCGGATATGGTGGACTATCCTCGAATGTTGTTGAAGAACTTGAAGACTTCTTTGTTGCTTCTTAGATCTTCTCTTTGTTGAAGAACTCCGGATTTGGCAGATGATCATAGGTTGTTGAAGATGACTTGGAGGCATCTTTGTTACTCCTTCAATCTTGTCCGCGGTGGTTGGGCAGAGGGCTTGATGCTTTCTCTCTAACTTCTTCACCAGTTGTTGTTGTTTTGATGATCTCCCAGATATGACGAAGAATTTTGACTTTGACGAAGACTTGATGGATTGCTTTTTATTACCTTCAATCTCCTAGTTGAAGGACTTCGACTTTGCAGAAGATCTTCGATGTTGAAGACGATCTTTCATGGTGCTTTGAAGCTTTTGATGTTTTTCATCTTCTTGAAGAACTTTGGACTTTCCCGGAAGATCTTCGAGTGTAGAAGGCAACCTCCTCCGATGTTCTTCAAGTGTTGAAGACGCCTTTTGGTCTTCTTTCCTTTCTTGAAGAACTTCGAGCTTTCCTTGGAAGATCTCCTATGCCTTGGTGTTGTTGTGCTTGAAGCTTTTCCACTAGTCTTCAATCACCACTTCTTTGGTGTGTTGATGATATAGGGGTATAATCGAGCCGAGTCGAGTCGATACCCTCTAGGCCTTGAGCTCGATTCAACTAAAAAAGTTCGGGCTCGAAACTCGGCTCGAGCTCGATCGAGCCTTAAAAAAGAAAGATCGAACTCGACTCGTTAAGTATTCGATAAAGCTCGACTCGACTCGTAAGCTCGATTATTTTCTTAGAATTCATTTATTTTTAATGAAATAAGGCAAGATCGAGCTCGACTCGTCTAATACTCGACTCGAATAATATATTTTTAATTATGAAAAATAATATTTTATAATAAATTTAACAAATTTAATTTATTAAATAATTATTTAATCAAGCTCGATTAAGCTCACGAGCTACTCGATTTATATATTTCTCGAGCTCGGCTCGGTTAATTATTTGAGTAGCTCGACTCGAGCTCGAACTCGAAAAAAATCGAATCGAGTCTATCTCTCTTGCGAGTCGAGTACGAGTAGCCCAGCTCATTTACAGCCCTATGATGATCCCACCATTATCTTCAATGTGTTGATGATTTCACCAACTTCTCCAATGTGGATGCTTGCACCAACTTTGTGTGTTCTTTTATGGTGATCTTCAAGTGTTGAAGACGTCTTGTTGAAGAACTCCGCTTTGTGTTGATTTTCAACTGTTGAAGACGCCTTGTTGGAGAGCTCCGCCTTCGTGTTGATTTTCGAGTGTTGAAGACGCTCTTCAATCTTCTTGGATTTCTTGAAGAACTTTGAGGAATTCTTGAGAGATCTTCGAGGCTTGAAGACGCTATTCGATCTTCTAGGATTTCTTGAAGAACTTCGAGGAATTCTTGGAAGATCTTTTCTGTCTTTTCTGGGTTTCTGTGTTTTTCTGTGTGTTTTGCAAATGACCAAGGCCCTCCTATTTATAGTGTTGGATAAGTGCCTTTGAATTAATTTGTATTTAATGTGTCCAGACTCTTGATTGATTCCCACCATATGTATAGTTAATGCGTCCACACTATTGATTGATTTCCACCATATTTAGAGGTTGACATTGATTACAAATCTCCTCAATAATTTATTTCAAGAGATTTGATTTAAATAATTCTATATTATTTCCTAATATTTAATTGTAGGAAATAATATAAAATAAAATGTAATAACGTATGTAGTACATGACAAATATAATGTGTCACATATACAGTTTTCAAATCCACATAGCTATTTAATTAAATTTCTAAATTTCTTGTAAGAGAGTTTAATTAATTATTTAGTTTTACATTATTCCCTAGTGTATTTTATAGGAAACAATATAAAATAAATTTTAACTTAGGACAAGTGTATTATGTGGAATATTTAATGTCACGTAAAATTTTCATATCTACAGTGGTGGCTGACACAATTTTATTAATAAAATAATATTTTGACTTTGGTGAGAATAAAAAACACACTATGGCTGAATGTGAAAACGAAGCCCCGTGTTTTATCAGATGCAAATGAACGGTTAAAAAAATTGCGTCCTTAAAAAAGAAGATAAAATCAGCTGCATGTTTTATATGTTGCAGAAGATAGAAAAAAGACTATTAAAAATTAAAGTCTGTGCAATTAAATGTGGAATGCAAAAAGGACACTTCCACGTCCACTCCCACAGTACGTACATGTACACATTCCCATGTGTTCCCTTGGGGCCGTTCTACTGTAGGGACTTCCAGTAGGGAGCTGCTACGTGGCGGGATCCGACCACACGATTTCGAGGTGGAATACACGGTGTCCCGTTGTGGAAATTGTGTGGTCAGGATCGCCACGTAGACGCTTCCCAAGAGGAGTCCTGGGATAGAATTTTCCGTTCCCTTGAGCTATTGTGGGTGTATTTTCTTCACATCTGACAAAATTTACTCCTTATAGTGTATAAAATCCCTCCATAGCTGATGCTCTTAGAAGATGTTAAGAACCAAACACGTGTATATTTATTTCAAACTTAAGTTAATTCTTCAAGTAAGGCATGCATGAATTTTATAGGACAATCATTGAGGTAAGTTTTCTAAAATAAAATAAAAATCATTGAAGATGAGAAGAGTTCAAAGTTGATTCATGGTTGAAAGATGGGGCATTGAATCAAATGCTAAAGGTGAGTATCAAATTTAGTTTACACCTTGAAGATGAAACTCTTTTAAGGAAGTGACATCTTGTAAAACAAAGCGGTTTGTGAAACACTCTTGTTGGATTGAAAGAAAAAGTAAAGGACATTTACAAGAGTGTCTGGAGATTAAAACCAAAATAAAAGATGTCAAACACAAAACTCAAGATCATCCAATAAAGAAAGAACGTTTGGACTTAAAACGATCCGTTTTAAACTTTAGTTATTGATTAGATTGTCAAAAGAGTTTCGTTCCACAAGAATCCTGAAAAAGATTGATTAACAACAACGGTTGAAAAGATCAAAGTTGATTACCCAAGTAGGTAGAACAACTTGAGGGAAAACAAAAGAGAAAGATAAAAGTTTTTACCATGAAAGGGCTCTTTGGGTTATACTCAAGAATAACAATTAGTCTTGAAGAGATGCAAAAGAAGTTACTGAAAATTTTATGTAGATACAAATTGAAGTTCAATCACTTAGTAGAAAGGTTTGCAACAAAGAAGACCCGTGAGTAATAAATAAAACAAAGGAAACCTTAGAAAGGTTTGGTGAGATCGGATTCAAATGATATCTCGGATTCTCAATGGGTTTAAGAAAATGGTCGGAGTAGCCGACTCAAGCCTCCAGAGAGGTCTTGATGAAAAAGGACGAATCACCAAGAACTTGAGAGTGCCAATTGATACAAGCTGAAATTAATTGGAGTTATTAGAAACCAACTCGGTAAATAACTATCTTCTCCTAAAACGAGAATCTACAAGTTCTTACTAGACATGCTATGGATATGCCCAAAAAAAGGTTGTTACAAAAAGATTAGAGATCTGACCAAACACAAAGATACACACTAAAAAGAATGTATTATTGAGAATAGAAAAGTTAACCACAACAAAACATCCTTTAGAGAAGGTAGTTAAGGGTGAACACAAATAAACAAAAAGTTTTTCTTCATACTTGATTTAAGAAAGAAGGAAACTTGTTTCTCAGATTCAAATAGTAAAACAAAGAGAACTTCATTTAAAAGAAAAACACAAGATAGAATACTCTTAAGACAAAACAAGACAAAAGGGCAGAGAAGGTTTAACTGGGGTGCAAATTATTCAGAAGGAAACTTTGTTGGTGAAGGTCAAAAGGAAGCAAGAACTTATGTGGTGTGTTGAAAGGTAACCGCTTGTTTACTTACGATCGGAAAGCGTTAAAAGGACAACCCACACAAGCTTCCTGCAAGACTACCTAGTCTAGGAAGAACTAAACTTAGATAAACAACTCCTTAAAATTATTCTTATGAACACAACAAAAATCAATACCACAACCCTACAAACAAAAGGTGGGGATTATCATTTGATATTATGCAGGTGAGAAGTTGAAATTACTTTGTTCAACATGATTGAAAATTAAGACATGTTTAACTCAAATGAAAATGATTTTGGGGATGAAGAAAGTTGAGAGTTGTAGATTTTGGAGTTTACAAAGTGATAACAAAAAAAATCGAAATATCTTTTCCTGTTGAACATGAAGGGGTCAGTCAAAAACAATCATTTCTGTTCAGAAAAAAGTTTATAAAATTCTTTTCCTGGTTAGCTAACACCAACTTAAGTTTTAAATTGTGATCAAAGCTAAAACGAATTGTACTTGGGTCGAAAGGGAGAGTGTATGTCATAGTGTTGCTCATAACGTATTCAAAGATTAAATCATTTGAATATGTATGAATTATTAAAAACGGATTAAGAAAATATGATCAACACTATTTCTTGTTCAAACATAAAATCCAATGTTGTTTTGAAATTCAATAGTGTAATTTTCTTATTGAAAATTTATGCAGATGTAGAAAAGAACATATAGAAAATGGAACCTTTCTTAAGGAGTAAAACAATAAGGAAATGGTTGTACACCGAAAAAAAAACATGCTAATCAAACCATCTGATAATGATGCTTAGAGAAAAGTTACAAAAGATGAAGAAATTGTATGCTAGTGGCAAGGAAGCATCTAGCAATGAACATAATAAAAAGTTTGAATGAATAATAACAAACCGGAATCCTTGAAAACGATGAATCAAACAAAAGGAAACGTCGAGGAAAGGAAGGATCCGTGAGGTTTGAAGAGAACTAGGAGGTTCCATTAAGGTACTTAAGGAAACCAACTCGAAGGTTCACCACCTTATGACGTAGGTCTAAAACTTCTAGCTCACAGATTCACTTAAAAGATTCACACTTACCCTAATGCCACACTATCAAAGCTTGGGAATTCTAAGCTTACGAGTTTTAACACTCAGAAGATCTTACTTAAGAGGTCAACACTTGAAAAGTCTAACCTCAAAACCCAAAACTTAAAGGTCTAAGCTTGATAAGATCATACTTAAGACATCTAAACCTATGCAGCGGTGTTACTTCATTATCTGATACCAACCGAGATGACCTTGATCTGGATACCGAGTCCTAAATCGGAAAAGGACGCCCGACACGTATATAATTCAAACAAATCTGTTATATTCGTAAGTCTGACATCATCAACACTAGAGAACAAGCGGAAAACGAAAACCTAGACTCGGGAAAACATAAAAGATGCGATAATCGACAATTAACACATGCTGCGACTAAAACGACATCCAAATATACAACTATCTCAATCAATTACAAAGGAAAATGAAATATTCTATATACCATTAATACAACAGAATAAAAGAAATATAGACTTCAACATCACCAACTTCGGGAATCACTCTTAAGCAATCTCGAACTCAACCTGCAACAAAACAACCTTCTTAGGGTGGGGAACAACATGCTAAAGGAGTAAGTACAAACGTACTTAATAAATGGTAGAAGCGCCAAATCTACACATGCTATATCACAAGGATTATCATTAATAATAATAACAATAATAATGTCACAGGTCAAGTCAAACAAACGTAATAACACATATGTTTCACTCACTCACAAGACTCTACTAGTCTCACTAGTAGACTCAACCACATAAGATTTTTGTTACATATTAATCCAAGGCCATTTTGCATGGGTAAGACTGCACCATGACACATTCAACAACTCATATGGCACAAGTATCTAAAAGTGTGCAATATTACACGAGTCCGGCACAAGTATCTCAAAGTGTGGAGGTGTAATAATTTCATGCTGCGAAAAGTAATGTGCATCACCAAGGATTAACATATTTTAGCTTTTAGACTCATCAAGTACGTATTTAAACGTTTAATCTAACCACTTAAGTTCATTGCACATAAAAATGCTTCTTAAGGACCACTAGACCTTAGATAAACTCTACATTACACTACTTAGCACATTGCATAGAAATATTGGAATATAATCCAATACCCACGAGGTTAAGAAGTAAGGTTTCCGGTGATCCTAAGTATCTCCCCGCAGAGGGTCCCCACAAGGTGCTGAGCCAAATCCACCAGAAACTAAACCCTTAACTTTGTGATGTTAAAAGTAAGACATTGATCTCAAGTCAACATCATGTAAGGTCAAATGTAGAATGTTCCAATGCTCCCGTGAGACACAGTGCAGAGCCAAAGCCACTAGAACACGTACACTTAACTATAAAAAATCCACATAAGGCTTTACACTAAGGCATGCTTTAAACATTCCACGAAGTTTCATTTTTGCCTAGAAAATCAGCAACACTCTAGCATTGAATTGCATATTTTCTTCACCATTTTAAACACTAAATCTACTCCAAATCCATACGATAATAATTCGAAAATTATTCTACAGCATGCTTGTAACATTATACTATATCTAAACACCAATATAACATGAAATTCAAGCCAAAGTGATATGAAATTACTCTAGAACATGTTTGAAGTGAAAAGCTACATTAAACACCAAAATAAGACATTTAGATTTGGAGGAATGAACATGAATAGGTTTTGGGATTAAAAGCGGTATATATAAAAGTTGGTACATTTATCTTTTTGTCTTTACTAAAAATTACACCTTTAAATCTATCTGTTTAATTAAAACATAACCCATTAAAATTATCGGGTCATGCACAAAATCATTAAAAAGACTATTATACCCTTTACGAAGATACGTGGTATCACAATATATTTCCGTCGATTCGATCTAATTAACACTACAAAAAACATGCTTTTTAGCGGCAGATTTTTTCCACCGCTAAAGCTGAAAATCCGCCGTTAAATATTTTTTGCGGCGGTATAAAAATCCGCCTTATTTGCCTTCGCCGCTAAAAGTTTTAGGCCCTTTCCTGGCGGATTTTTGGGTCCACCGCTAAGATTTTTTTGTGGCGGTTATTATCGTCCAGCAATTACTCAATATTCCGCCAGGAATACTTAGTCCATCACAAGAGGAAAATAGAGGTTTTGGCGGCGGATTTTCATTCCACCGCCAGGCAAAAGACTATTAACAGAAGCAAAAATAAGACCTAAACCTGATCATATTACATGACAGAGTACTAAATCAGGTGTCCAACTTAGCACAAGACCTGATGCACATAAGGCTGAGAACCTGATGCAAGAACTCCCTAAACAAAATGTTGATCATTAACAAAACAGAGCAGCAAATTCAGCTTCATGAGACCTGAAGCAAACTTGCTACCAGACTGATAAATAAGACTGAACATGTGCTTACCCAGACTTGATAAAAACTGAGCAGAAAGGTCAACTATCAGACATCATGACAATCTGAAACAGACTCACAAACCAGAATAGAGGCCAAGCAAATTAGGATATGAACATTAGAAAGACCGACACAACAGATTGGTAACTCAAAATGGAAACAGAACACCGAAAATATTGAGCTTCTTTTGATGGTTTCTTCAATATTATTCTCATTCTCATAGTATAAAAACTATTGAAGTACATAAAAGAAGACAACATACACGAATATGAAGAACTTACCTTTCCTTTTATCAATGCATCATACATTGTCGGGTCTAACTTTAGCTGTTTGTTCCTTTGAAAGTTTTTAACCCAATTAGGAATTAAAGCTGCCTGTATAGATCTACTTCA
Organism: Gentiana straminea; assembly: GCA_036785695.1. Lineage (NCBI taxonomy): Eukaryota > Viridiplantae > Streptophyta > Magnoliopsida > Gentianales > Gentianaceae > Gentiana > Gentiana straminea. Next base: position 4,085,458 of record JAVUPR010000114.1, read on the forward strand.
ATGTACTGAATGGAAAAACAGAGAATTAAATCCACTTTTAAGCAATTAATTCTCACATTCATAACAGGAGGGGGGAGAAGCATGAAATAAAGAGGCTGAGAAGAACCTGAAGAGTGTGTCTGAAAAATGATAAGAGTGAATTATTCTTGTACTTTGTCCTCGGCTAGCACTAATACAACTTGCAGTGAACAACTGATATGAAAAAAAAGAGTGCAATAGTTGTGCTAGTAAACTGCATTAGAAAAACTTAAAAGGACACCAGTAAAACCTGCTCACAACATATAGTATAAGGAATTGTGTCACCAACAGGGCAACCAGTGACATATCCATTTTGTCTCATCCAAATGGCCACTGTAGGAAAAGAAAACCAGCACATTCCTAAAATACTTAATTCACCAGAACAACTTCCAAAGGTTTAATATATAGACAAAACATAGTCCAATTCAGCATTGTTATTACTAAGCAAATTAATCTAAGCAAATTAATCTCATCATTAGAAAAGAAATAAGGGATAATGGGATAAAGGAACAAGAAGCACCCTACCTGAAGCCAATTTACGACATAATGTGGAAAGTTGGAGAGAAAAAAAACCCAGATTGGGATTAAATTGTTTACCAGACACAATATCATGCACTTTTTGGCATTTCATCGAGCACTTTATGGCCAACTTCTGAATGTTTAGATTGAGTCCCATAAGGCTGGTCAGTTTCTCTATCCTCGTTTGAAATAACATCAACACATCCAGAAGGACCGTCATTTCCATCATGAGATCCAAACTATTCTCCCTTGAACCAGGAAAAGAGAAATTAAATTCCATAGTTGTTTCACAACAATCTGGACCTAAGTTGAGATTTCTAGCAGATTGGACATCTGAAATGCCTTTTTATGCCTTAGATAACATCGAATCTTCGTCAGAAATAGGATTTCAGTGTGTGATTTTTGAGCCAAACCTACCACATTTGACTGCTCTGATTGTGCAATCGAGCAGAGTAAAACAATCGAGCGCGGAGATTCCCTTACAAGATTCGTGTACGGACTGTTACTCGAGCAGAAAAATCGAAAAAATTGGAGAATTGTAGAATCATCGATCATGATGAGAGCGAAGAGTTCCATGACATGGGAATGGAGGATGACGCTATCTCGTCAATACCCATTCTTTTTTTGATTCGGGGAAATTTTTTAGGTTATATAATAATTAATAAATGCACAGGTAAGAAATGAGATGTGAATAGAATATTTTTTTAAAAGTAAAAGCTTTGCTGGCGAGACCTAAAACCACCGGAAAAATTGAACAAATAGCAGTGGATTTTTAAAAGCCGCCGCTAGATGAATATAAGCCCTGAAAAGAGAAAAGAAAAGGTTTCATACGTACAAGAACGAAATGACATATGGTATACTAGACCTTCTGGTCTTTGCTTTTTTTTTTTTTTTTTTTTTTTTTTTTGGAATGTTTACCAACCAGATTAATTGTACACAAAAAGTCTATAAATATAGGCAATACAATGGAGCAAGTGCTGTTTATTCCAATTAAATGATTACGACATTTCATATAAAATTAAGAACTAATATTGCCACAGACGTTATACTCCCTTCCCTTCGTTTCGATTTAACTGCCGTAGTTGTCAAAAACACAAATTATTAAAAAGAGTAGATAATGCTCAACTGAACGTCAAAATGACAATAACAACCATTGAATATAATTAATTCAATGTTGTTTTCAATCTCACATCCTTTCATAAATAATGGTAGATGTAAAAAAATACAATAAAAAATGTTTTGAAAATATAACTACGATAGATAAAAATGAATTTTTTATTTTAACAAATACAACGGATAAATAGGAACGGAGGGAGTATTGTGAAGTTTCCCAACGATCCTGAGGTCAACTGCAAGAAGCAAAAGTATGTCTAACTAATGCAAGTGGCTGGCAACAGGATATTCATATAATTCAGTAAACAGGCTGGCTTGCATATTCTTAATTTGCTCTATATATGTTGACCAAAAAAAATCAAACAGCAATAACACAGAATAAATGTGCCGGAGAATGTTACTAGCTATATTCAAGTTTTCTTGTTTTCATACTGGTGATTTCTTCTCAAACATCTGGAGGTCAAAAACATTCGTCGCTGTCGTCATCATCGCCGCCATTTATTGTACTAAATAGGCGAGGTTTTATATTTTGGAAGCGTAGGGTGCTATATTCTTTTTTATGAAGCAGGATTTTTCCACACCTAGTTTGCCACTCATAGGTTTTAAGGAGGCAGGGTTACGTTTCGTCGACGTCTTTTGGTATAAGGAGGCAGGGTTACGTTCCGTCGACGTCTTTTGGCATAGAGGAGAGCCATGATACGACATTGTACAAACCTTTTACAGTCTTATTAATAAAATGTTTTGTTTACTAAAAAAAAATAAAATTTATGGAGGTCATTTTCTTCATGGTAGCATTTTGTGTTGGCCAAGAGGCTTTCTATGTATAATATAATAGGAAATTTAGTGTTCCCATTTCCCAAACACTGTATCAAAACTTCTCCATCGCAATAATAGTAAGCATTTATTCCTTTATTTTTTTAGGAAAGTATTTATTCCTTATCAATTTTTGTTATTATTTCGTCGATGGTGTTGTTTGTGAATAATTTCTACATACTTATAAAATAGGCTTATGATTGAGTTTAAATGGTTTAAAAAGAGTTTGAATTACACAATATTGTATCCCCTCTTGACAATTTAAGTTGTACACAGATGCTTGAAGAAGAACTAAAGAAAAAAATATGAACACTTGATTTTCATACAAATAGAAAATCAAATAGAAATGCATTCATCTTCAAGACCAAATGCATAGGGGTTGAGGAGAGATGTCAATGGAGATTCAAGTTATACTGGGGAGTGGTTCACCGGTGTTCTTATTCAGCCTATTCTTAATCCATTATTTTGGAGTTGGGAGGGTCTTGATCGGTGGCTGCCTTCGGTGGATTTTCAGATAAGAAAACAAAATATTTTTTTTTTTTGGAAGGAAAACATAATATTTTTTAAAACGATTTTGTTTTATTGTTAAAAAAAACACTTTGTACCTCGATGATTTCTTTTTGTACCTCGATGATTTCTTTAAAATTTATGATGTTACCCCTGGTGACTCCGATCTTTGGATCCATACCACTTGATAGTTGTTAGAAAACTTGAATAAAGATAAAGATTGTTAAAAAAAATCATAAGTTAAATATTTTGTTATCGTTTGCACTCGGGTTGCCGTAACAAAACAGGATTTGAAGGGGTAGTGCCAACTCGTGGGGAGCCCCCGAAGCTAAACGTCGCCAGTTGAACGCATGCACATGTGAAATGATGCAATCAAATTCATGCACCTATGAAGTGGTGTACCTCTTCAAACGAATGCATGCATCTGCGAACGGGTTTTCATGTAGAAGTACCTCACTTCATGTATGGGGTACCTTGGCTTATTAAAGGCACCAGATTGCAATCAAAATCATTTTATTGTTGAAACGCATCATCAAAATTTTTTTGAGTGCCCTCTGGTTCAATCAGACGAGTCACCGTCTGACCAAACATCTCCGTTGTATCCTGAAAGAGATTTTCGTGTGATTTCCAAGTGACGTTAAATGTTTAGGAGGAACATCTCTTATAAGAAAACGCATTCAGCGTGCCTTGGAGTATTCATATTTTTCTATTTTTATTCTGAGTATTAATTTTCCCCTTCTCTTGATTAGCTCAGGTGCAAGCACTCATTGATATATAGAAATGATTACAAAGGATAGATTTATTGATAACAAAAATTGCAGAGAACAGAATAGTACTATGTGAGATCTAGCAGCAGATTTGACTTTAATTAATGAGGTGTCAACCAATTGAATTTGTTTTGTTGGGAAAGAATTTGGAACTGGGAAGAGGTTTGGTAAAACCGTCTTTAATTTGATCACAAGATGGAACATGATGAACTGCTGGTGTCTCCTACAACACTTGATCTCTAACATAATGAACATCAATTTATATGTGCTTGCAGTTTGTGAAGGAAACATTGGATTGTAGGCTAAAGAGTTAGCAATGATGTTGTCACACCATGTGAGCGATTGTTTTGGTTGAAACACCAACCTTAAATTCAAACATGAGAGACTTGAGCCATTGAATTTCCACAGCCACATTAGCCAATGCTCGATATTCTGATTCAGTACTTGATCTAGACACCACCTGATGTTTCTTTGAACTCCATGAGACAAGGAATCCTTCTAGATATACATAATACATAGCTATTGACCGTCCGTCAACAATGTCACATCCCTACTCAGCATCACTGAATCCTATAATTGTGAGAGCATGCCTAGGTTGAAAATGCAAGCCATAGTTTAGTGTGCCTTTGACATTGCGTAAAAGATGTTTGAGAGCATTCCAATAGATCATTTTGGGTGCTTGCATATATCGTCTCAATCGATTCACAGCAAATGCAAGATCATGTCTTGTATAAGTAAGATACTGCAAAGCTCTAAGAATAATGCTAGACTGACTATGATTATTAGTATACTCTCATTAGAAATAATTGATATCAGAATTTGTAGTCATATGTGTAGGCACTCGTTTGGATGTTGTATATTCAACTTTTTGATCAATTAACTGGTTTATAAATGCTGAGTAAGATACAATCCACTCTGATTTTAGTAAGCTTGTAGTCCAAGGAAATGATAGAGTGGTCCAAGGTCCTTTAAAACGAATGTGGATTTAAGGGATGACACAAATTTTTTAATCAATTGATTGTCATTACAAGTGATTAGAATGTTATCTACACATACTAAGATGTACATAAATGCAAAACCTAAAGAATACACAAATAAGAATGTATCACACTTGGCTTAAGTGAATCCCCACACGAGTAGCTGCATTTTGAGTTCATCAAACCAGGCTCATGGTGTTTGTTTTAGTCCAAACATGTCCTTCCTTAAATGAAAAACATGATTAGTTCTGATAGGATCCCCAAACCCCTCTGCTGTGGCTGAACACAGATTTACGCAACGTTCCATTCATACATGCATTATTTTTACACCCATGTGTCATAATACTTCATCAGTTGTAAAATATAAGTCATCATAGAATTTCGTATAGATTAAGAAAATAGTTTAGTATCATTAATGTATGGAAAAAATGCCTAATACACCATTTGACTATCATAAATGCATATATGTGAAGTGAGTAAAAGTGGTTAGATAGATATAAATTAAGGATAAGATGAAGAAAAATGTTAGAAAATTTTCCTCAAAATATTATGAATGACTTATATTATAACAAAAGGATGACTTATATTTGAAATGGATGAATTACTATATTTCGTCCTTTTGACTTTGTCCACTTGGTTTATTTTATTTTTCAATAATGTGGCCTTGATGCCATGTTAAAATTTACACGTAAATCTTGTCGTCCCCTTTGTTTATTTTATTGTCCTTTATCTTTTCATTTTCTGGTTAGAGTTTTTGCTTTTTTAATTTAATTTTATTGTGTTGTTGTGTGTGGATGGGGTTTGGTAGTTATGGATACTCCGTATGGGCTCACCTTCTTATTCAAATAGCATTAATTGTGTTGTTGAGACTTTAGACATGTCGGGGTGAAGACTATAAGGAAAAGTGACCTCAGGGTTTGAATTTTATCTCCAGATTCAAATGTTATGAGCAGTCTGCTTATATATATATATATAAAAATTATTATACAACTAAATGTTTGTATTCTAACTTTCTCCGGATATGAAAGCATTGAATATTTTGTTAGCTTTTCTTTTGCTTCACCATCTCCGATGGCCGGACAAGGTTTCTGTTGCCGGAGCAGGCAGGCCGACAACTTTCTCCACAGGGATCTTTTATGCACAATCGAAGAGGGTTGGCTTGCCTCCACCGTCACCTCCCATTCACAATCCTAATCACCAACCCGGCGAACCCACGTTCCCGCCAGAAATGCCCCTGCCCCCACAACCGCCGCCGCCTCCACCGCCTTCACCGCCACTACCGCTGTGACGCTGTCACCGCCGTCACCACCATAAGATGATCGTTACATGTCAAATACAGCATGGTTGAATGTATATTTTAGGTATATTTGAATCTTTATTACGCTTTTATGTCACTTGTCACGCGTTACCTTAATTATTTTAGGGTGTTTTAAAGAAGATGCTACTTCTTTCCATTGTTACATTATTGTTTAAACTTCATCAAATGAATTACGAGTGTTTTATCACCTCTCAGAATTATTCACCCGTGCAAAATAGTATACTTCACGCAACTATTTATTTATCTGAACGGTGTTCCAAATGATGATGAGTGATGACATCGACATTTTATACAAAATCAAGAAAGTGTTGGTGAAAGTTTTGTAGGAAAAATTAGTTGTCTGATTTCGTTTATAGTAATCTGTTTTTATCGTTTATAGAATTTTCCAAATAGAAAAATCAATGTTGAATAACAGAGATGAAGAAACAAATTTCTGAACATGTATTTCACATTTATACACACAACTGTACAACAATATTCACAGCAAATTGAACGACACAAAGCATTAGTAAATATGAAAATTTATTCGTTAGATTGAGGTGCGTAGATTCTTTGTCCTTAAGACTTTATTACCCCGATTAAATGCCCACGGTTATGGCAAGAAGTCTCCCAAGATACAACATTTTTTTCCCTGTTCTGGTTGCGGCACTTCAATGCGAACAATCGGCGAACTAATCCGGCTTTGAATATCTCTCACTATGCAAAATGAGTTTTTGCGAAATGTTTGTTTGCCTTATTCGAAGTTAAGAATGCGAGAAAATTGTTTGTGCAGATTTTCTAGAAGTATGCAAATGAATTTTCTATCTAAGTTTTCATTCGGGACAATGAGATTATATAAGCATTATGAAAAACTTTGGTAGAGGAAGCAACTGTTCGAAGTGGAAGTTATTAGTTGGAAATAACCGAATTTTGAACGGATGTCATTTCGTTCATGAACATAATTCGAACGGATGCATTGATTCAACAAGTTCGATCTGAACTGATATCTGCTTCGGCTCACATATATCACTCTACCTTTAGACTTTAATTTCTCATTCATCCGATATCAGAATCAAGTGATTCAAAAGCCTAATATCAACTACTATTTTAGTAGTTTCCAAAAATGTTTTTAGCTCCCGGAAATTCATTCCGTAACTCATCGAAATCCGGGCCTGAAGTTGACTATTCGTCACTTACACTTAAACCCATTTCGGAGCTAAAACATCATATAGTTCCAAGAATCCCCCACATGAATGAAAATTAATGCGGACTCTATAGAGATATCAAACGAGTTCTATTGCATCGGGCGAGGTGGTTTTGCCGCCTTGAACCTTTCTAGAAGAATACCATTGGACATACTCGGCTAAGCGGTGAACTAGGTCTTGGGCGGTCGGGCTTTGGTTCATGCCTAGACAATGATACCCACACAATAGACCCCTTGGCCTTCTCGAAGTTCTCATGGTTGTGTCCATTTAGGACCCGGAACACCTTGGTTTCAGAAAGTGTGTTAGAGAATTCAGCCCACAAACTCTTACTACGAAGCGACCCCACTTCCACTTACATAGGTGATCTCTTATAAAAAGTACTCAGCAATACCCACTTTGCTATACCAAGATATAAGAATCATTAAAAGCTTTATGCATAACCTGAACACTTCAGCAGACAACACTTTTGTTTTAACAGAATGGGTAAGTGCTAACTGTTCCTCATAACTTAGTTGTCCCTTTTGAACCATGATCTTGGGATCTCTAGTCACTATGGTTGGGTTGCCATTATAAGGGAACATGCGTAATAGGCTTCAATCCTATTCCATTTGTCAAAAATTTGACACCCGGTCTCTAGCTAAACCTTTTTATAAGCGGATCCGCAAGATTCTCCTTCGACTTTATACAATCGTGGAAATCAAACCATTAGAGATCCATTAATAAATGCTATTTTGTCTACGATGTATTATCGTGACTTACCATTTTTCATATTAATGTGTGCTTGTTCTATCACTTAACGACTATTACATGCTAATAACAGTGATAATATGAGCCACACGCAATTTCTTTCCAAGAATTGCAATATATTTCCAAGGATTCAACTCATTCCCGTTTCATTGCTTTCATTACATCATTTTATTTAGGTAAATTTACTTTACCAATCACCCCCACATTTCCAAGAAAATTATGAAGTTTAAGTCAAGAGGATATTCTGAATGTGTGAGACAAGGACACCACCATATATGGATGTAAACATATTCAGAAGTTCTTTTTAAAATGTTGACTCAACATACACAGATTCCTTAGAAGTACCTGATGAAGATTCATTACTTGCAGCCGTTATTTCAACAGTATCATTTGCAAATTTCCCATGTTTACAGGGAAGGAAATTCTGTGGCTAATCATTTAGCAAATATTGCTAGCTCTACACAGGAATCAAAACTTCTCAATTGTTTGCAATTAAATGGAACTCTTGGTCTGTTGATTTTAAGGGACTCTTTACAACTACCAGCTTTGAGGATTCAAAAAAGAAACAAGTAGACATGACACTTACAACTGGAAGCACTCTTCATTAAATAATGAGGAGTGCAAACAGGTTATATTCTTTCTATATTTCAGTTATTTTTTTTACCTTTTTTTGGTAAACTTAATTGAGAGCTGCATGTTGGATCATATATCCAATGTTGGGTTTATATGTGAAATAATTGTTATGTCGTAGACTGTCAATAAATGTTAGTCCGTTTTAAAGTGATCTACTACGGTTATAATTATTGGACTGTAACGTATCGCTAGGGCGTGGATCTTTAATGTGTAGAAACTCAGAGGTAATTTCTAATTTTATGATGGGTAAAATTGAAAAGACCTAATGAATATTTGATTATATAAGGGTGACTTATGGTCCCTAGGTCATACACTTTTTCCCACTCTCTTTTGACCCCATTATCACAAGAGAATAATACAGAGAACACAAAGGGTTCTTCTGACAAGAAACGGGAGGTGTATAGATCTGGAAGATCGATCCTACAACATCTACAGAGTCTTCCGCTGCTATGGATTCGGGTATGTTTGTAGATTAATATCGTTCTTTGTTTTTCAATAATTTAGCATAATCGATCCGGGAATAATGTGATTCAATCACATAAGGATTGTTCTAACAAATGGTATCGAGCTAGGGTTATGTTGAATTATCGAGAATCATTTTGTTTTGTATATATATGGTTGAATACAGTATTTGGTTCTGAAGGATTCTTTGCGGTTTTTTGTTTGATTTGGATAATCGTCTCCTTTTGCATGCTCGTTGCTTTCCGGTTCTTTTCTACGTCGCCGGCATTATTTTCTTTTAAATTAACATTCAGAAGCAAGTTTTGTTTGCATTTACATATATGCATTGGCCTTTGCCATGTTCCACGTGAATCCATGGTAACAGAACGGCGGCGGCGCTTGCTTTAGGTAGAATTCAGAATACGCATATTAGGGTTACAGTATTCCTCTTTTTTTTATTTTTTTATTTTTTTTTATTTTTTTTTAATTTTTAATTTGCTAATTAATAAATAATAATATTAAAAAAAAAATGGATACACAAAAGAGACAAATAGTGTTTAGGGTAAGATGTGTATCTCTTGCTGGCATGTATATACATATTAGATATTGCAGTTGTTTTGCAAAATTCGGACTTTAATAAAGGATTCAGTTTATTCTTTAGGATACATCAATTATATTATTAATAATATATTGATGATAAGGATGTGCGCATGTTACTTTTTTATGGGCTTCAATTAAATTTTTGTCAGACGGGCTTCAATTAAATTGGATCTTTTATTTACAATATAATTGATCCAAATATTAAGGTAATATGGTATGATCCGAGAAAAAATAAATAAATAAATAAAGCAAACCCTATTTCGGTAGACCTTTTCTTTAAAAGGTTATTACGGTAAAAACCAAACATTGATATATTGCGGTTTGGCATCTATTATGTCTCTAAGTGGATTTTGAAACGATATGTCGTCAAAGTGGCCTCTACGTGGAAATTTATTTACGGTGGGATGTAAAATGGTTTGTGTTTTTATAAATTCATGCGGATTGTATTTGGCCCAAAGGAAGGATATTGTTTGGCGAATTATAAATACACCGTGGTGATAAATACGTGACAATTTTTCGGTTTCCATGTGGATAATAGATGCGATCCAAAGATTGGTCTATTATTTGACATGACTTATTGTCAGTGTTTGATTACTACGCCAAGATGTCAATTACGAGTGTCGTGCCGGCATTTTGTGATGGGAAAATATATCATAAATTTGTTTGATTTTGGATATTCTTCGGATCTTATATATGTGAGCTTAAGGTTAATTAAGTTGTTATCTATTTACTTTTAAGTTTTGCTTTAAAGTATATTGACAAACATAAACCTAACCTTGGAAACGGCGCCAGAAAGCTGACGGACATTACCTAGGCTATACAGATCCTAACCGGCAGTGTACCGGGTCAAATTGTAGCTCTAGTCCGGAGAGTCAGAGTATCGTATCCACAGGGAAAACATGGTAATTCTTTTAAGTGGGGTTAAACACCAAGAAGCTATTATTAACTCGATCTAAGTCGCAGTTTTTACTTTTTCTTGGGTTAGATTAGTTAGTAATGTTAGAGTTAGATGTTAGTAAAACAGAAAATAAAACAAATAAATACTAATATAATATATATTTTTGGATCTAGCAAAGAATACTTTACTGAATCAATATCTTTTAGTAGAAATAAATGAGACAGATCTTCCTTTATTAAAGGTGTAAATTATATATGAATCGGTGTAGTCCTAAGCTAGACAACTCCTCCTCACACGAGCGTATGAAATTGTCATATGTCAAATGTCATCAGTCCAAGGTCCACAACTGCCCCATGCTAATCTTAGTTAGTCCGAACAGTACCGAGTACAAATCTACCCCGGATAAAAGAGGTTATTCCGTTCGTCGACGGCCGATGTTATTCAAGAGGCTCCGGTTGTCAAGCGGATCGATTTAACACAAACGGTGTAGTTTCAATTAAACTCGTGATTTTAACATTATTAAGATCTCGAGTACAAAGTTAATAAGATTTGTTTTTCTAGGACAAATCGCCCCCGGGTAGGAAATAGGATTCCGTTAATCGACGGCCATTTTTACCCTCCGGTTTTTCTATTTTTACTCATATCCCGACTTCTCCGGTCGGTTCATCGTCGAGTTATATGTGGTATTCATCCCGATTGATTACGTCATTCCGAATATGTTATCTTTACGTAGCGAAATAGAAAAAGATTCATTTTAACTCAATTTTAATCACTTTTACTTAAACATCATTCTTTTAACGAAAAGATCGAAATAATACGATTACATAACTTTGGCTAGTTATTAGATCTAGCATAATAACATTATAAAAAGTAAAAAGAAGAAAATAACAAACATAAACATAAATACTTCAGAAAAGTTACCCGATTACGTATCCGATTCGAAGTCGTATTCTTCTGGACATAACAACAACTTTAGCAACACCGGACTTCTGATAATTTCCCGAGCATTATCACGATACTACTCTATTTATTTATAAAAACATATATACATACATAGACATATGTATATACGGGCCCGAAAATAAAATAAAACGAGAAAAGAGATGAAGAACGGAGGTGAAGAAGAGGGGAATGGAAGAAATGGGAGGAGGTGGAGAAGAGAGATCTTGGCCAAGAGTGGCCAAGATGGGGCATCGATTCATCAGCTGAAGCTCTCATATATATAGGCAAAGTGTAAAGGCCGGACCGGTCCGGATAGGGGCAGGACCGGTCCGGATAGGGGCAGGACCGGTCCGGAAAAATGATTACTCCACATGCCTTAATCATAACCCATGTGCAGGCGGTTACAAACTAATGATTATATAAGTTATACGTAATCAATAGTTGTATATTAAACTTCTAAAATTCGTAACTTAAGTTGTAGACCTCCAAAAATTATGATCCAAATGTCATAATTAAGCTCTCGGAAAACTCTACAACTTTCATTAAGGACTCTTCTTTCTGAAAACGCCTTTTTGATGGGCCATTCCCATTACGTGTTGTTTTCGGGATTTTCCACTGATATGAACCGATTAGCCACTTGACCACCATTTGAGTTGTAGAAGTCCAATTGACTTGATTCAAAATGCGTTGAAAAGCTTACTTGAATATCTACAACTTTCATGAAGAAGTCATCCCATGAAAATGCCTCTAAGCTGGGTCAAATCTCTGTCGAAACAGGTTTTGGTTTTAAGTATGTAAGATAATTTGATCCATTTGAACTCGTAAGCTTGTGGCATCTTCTTCTAATCCTCTAAACACATCTTTTAGACTCAAAACATGTCGTTACGTGGAATCTTGGTCAATGTATAATCCTGCAATGAACCACCAAAATACCAAACGTAAATCCGACACGACACTCCGGTTACTAAACCGGTACAAAAACTAATAAAAATACGATAATTTATATAATAACTACTACTTATACATTTGAATAAAACTTAGTAATTTTGACTTGATTTGATACAATAATGCTCAAAATGGTATCAATATTGGGGTAAAATGTCGTAATAATGATCATAAATTTATCTCTCATCACAACCCCCTACTTAGCTTTTGGTCGTCCTCGATCAAAACAAGCGATAAAACAAAATGAATAAGAGATAAATTCATGAAGATAGAAGGTATAAGGAACAACTAGATAATACAACCATTAGAATTACAACCAGGCTTTAACCTCAATATAAGTGTATAACAGAGTGTGTGTGTGTGACAAGCCTTTTCAATTTCCACTATCCTCTCTTGAATAAATCAAGCAAAACACACAAATATCCATTCAGATGTACCCCTAATGACTTTCCTAGGTATAAGCGAATGAGTTCCACACAAAGTTCTTCCGAGTACTTATTAGGATAATCCCTAAAGCATATCATTCAGTTTATACTGGGGATAGTCAGAAGATAACTAAGTTTTCAACCATTCTTAAACATTTTTTTTTTGATGAGTTTAATTTCACATTTGTAGCATATGCCTTCATTCCCAGCAATAGGACATTTCGTGATAACACCCTAGCTGGACTACTATCATCAGGCAGTCGGGAGCTTTTAAACCTCATAGTGATATAGGACGTTTCGTGATAACGCCCTACTGCACTCAAATCATTGGTAGCTACAACCGGCATATATATAGTTCATCTCTTTCTTTTTTTCTTTTCTTTTTTTTTTTCTTTTCATAAACTTAACTTATATCATTTCTATCACATTCAAACCTTCAGATATTCACACTACACGTTCAAAAGTTAGGTACTAAGTTACTGCTATTATAGGATAAATCACTAGAATACTGAATGGATACAGTTTAAAATTTTCGCTTCAATATCAAAGGCTTACGTGAAGGAATTCATGTTACACAAATATATTTGGAATTACAATGCACTTACGGTTCACATTGGTTATACACATCCAAATTGATCATTATATCTTCAAATCCATGAAATATATACCTTATACAATTTATTTTAATCAACTAAATAATGCTCGAAAAAAATCGAAAACTAAGGGATTTATTGATACAAAATAAACATTAATGCCATTGCTAGACCAACGACTCCACTCCCCACTTACGAACTTACATTGTCCTCAATGTAAAGTGAGTGTAAATTAGTTGTTGGGAAAGCAATGGTGCACTAAAACAAGTCAAAACAAATACTCGGATGATAAAAAAGGGTGGGTGGGTGGGTTAAAGTTATGACCTCCTCAATTCCATAGTATTTGAACTAATACATGTCACACGTTATTTGAAATTTAAAACAGACTAGATCATGATATGTAACGTATGGCAAAGTATTAACTCTGAGTCTTTTATACCCAGATCCTTAAGGGTTATTTCAAATCGTTCTAACAACCTAAGTCTAAGAAATGATGCATTTGAATTTTCTCTTTTTTTTCCATCAGGATTTTCGGATAACCACCTAATCATTCCCTTTTTTAATGACATTCAAACATTCATCCTGAGACTTGGTGAAACAAAATGAAAATCAATCCGAAGTATTACCAAAGTATCATCCAAAGTATGAGTAATTATTATATTTAACATTTTTACGGGTTGCCTCCCGGTAGCGCTTTTGGTTAACGTCGTTTGCTCGACCAAAATGATAAGGATTAACTAATATAATATACTAAACAAAACGGGATACTTCTAACAATTACTCACAAAAGCACGTAACAATTAAGCACATAATCCACTAAAAATAAATGCTTAAGGAGTAAAAAGGAAGGATAGTACCCGTCATTGACTACATTTATAGTCTATAGCCAGACTTTACCGTGCTTCAGTTTTTAAGGCACTGGTGGTGGGTTATCCTCACGCACCGCATCCTTCTTCAATACCGGTTTCCAACAGAGGTTAGACAATTTCCACCAATCCAAACGATTCTTGACCTTTTTCTTTGATTTTTGAGCTTTCGGTTTACGAGCTTTCACATTATTGCTGGAGTCATCTTCTTCAACTACCTGCATGTTAGTACGATCCAAAACAAAAAAAAAACACCAAGTGTACACACAAGAACAAGATTCTAGTGTAATGCATGGATATTTCAATGAATTGTAAGTGTTGAAGACAACGCTCTCATGATTAACCCCCAAACTTCTCCCTTACTAAAATCATCAAGAAAACATACATACTTTTTATCCAACTTCATCTTTGTAATAGGGATAGAATGTATACCTCCCTTACCCTTGTCATTAGATGAATATGGTAAAGCTTCCTCGAATGACTGTGTTTCATCATTCTGTACATTTTTCTTCAAAATATGCATTGGATATGGTGTTGCCTTATCTGGTTGAACCGAGGTGAATTTGGGTTGAGGCGGATAAGGTTCGGTTTGAATTGGCCCTTTCAAACTTGGTTCCTTCCAACCTGCTTCCAAATCTGATTATTTCTATTTTTATTTTATTTATTAATATTCCCTTGGGCATGATCAAGCCCTCGTTCAGGTGTTTCATCACTAGTTTCAGTTATTCTCGTATTTCGATTTGAAAATGATACTTGGTCAGGATTTCCCTGACTGATATGACCGCGTTTACTCTCTACTCTTAACCGCCTTTCGTAAGTGTTTAAATCAGCCTATAAGGAGTGAGTGGGGCCTTACCACTTCTGGTCATCAACTATCGAAAAATAGAAAAATAACTTGAAATAGATAAAACCTGAATCAGATGGTGTTTCATTACTGATTTCGGCCGTTTTCATAACTCGATTTGACAATTCTTGTGGAATAGAAAATAACACGAAATCGATAAAAAAAACCACATTTTTTTTTCTCTCGGTAATTACCGAGTGTATTTTTTTTTTTTAATTGGTATCTTACCAATAGGTAGGTACCAACAAAAATAAACGAACCGCGTTTACTTTCTACTATCGAAAATAGAAAATAACTCGAATTTAATAGAAGAAGAAAATTGGTAACTAAAAGAAGGTAGATACCAACGGAAAAATTAAAAAAAAATGTGATAAGAAGAGTGTTGAATTATCCTCGAGAATTTTGGGCTAATACAAGTAGTAACCCTAGACACAAACAAAGAAATTAGCGACGTTTTCCCCGTCAACGGCGCCAAAATACTGACAGACCTAAACCTAACCTTGGAAACGGCGCCAGAAAGCTGACGGACATTACCTAGGCTATACAGATCCTAACCGGCAGTGTACCGGGTCAAATTGTAGCTCTAGTCTGGTGAGTCAGGTCGTATTCCTCAGGGAAAACATGGTAATTCTTTTAAGTGGGGTTAAACACCAAGAAGCTATTATTAACTCGATCTAAGTCGCAATTTTATAACACGATTACTACTATTCTAACCAACATAAAATAAATGCGTAATTTAAAAGTTATTCTAATATAATATATATAGATATATAAATATATATAGATGTACATAAATAGTAAATATATATATATATATATATATATATATATATATATATATATATATATATATATATATATATATATATATATAAATAAATATATAGATACCAATATATAGTTTACAAACTAAACTAGCCGCGTTGGCTTGCCTCCACCGTCACCTCCCATTCACAATCCTAATCACCAACCCGGCGAACCCACCTTCCCGCCAGAAATGCCCCTGCCCCCACAACCGCCGCCGCCTCCACCGCCTTCACCGCCACTACCGCTGTGACGCTGTCACCGCCGTCACCACCATAAGATGATCGTTACATGTCAAATACAGCATGGTTGAATGTATATTTTAGGTATATTTGAATCTTTATTATGCTATTGTCACTTGTCACGCGTTACCTTAATTATTTTAGGGTGTTTTAAAGAAGATGCTACTTCTTTCCATTGTTACATTATTGTTTAAACTTCATCAAATGAATTACGAGTGTTTTATCACCTCTCAGAATTATTCACCCGTGCAAAATAGTATACTTCACGCAACTATTTATTTATCTGAACGGTGTTCCAAATGATGATGAGTGATGACATCGACATTTTATACAAAATCAAGAAAGTGTTGGTGAAAGTTTTGTAAGAAAAATTAGTTGTCTGATTTCGTTTATAGTAATCTGTTTTTATCGTTTATAGAATTTTCCAAATAGAAAAATCAATGTTGAATAACAGAGATGAAGAAACAAATTTCTGAACATGTATTTCACATTTATACACACAACTGTACAACAATATTCACAGCAAATTGAACGACACAAAGCATTAGTAAATATGAAAATTTATTCGTTAGATTGAGGTGCGTAGATTGCTGTCCTTAAGACTTTATTACCCCGATTAAATGCCCACGGTTATGGCAAGAAGTCTCCCAAGATACAACATTTTTTTCCCTGTTCTGGTTGCGGCACTTCAATGCGAACAATCGGCGAACTAATCCGGCTTTGAATATCTCTCACTATGCAAAATGAGTTTTTGCAGAAATGTTTGTTTGCCTTATTCAGAAGTTAAGAATGCAGAAAATTGTTTGTGCAGATTTTCTAGAAGTATGCAAATGAATTTTCTATCTAAGTTTTCATTCAGGACAATGAGATTATATAAGCATTATGAAAAACTTTGGTAGAGGAAGCAACTGTTCAGAAGTGGAAGTTATTAGTTGGAAATAACCGAATTTTGAACGGATGTCATTCTGTTCATGAACATAATTCGAACAGATGCATTGATTCAACAAGTTCGATCTGAACTGATATCTGCTTCGGCTCACATATATCACTCTACCTTTAGACTTTAATTTCTCATTCATCCGATATCAGAATCAAGTGATTCAAAAGCCTAATATCAACTACTATTTTAGTAGTTTCCAAAAATGTTTTTAGCTCCCGGAAATTCATTCCGTAACTCATCGAAATCCGGGCCTGAAGTTGACTATTCGTCACTTACACTTAAACCCATTTCGGAGCTAAAACATCATATAGTTCCAAGAATCCCCCACATGAATGAAAATTAATGCAGACTCTATAGAGATATCAAACAGAGTTCTATTGCATCGGGCGAGGTGGTTTGCTGCCTTGAACCTTTCCTAGAAGAATACCATTGGACATACTCGGCTAAGCAGTGAACTAGGTCTTGAACTGGTCAGGCTTTGGTTCATGCCTAGACAATGATACCCACACAATAGACCCCTTGGCCTTCTCGAAGTTCTCATGGTTGTGTCCATTTAGGACCCGGAACACCTTGGTTTCAGAAAGTGTGTTAGAGAATTCAGCCCACAAACTCTTACAGAAGCGACCCCACTTCCACTTACATAGGTGATCTCTTATAAAAAGTACTCAGCAATACCCACTTTGCTATACCAAGATATAAGAATCATTAAAAGCTTTATGCATAACCTGAACACTTCAGCAGACAACACTTTTGTTTTAACGAATGGGTAAGTGCTAACTCGTTCCTCATAACTTAGTTGTCCCTTTTGAACCATGATCTTGGGATCTCTAGTCACTATGGTTGGGTTGCCATTATAAGGGAACATGCGTAATAGGCTTCAATCCTATTCCATTTGTCAAAAATTTGACACCCGGTCTCTAGCTAAACCTTTTTATAAGCGGATCCGCAAGATTCTCCTTCGACTTTATACAATCGTGGAAATCAAACCATTAGAGATCCATTAATAAATGCTATTTTGTCTACGATGTATTATCGTGACTTACCATTTTTCATATTAATGTGTGCTTGTTCTATCACTTAACGACTATTACATGCTAATAACAAGTGATAATATGAGCCACACGCAATTTCTTTCCAAGAATTGCAATATATTTCCAAGGATTCAACTCATTCCCGTTTCATTGCTTTCATTACATCATTTTATTTAGGTAAATTTACTTTACCAATCACCCCCACATTTCCAAGAAAATTATGAAGTTTAAGTCAAGAGGATATTCTGAATGTGTGAGACAAGGACACCACCATATATGGATGTAAACATATTCGAAGTTCTTTTTAAAATGTTGACTCAACATACACAGATTCCTTAGAAGTACCTGATGAAGATTCATTACTTGCAGCCGTTATTTCAACAGTATCATTTGCAAATTTCCCATGTTTACAGGGAAGGAAATTCTGTGGCTAATCATTTAGCAAATATTGCTAGCTCTACACAGGAATCAAAACTTCTCAATTGTTTGCAATTAAATGGAACTCTTGGTCTGTTGATTTTAAGGGACTCTTTACAACTACCAGCTTTGAGGATTCAAAAAAGAAACAAGTAGACATGACACTTACAACTGGAAGCACTCTTCATTAAATAATGAGGAGTGCAAACAAAGTTATATTCTTTCTATATTTCAGGTTATTTTTTTTACCTTTTTTTGGTAAACTTAATTGAGAGCTGCATGTTGGATCATATATCCAATGTTGGGTTTATATGTGAAATAATTGTTATGTCGTAGACTGTCAATAAATGTTAGTCCGTTTTAAAGTGATCTACTACGGTTATAATTATTGGACTGTAACGTATCGCTAGGGCGTGGATCTTTAATGTGTAGAAACTCAGAGGTAATTTCTAATTTTATGATGGGTAAAATTGAAAAGACCTAATGAATATTTGATTATATAAGGGTGACTTATGGTCCCTAGGTCATACACTTTTTCCCACTCTCTTTTGACCCCATTATCACAAGAGAATAATACAGAGAACACAAAGGGTTCTTCTGACAAGAAACGGGAGGTGTATAGATCTGGAAGATCGATCCTACAACATCTACAGAGTCTTCCGCTGCTATGGATTCGGGTATGTTTGTAGATTAATATCGTTCTTTGTTTTTCAATAATTTAGCATAATCGATCCGGGAATAATGTGATTCAATCACATAAGGATTGTTCTAACAAATGGTATCAGAGCCAGGTTATGTTGAATTATCGAGAATCATTTTGTTTTGTATATATATGGTTGAATACAGTATTTGGTTCTGAAGGATTCTTTGCGGTTTTTTGTTTGATTTGGATAATCGTCTCCTTTTGCATGCTCGTTGCTTTCCGGTTCTTTTCTACGTCGCCGGCATTATTTTCTTTTAAATTAACATTCAGAAGCAAGTTTTGTTTGCATTTACATATATGCATTGGCCTTTGCCATGTTCCACGTGAATCCATGGTAACAGAACGGCGGCGGCGCTTGCTTTAGGTAGAATTCAGAATACGCATATTAGGGTTACAGTATTCCTCTTTTTTTTTTTATTTTATTTTTTTTTTAATTTTTAATTTGCTAATTAATAAATAATAATATTAAAAAAAAAATGGATACACAAAAGAGACAAATAGTGTTTAGGGTAAGATGTGTATCTCTTGCTGGCATGTATATACATATTAGATATTGCAGTTGTTTTGCAAAATTCGGACTTTAATAAAGGATTCAGTTTATTCTTTAGGATACATCAATTATATTATTAATAATATATTGATGATAAGGATGTGCGCATGTTACTTTTTTATGGGCTTCAATTAAATTTTTGTCAGACGGGCTTCAATTAAATTGGATCTTTTATTTACAATATAATTGATCCAAATATTAAGGTAATATGGTATGATCCGAGAAAAAATAAATAAATAAATAAAGCAAACCCTATTTCGGTAGACCTTTTCTTTAAAAGGTTATTACGGTAAAAACCAAACATTGATATATTGCGGTTTGGCATCTATTATGTCTCTAAGTGGATTTTGAAACGATATGTCGTCAAAGTGACCTCTACGTGGAAATTTATTTACGGTGGGATGTAAAATGGTTTGTGTTTTTATAAATTCATGCGGATTGTATTTGGCCCAAAGGAAGGATATTGTTTGGCAGAATTATAAATACACCTGTGGTGATAAATACGTGACAATTTTTCGGTTTCCATGTGGATAATAGATGCGATCCAAAGATTGGTCTATTATTTGACATGACTTATTGTCAGTGTTTGATTACTACGCCAAGATGTCAATTACGAGTGTCGTGCCGGCATTTTGTGATGGGAAAATATATCATAAATTTGTTTGATTTTGGATATTCTTCGGATCTTATATATGTGAGCTTAAGGTTAATTAAGTTGTTATCTATTTACTTTTAAGTTTTGCTTTAAAGTATATTGACAAACCTAAACCTAACCTTGGAAACGGCGCCAGAAAGCTGACGGACATTACCTAGGCTATACAGATCCTAACCGGCAGTGTACCGGGTCAAATTGTAGCTCTAGTCCGGAGAGTCAGAGTATCGTATCCACAGGGAAAACATGGTAATTCTTTTAAGTGGGGTTAAACACCAAGAAGCTATTATTAACTCGATCTAAGTCGCAGTTTTTACTTTTTCTTGGGTTAGATTATTAGATCAGTTAGATTAGTTAGTAATGTTAGAGTTAGATGTTAGTAAAACAGAAAATAAAACAAATAAATACTAATATAATATATATTTTTGGATCTAGCAAAGAATACTTTACTGAATCAATATCTTTTAGTAGAAATAAATGAGACAGATCTTCCTTTATTAAAGGTGTAAATTATATATGAATCGGTGTAGTCCTAAGCTAGACAACTCCTCCTCACACGAGCGTATGAAATTGTCATATGTCAAATGTCATCAGTCCAAGGTCCACAACTGCCCCATGCTAATCTTAGTTAGTCCGAAGCAGTACCGAGTACAAATCTACCCCGGATAAAAGAGGTTATTCCGTTCGTCGACGGCCGATGTTATTCAAGAGGCTCCGGTTGTCAAGCGGATCGATTTAACACAAACGGTGTAGTTTCAATTAAACTGTGATTTTAACATTATTAAGATCTCGAGTACAAAGTTAATAAGATTTGTTTTTCTAGGACAAATCTGCCCCCGGGTAGGAAATAGGATTCCGTTAATCAGACGGCCATTTTTACCCTCCGGTTTTTCTATTTTTACTCATATCCTGACTTCTCTGGTCAGTTCATCGTCAGGTTATATGTGGTATTCATCCTGATTGATTACGTCATTCCGAATATGTTATCTTTACGTAGCGAAATAGAAAAAGATTCATTTTAACTCAATTTTAATCACTTTTACTTAAACATCATTCTTTTAACGAAAAGATCGAAATAATACGATTACATAACTTTGGCTAGTTATTAGATCTAGCATAATAACATTATAAAAAGTAAAAAGAAGAAAATAACAAACATAAACATAAATACTTCAGAAAAGTTACCCGATTACAGATGCTGATTCAGAAGTCGTATTCTTCTGGACATAACAACAACTTTAGCAACACCGGACTTCTGATAATTTCCCGAGCATTATCACGATACTACTCTATTTATTTATAAAAACATATATACATACATAGACATATGTATATACGGGCCCGAAAATAAAATAAAACGAGAAAAGAGATGAAGAACGGAGGTGAAGAAGAGGGGAATGGAAGAAATGGGAGGAGGTGGAGAAGAGAGATCTTGGCCAAGAGTGGCCAAGATGGGGCATCGATTCATCATTTGAAGCTCTCATATATATAGGCAAAGTGTAAAGGCCGGACCGGTCCGGATAGGGGCGGGACCGGTCCGGGAAAGGCGAGGACCGGTCCGGAAAAATGATTACTCCACATGCCTTAATCATAACCCATGTGCAGGCGGTTACAAACTAATGATTATATAAGTTATACGTAATCAATAGTTGTATATTAAACTTCTAAAATTCGTAACTTAAGTTGTAGACCTCCAAAAATTATGATCCAAATGTCATAATTAAGCTCTCGGAAAACTCTACAACTTTCATTAAGGACTCTTCTTTCTGAAAACGCCTTTTTGATGGGCCATTCCCATTACGTGTTGTTTTCGGGATTTTCCACTGATATGAACCGATTAGCCACTTGACCACCATTTGAGTTGTAGAAGTCCAATTGACTTGATTCAAAATGCGTTGAAAAGCTTACTTGAATATCTACAACTTTCATGAAGAAGTCATCCCATGAAAATGCCTCTAATTTGGGTCAAATCTCTCGTCGAAACAGTTTTGGTTTTAAGTATGTAAGATAATTTGATCCATTTGAACTCGTAAGCTTGTGGCATCTTCTTCTAATCCTCTAAACACATCTTTTAGACTCAAAACATGTCGTTACGTGGAATCTTGGTCAATGTATAATCCTGCAATGAACCACCAAAATACCAAACGTAAATCCGACACGACACTCCGGTTACTAAACCGGTACAAAAACTAATAAAAATACGATAATTTATATAATAACTACTACTTATACATTTGAATAAAACTTAGTAATTTTGACTTGATTTGATACAATAATGCTCAAAATGGTATCAATATTGGGGTAAAATGTCGTAATAATGATCATAAATATATCTCTCATCACAACCCCCTACTTAGCTTTTGGTCGTCCTCGATCAAAACAAGCGATAAAACAAAATGAATAAGAGATAAATTCATGAAGATAGAAGGTATAAGGAACAACTAGATAATACAACCATTAGAATTACAACCAGGCTTTAACCTCAATATAAGTGTATAATAGAGTGTGTGTGTGACAAGCCTTTTCAATTTCCACTATCCTCTCTTGAATAAATCAAGCAAAACACACAAATATCCATTCAGACAGCCCTAATGACTTTCCTAGGTATAAGCAGTAACAGTTCCACACAAAGTTCTTCCGAGTACTTATTAGGATAATCCCTAAAGCATATCATTCAGTTTATACTGGGGATAGTCAGAAGATAACTAAGTTTTCAACCATTCTTAAACATTTTTTTTTTGATGAGTTTAATTTCACATTTGTAGCATATGCCTTCATTCCCAGCAATAGGACATTTCGTGATAACACCCTAGCTGGACTACTATCATCAGGCAGTCGGGAGCTTTTAAACCTCATAGTGATATAGGACGTTTCGTGATAACGCCCTACTGCACTCAAATCATTGGTAGCTACAACCGGCATATATATAGTTCATCTCTTTCTTTTTTTCTTTTTTTTTTTTTTTTCTTTTCATAAACTTAACTTATATCATTTCTATCACATTCAAACCTTCAGATATTCACAGTACACGTTCAAAAGTTAGGTACTAAGTTACTGCTATTATAGGATAAATCACTAGAATACTGAATGGATACAGTTTAAAATTTTCGCTTCAATATCAAAGGCTTACGTGAAGGAATTCATGTTACACAAATATATTTGGAATTACAATGCACTTACGGTTCACATTGGTTATACACATCCAAATTGATCATTATATCTTCAAATCCATGAAATATATACCTTATACAATTTATTTTAATCAACTAAATAATGCTCGAAAAAAATCGAAAACTAAGGGATTTATTGATACAAAATAAACATTAATGCCATTGCTAGACCAACGACTCCACTCCCCACTTACGAACTTACATTGTCCTCAATGTAAAGTGAGTGTAAATTAGTTGTTGGGAAAGCAATGGTGCACTAAAACAAGTCAAAACAAATACTCGGATGATAAAAAAGGGTGGGTGGGTGGGTTAAAGTTATGACCTCCTCAATTCCATAGTATTTGAACTAATACATGTCACACGTTATTTGAAATTTAAAACGGACTAGATCATGATATGTAACGTATGGCAAAGTATTAACTCGAGTCTTTTATACCCGGATCCTTAAGGGTTATTTCAAATCGTTCTAACAACCTAAGTCTAAGAAATGATGCATTTGAATTTTCTCTTTTTTTTCCATCAGGATTTTCGGATAACCACCTAATCATTCCCTTTTTTAATGACATTCAAACATTCATCCTGAGACTTGGTGAAACAAAATGAAAATCAATCCGAAGTATTACCAAAGTATCATCCAAAGTATGAGTAATTATTATATTTAACATTTTTACGGGTTGCCTCCCGGTAGCGCTTTTGGTTAACGTCGTTTGCTCGACCAAAATGATAAGGATTAACTAATATAATATACTAAACAAAACGGGATACTTCTAACAATTACTCACAAAAGCACGTAACAATTAAGCACATAATCCACTAAAAATAAATGCTTAAGGAGTAAAAAGGAAGGATAGTACCCGTCATTGACTACATTTATAGTCTATAGCCAGACTTTACCGTGCTTCAGTTTTTAAGGCACTGGTGGTGGGTTATCCTCACGCACCGCATCCTTCTTCAATACCGGTTTCCAACAGAGGTTAGACAATTTCCACCAATCCAAACGATTCTTGACCTTTTTCTTTGATTTTTGAGCTTTCGGTTTACGAGCTTTCACATTATTGCTGGAGTCATCTTCTTCAACTACCTGCATGTTAGTACGATCCAAAACAAAAAAAAAACACCAAGTGTACACACAAGAACAAGATTCTAGTGTAATGCATGGATATTTCAATGAATTGTAAGTGTTGAAGACAACGCTCTCATGATTAACCCCCAAACTTCTCCCTTACTAAAATCATCAAGAAAACATACATACTTTTTATCCAACTTCATCTTTGTAATAGGGATAGAATGTATACCTCCCTTACCCTTGTCATTAGATGAATATGGTAAAGCTTCCTCGAATGACTGTGTTTCATCATTCGTACCTTTTTCTTCAAAATATGCATTGGATATGGTGTTGCCTTATCTGGTTGAACCGAGGTGAATTTGGGTTGAGGCGGATAAGGTTCGGTTTGAATTGGCCCTTTCAAACTTGGTTCCTTCCAACCTGCTTCCAAATCTGATTATTTCTATTTTTATTTTATTTATTAATATTCCCTTGGGCATGATCAAGCCCTCGTTCAGGTGTTTCATCACTAGTTTCAGTTATTCTCGTATTTTGATTTGAAAATGATACTTGGTCAGGATTTCCCTGACTGATATGACCGCGTTTACTCTCTACTCTTAACTGCCTTTCGTAAGTGTTTAAATCAGGCCTATAAGGAGTGAGTGGGGCCTTACCACTTCTGGTCATCAACTATCGAAAAATAGAAAAATAACTTGAAATAGATAAAACCTGAATCAGATGGTGTTTCATTACTGATTTCGGCCGTTTTCATAACTCGATTTGACAATTCTTGTGGAATAGAAAATAACACGAAATCGATAAAAAAAACCACATTTTTTTTTCTCTCGGTAATTACCGAGTGTATTTTTTTTTTAATTGGTATCTTACCAATAGGTAGGTACCAACAAAAATAAACGAACCGCGTTTACTTTCTACTATCGAAAATAGAAAATAACTCGAATTTAATAGAAGAAGAAAATTGGTAACTAAAAGAAGGTAGATACCAACGGAAAAATTAAAAAAAAATGTGATAAGAAGAGTGTTGAATTATCCTCGAGAATTTTGGGCTAATACAAGTAGTAACCCTAGACACAAACAAAGAAATTAGCGACGTTTTCCCCGTCAACGGCGCCAAAATACTGACAGACCTAAACCTAACCTTGGAAACGGCGCCAGAAAGCTGACGGACATTACCTAGGCTATATAGATCCTAACCGGCAGTGTACCGGGTCAAATTGTAGCTCTAGTCTGGTGAGTCAGGTCGTATTCCTCAGGGAAAACATGGTAATTCTTTTAAGTGGGGTTAAACACCAAGAAGCTATTATTAACTCGATCTAAGTCGCAATTTTATAACACAGATTACTACTATTCTAACCAACATAAAATAAATGCGTAATTTAAAAGTTATTCTAATATAATATATATAGATATATAAATATATATAGATGTACATAAATAGTAATATATATATATATATATATATATATATATATATATATATATATATATATATATATATATATATATATATATATATATAAATAAATATATAGATACCAATATATAGTTTATAAACTAAACTAGCCAAAGTATATATAATCAATTTATTCGATCTTTTCAATTAATAGAATGTGCTCGATCTTCCTTTTTATTAGGTCCAATTGAGTAAATGAAACGGTGTACTCCTATTGTCAACAATTCCTCCTCACACGAGCGTATGAAATTGTCATATGTCAAATTGTCATCAGTCCAATGTCCACAACTGCCCCATGCTAAACTTAGTTAGTCAAAACAGGTACCGAGTATAAATCTACCCCGGATAAAAGAGGTGATTCCATTTGTCAGATGACCGATGTTATTCAAGAGGCTCCGGTTGTCAAGCGGATCGATTTAACACAAACGGTGTAGTTTCAATTAAACTGCTGATTTTAACATTATTAAGATCTCGAGTACAAAGTTAATAAGATTTGTTTTTCTAGGACAAATCGCCCCCAGTAGGAAATAGGATTCCGTTAATCGACGGCCATTTTTACCCTCCGGTTTTTCTATTTTTACTCATATCCCGACTTCTCCGGTCGGTTCATCGTCGAGTTATATGTGGTATTCATCCTGATTGATTACGTCATTCCGAATATGTTATCTTTACGTAGCGAAATAGAAAAAGATTCATTTTAACTCAATTTTAATCACTTTTACTTAAACATCATTCTTTTAACGAAAAGATCGAAATAATACGATTACATAACTTTGGCTAGTTATTAGATCTAGCCTAATAACATTATAAAAAGTAAAAAGAAGAAAATAACAAACATAAACATAAATACTTCGAAAAGTTACCCGATTACGATCTTTGATTCGAAGTCGTATTCTTCTGGACATAACAACAACTTTAGCAACACCGGACTTCTGATAATTTCCCGAGCATTATCACGATACTACTCTATTTATTTATAAAAACATATATACATACATAGACATATGTATATACGGGCCCGAAAATAAAATAAAACGAGAAAAGAGATGAAGAACGGAGGTGAAGAAGAGGGGAATGGAAGAAATGGGAGGAGGTGGAGAAGAGAGATCTTGGCCAAGAGTGGCCAAGATGGGGCATCGATTCATCGTCGAAGCTCTCATATATATAGGCAAAGTGTAAAGGCCGGACCGGTCCGGATAGGGGCAGGACCGGTCCGGAAAAATGATTACTCCACATGCCTTAATCATAACCCATGTGCAGGCGGTTACAAACTAATGATTATATAAGTTATACATAATCAATAGTTGTATATTAAACTTCTAAAATTCGTAACTTAAGTTGTAGACCTCCAAAAATTATGATCCAAATGTCATAATTAATCTCTCGGAAAACTCTACAACTTTCATTAAGGACTCTTCTTCAGAAAACGCCTTTTTGATGGGCCATTCCCATTACGTGTTGTTTTCGGGATTTTCCACTGATATGAACCGATTAGCCACTTGACCACCATTTGAGTTGTAGAAGTCCAATTGACTTGATTCAAAATGCGTTGGAAAGCTTACTTGAATATCTACAACTTTCATGAAGAAGTCATCCCCTGAAAATGCCTCTAAGCTGGGTCAAATCTCCATCGAAAACATGTAACGATTTAAGTACTTAGGAAAATTTGCTCCGTTGAACTTATAAACTTGTGGCACCTTCTTCTAACCCTCTAAACACATCTTTTAGACTCAAAACATGTCGTTACGTGGGATCTTGGTCAATGAATAATCCTGCAATGAACCACCAAAATACCAAACGTAAATCGGACACGACACTCCGGTTACTAAACCGGTACAAAAACTAATAAAAATACGATAATTTATATAATAACTACTACTTATACATTTGAATAAAACTTAGTAATTTTGACTTGATTTGATACAATAATGCTCAAAATGGTATCAATATTGGCGTAAAATGTCGTAATAATGATCATAAATTTATCTCTCATCAGAATCACAACTTGGTTAGAAGTCACGAATTAATCTGATTAGGAATTGAATGTTGATAGGATAGGTGGATCAATCGCTCGTTTGTTCGTTATAATTTGAATTTAATCCTTTAAAACTTGAATTGTTTAGTTTAATCAAATCTTCTTATTGCATCTTAGGTTTAGTTGTAGTTTAAATTGTTCGCAACCCGTATCTTCCCTGGCTTTAGATTCATTCTTCTGTCCAGTTTTACATTCGTGTTATCTTTACTTTCAGTCTCGTTTAGTTTTATTTGCTGTTTAGGTTAGTTTTCGTGACATAGTTAGTTAAACAAAGACTAGGATTACCAATCGTTAGTTCCCCGTAAGATCGACCCGGTATCAACCTCTTTACTACGATCCTTGCACTTGAGGTAAGCCGGATTTATAAATATTATTACTTGTTTATTTTGCATTAGATAAATCCGTGAACAAGTTTTTGGCGCCGTTGCCGGGGAACCAAACGGTTGCCTAGTGTTTGTTTTTGTTTTTTTTTCCTGTGTTTAATCATTTTTGTTCATATTTTAGGTAGATTTTTAATTAGGTAATTAGGGTTTTTGTTTAGGGTTTAAGGTCTTCCCTTTGTAGTTCCCTCGTGATTAGTTTTTCCTTTCAATCTGTTTCCTCTTTCTGTTTCTGTCTTTCTTCTTCTTTTCTGCTAGTTTTTCTGTTTCCAAACGGGCGTCTAGACCAGTGGACGCCCGTCTGTTCTAAATTTCTCGACTCTGAATCGTTTTTAACTTGTTGGACGAGCGTCCATCCAATTTGGACGTCCGTCCAGTTCTTCAACCGATCGACGAGCGTTTGGACTTCTAGACGCCCGTCTAGCTCAATTTCTAGGCTGACGCCTGTCCAATTTTCTAGACGTCCGTCTGTTCCCCTGTCTTAACTAATTTTATTTCTTTTTCTTTTCTTAGGCTTCAATTCTTAGTTTTTAGGTTTCAACCACCTGATTTTGGTTCGGTTTATGCAAACTCGAAGTCAAAAGGGACCATTACTGTATACCCCTGACTTAGAGCGGACCATAGTCCGGCCAAACAGGCGGAAAATCCGTTCTGCGGCTCCTTCTGAAGAAGCCGATCAAGATTTAGAGGATCGTTTAGCCGAAGAATTCAAAAACTTCATAATTATGGCTGCTGAGGATAGACGTACGTTGGCAGACTACGCCATGCCAGGCGAAGTCAAAGTCAACCCGGCTATTGTTATCCCAGCCATAACTGCACAGACCTTCGAGCTAAAGCCGGGACTCATTCAAATGATGCAGCATGCATCTATTTTCCACGGTTATCAGGCAGAGAATCCTCATACTCACTTACACACATTCTTAGAGATATGCAGTACTACACGCATCCAAGGAGTAAGTGAGGATGCTATAAAACTAAAACTGTTCCCATTTTCTTTAAAGGGAGAGGCTAAAGAGTGGTATACCTCTCTCCCCGCTGAATCTATTACCACCTGGTCTGAACTTGAAAAAGAATTTTTAAGTCAATATTTCCCACCTTCAAAGACAGCCCAGTATTTAAATGAGATATTCACTTTCTACCAGAAAGACAATGAATCATTTTTCGAGTGTTGGAAAAGATTCAAGTCTCTGCTTAGAAAGTGTCCCCACCATGGCTTGCCACTGGAAAGGCAAGTCAACACTTTCTTTAGTGGATTGACCGAGCTTACAAAAGGCATGGTCAATAGTTCATCTGGTCGGGCGTTTTTGAAGAAAACGCCTGATGAGGGGTGGGCACTGTTCGAGGACATTGCCAAATATAACTATGCTCCCTCTTATCAAGCCATTCAAGCACCTCCTCCTCCTAAGGTTGAGGAAGTGAACATGCAAAGTTTGATCGCCATGCCGCGTGCGAGATGGCAACTTCTCAAGTTTCGAATCAGACGAATCAAACTTCTTCCTTTCCACAGAACCCTCAGGTTCTGTATTGTGAGAGCTGCTGTCAGACTAGCCACATGATTGGCCAGTGTCAATTCAATCCTCCTGCACCTTATCAAGTGAATGCTGTTCATGATTATGGACAGCATAATCAAGTCACATGTCAGAATTGTGACGAGGTGGGGCACACATCTAGATTCTGTCCCATGAACGGACAGAATGCTGAAGTAAATGCATTATATGGCCAGAACAATCAAAGGTTCAATCAGTTTTCTAGCCAGAATAATCTCCAAAACCAAGGGTTCAATCAATCTTCAAGTTTCAATCCGAATTCTAATTTCAATCAGAATCAAAATCGAAACCCTGGTTTTCCTCAGAATCAAAATAATAATTTTTCCAATTCTAACCAAAGGTTCAAGCAGAATTGGCCTACCAATTCTAATTCTGCTTTCCAGAATTGGTCCAGCCAGCCATATTCGCAGAATCCCCAAACCTCTCAAGGCCCCTCGTACTCAAGTGATATCAAAGCTCAATGGGACTCCTTTAGGGAGGAGCAAAATAGATCAATGAAAAATCTTGAGAGGCAAATCGGGCAGTTGGCGGAACAGTTAGCTTCTAGACCCCCAGGGCAGCTGCCCAGTTTCACAGAAAAGAATCCAAAGGGTGGTCAAGTTGCTCAAACCGAATTGAACAATGGCCAATGTACTGACCTCGTACCATCAATTCCATACGGTAGAGAGGAGGCCAGTGCAATGAATTTAAGAAGCGGTACTCAAGTTAGTGGTCCTTCCCACCAGGGAAACCACTAGCCCCTCCTGCCAGTGATAAGGCAGGAGGGGAAGCTGAGCACCTACACTCCCCTTGGCCGAAAGAGAAAACTCAGGTGGCTGATCCCCTGAGAGGTGAAAAAGCTGGAAGTCCTCAAGTGTCTGAACCCCTGAGGAATGAAGAAACAAGTGGAAGTCAGGAGGCTGATCCCCTGACTAATAAAAAGATTGAAAAAGCTGTTCGGTGGAAGGATCTGGAAGACAAAGCTGTCAGTGCATCTTCGAAGAAAGTCTTTTCTGAGAGTGATCTGAAAAAGCTTCCATTTCCACCAAGAAAGAGCAACATCCCTTTGAGTGAAGATAAGAAGTATGAAAAGGTGTTGAATCTCTTGAAAATTACTCGTGTGAATCTTCCATTATCGAGGTCTTGGTTGAAATGCCTAAGTATACCAAATTCATCAAGGATGTCGTTTCTTCAAAAAGGAAGTTGTCGACATGGAGAGGTGATTGGTGAGGATTGTTCAATGATCAATTATGAAGACTTACCAACCAAGAGAGGTGACCCTGGAAAGTTCGTGCTTACAGTGTTAATAGGAGGCATGGTCTTCCCTAACTCTTTGTGTGACCTGGGTGCATCTATAAGCCTCATGCCATTGTCTGTTGCCCCTCCTTGATTGTATGTAGCTTCGCCACTGCTTACATTTAAACTGATTTCGGAGCTAAAACGTCATAAAGTTCCAACAAGTTTTACCAAATGATGACAACATTCCATATATATAATTAAGAAAGTGTTTATATACTTATGAATATGACCCAATGTATAAAGTCTACAAATTAAAATCTTTCCACCGACGTTATATTGTGAAGTATTGTAACAATCCCAGGTCAACTGTAAGAAGCAAAAAAACAAAAGTATGTCTAACTAATTTACTTGCTTAGGTATATCAAATGTATATGGACATTTAATCAAGTAAAAAGTATCTAAATCAAACCACCAACCATAGGTGTAAGGATTAACATGACCAAACCAACAAGAAGAACTAATGATATATATAGTATAAGGTGAAGAATTTAGGAAGAATTCAATAAACTTTTATTGATCATCGAAAATTACAATAGAACATCTTTTATCCGAAGAAAAAACTAAAGAAGAAGAGAAGAAGTACATTGCTGATTTTAGTAAAACTGAATATTGAACTCTTAACTTAATTATATGCCTAGTGAGGCTTATATAGAACCTCAGTATCTAGCCTCTTGGTGGTAACCGCCAATAACAACCTCCTAACTAACTTTTGAATAGTGTACACACTTGATGTGCTTGAACTTGATGATGTGACTTAAACTCCAATACCCCCCCTCAAGCTGAAGAGTGATGTAAAGCTTGAACTTGATGATGTGTCTTAAACTTGATGATTCTGCTGGGCTGCTGATGTTGCTAGGTTGTTGATCGTTATTCCGCCGTTGTTAGGCCGCCGATGTTGTTCCGCTATCGTTAGGCCGTTGATCTTCTTCGTCGATATTGTCGGTGATAAGTGAAGCATCAGCATACTGTTGAGTAGATTTGGATATGTTTTCAGGATTGTGATGGTAAGAAGATAGAGTAGGTTCCCAATTTGGATAGAAAGTATGTGAACATAGGTGCATCTTGGGGTTTTGTCATAATGTCTGCCAGTTGATTGGTAGTTCTGACAGCCATTAGCCTTAAGAATCCTACTTGTACTTTTGCCCTAGTGGTGTGGCAATCAAGTTCAATGTGTTTGGTCCTCTCATGAAATTTGGAGTTCTTTGCTATGTGAATTGCACTTGCATTGTCACAGAACAACAGTATAGGTAATGAAACAGGTATATGTAGGTCTTTCATAATGTAGACAAGCCACTGAAGTTCACATGTAGCATTGGCCATTGCTCTATATTCTGCCTCAAAGGAACTTTTAGCGGACTTCCATGAAATTGGTGTTGTGCCAAGAAAGATTATGTAACCTGAAATAGACTTTCTGGAACCTTCACACCTTGCCCAATCTGAGTCTGTGTATCCTTTGAGGGTTAGATCATTGTCTGCTTCAAAGAGTATTCCATGGCCAAGATTACCTTTTAGGTATCTTAGAACCCTTTGTGCAGCTAGCATGTGGTTTATTGTAGGATGGGATAGAAATTGACTCAGTTGTTGCACAACATATGCTATGTCAGGTCTTATGAATGACAAATATATCAACTTTCCAACAATTGTTCTATATAGGGTATTGTCTACTAATAACTCAGAATCTCCAGCTGTTAGTTTCTGTTTGGAATGTAATGGTGTGCTTATAGGTTTAGCCTCCAGAAATCCATATTCTTCCAACAGGTTCACAGTAAATTTTCTCTGGTTGATGTATATTCCTTTATCTGATCTGGTCACTTCAACTCCTAGAAAATATCTCAAATCCCAATGTCTTTAATTTGAAACTTGTTATGAAGGACTTGCTTAACCTCATCAATTGGTGCCATAGAGGAGCTTGTGGCTATTATATCATCCACATAAACAAGTAGAGCTATGAAGTCTTTGTATGTGCCCTTTGTAAACAAACTGTGATCATGTGGTGATTGGATGAACCTATCTATTTCAATGCTTCTGTTAGTTTTGAATTCCACTGTCTGCTAGCTTATTTAAGTCCATACAAGGATTTTGTGAGTCTGCAGACTTGATTAGGCTTGTTTGTCTGAAATCCCAGTGGCAAATCCATATAAACTTCATCATCTAGCTCACCATGTAGGAAAGCATTGTTGACATCCATCTGGTGTATATGCCAACCTTTAGAAGCTGCAAGTGCCAACAGAGCCCTTATTGTGGTGACCTTTGCAACTGGTGAAAAGATCTCTTGGTATTAATACCATAAGTCTGAGTGTAGCCTTTGGCTACTAACCTAGCCTTGTGTCTCTCTATGGATCCATCTGTTAGGAAATCAACGCTTGAACGCAGCGGAATTCAAAATTTTGATTTTCTTTTACCCAAGATCGACTTCGTTTAAGCAGCAAGCATAAAAGAAGTAGACAAAAGAATACCTTGGTTGATCCAATTGGATCGACGCTTTGTCTACGATTGTAGTTTCTGCACGAAGCCGCCCAAGCGTTCGGCATCTACCGGTGATCCACACGAACACCTCACCGGAATCCCATCATGGATTGCTACCAGAAAAACTCGGCTGCTAGACCGACCTTTTCTCACTCATAAATCTATCTTTAGAAAGCTCTCTATTTTTCACAAGAACTATTAGCTCTTGGAATTGTGATGTACAAAAGAGCTAGCCAAGCCCTCCTATTTATAGGATGACCTGCGCCCCTATGTGATCCCAACCTGATTGGGAGAAGCTTCCTAGTAGATTGGGGAGAAAGAAAACATTTTCCTAATAAAATAAGGAAAATATAATTGATTGATTTATCTCATTTAATTTAATATCATATATTAAATATTTCCAAGATATTGTCAATATCTTATATTGACTATATTTATCTTATTACCATAAATCTATTTTCCAAAATCAATTAATATCTAATATTAATATTATGGTAATCTTATTAATTAAATTGCACAACTCAAATGTATCCTATACACTTGCAAAATGGCGCCACCTTTAGCCAAAGATTTGGCATCCGGAATATTCTTTAATTAATATAATACTATGATTAATTAATTTGTAAAATCCATGTGTATCAATATACACAATAAATTTCGCCACACATACATTATGTGTATATTCAATTAATCAATATAATTAATAACTTGTATTATATTTATTCATAATAAATAAATACCACCATATTAATTTACCAATATAGTCTTTATAGTACGAGATAAATTCTTTCCTTATTTGGTTATCAACTATAACCACATTTTAATCCGGCTAGATGTCCATATGTGTGTGACCTGATTGGCTTCCGAATATGTTGGCCGTAGGTACAAAGTGCAAATTACAAAAATGCCCTTCATACCTAACGATCACGAGATAGCGTCTAGGAACACACCGTGACCCCCAATCATCGGAAGAGTCAAATGCAATGACTACTACCTTTCATGTGAAAAATTTACCGTGTAAATAGAATCCTATCGCTGTAATAATATCCATACGGTCGTACGTCGAGTGTCAAACATTAACGATCGTATCCTATAATCTGGATATCATGCTCTCTCAAAGTAACTCATTTACTTCCACTTTGCAAAGATTCATGAGAGTAAGACATTCCTTATAAGAAGGCCCTTTCGGATATTCACCCTACTGATAGGGTACGCAATTTCTAGACGACCAAACATGTATACTCCGCATGCTTCAGTATCATACCCAATCACTACCGCATGATCGCCCCATGGCTAGGGGAAACCTCAATAGTGTCAAAGCATGACAATCCACACCGTGATGCCATGAAGGCTCCGGTCCTAAGGATAATTACACAACCGTCACATAGTGTGACACTTAACAGCGTAAGTGGGTCAGTCTAACGTACGCATTCACTAATACACGTCCACGTACAGTCCAAGTGTTTCTACACTTTGATAGGCGAGATCTATCCCTGCCCTTAAAGACAGAAGACATCTAATACGTGCTAGCCTGTTCGTACTATCAATGCCCTGTTTAATAGCACATCAGCCTAGAGACATTTAAGCATCAAACTTATTAAAGTGATTAGAGATCTCATCAACCATAATCGCCTATCATGGTTTCTCTATCACAGTTTAATACCAAGGACGTTATCATATAACAATTCACAATTGGTTCTTTAAAAGAACAAATATATGACAACAGTTAGTGTTAAGGGTGATTTTATACGTTTTATAATGCTATATATGATAATTTCCCTCATATTTGTATAATTTGCATAAGAAACGAGTGTTTAATGGAATTATTGAGTAAATGAGGTTTTTAATGAGTTATTCGCAAAATAGGTTAATTTTGGTGTTTTAATTTTGATTTTATGATTATTTGGATGATATTACGTTTTGTTGTTTTAATGTGTTATAGATACGTGTTGATGCTCAATTGGTGATTAAATGAAGATAAGAGTCGAAATATATGATGATAAAAGAGGTTCCGTCCAGAGTGGACGGGCGTTTGATTGAGTGAACGGGCGTCCGGAGGTGCGATTTCAATACAGAGAGTTCAAAAGCTGAGCGAACGAGCGTTCAGGAAGACCGGATGCCCGTCCGTCCACCGCCTCAGCACAGCCGACTTTGACATCTATAAATACAGCTGCGTTTTTCCACATTAAGGAAGAAAAATTACACATTACTCAAAACCCTAATCCTAGGGGCGGCTCAGGCTGCGTTTTTACATACTTTTCCTTCAGTTTTATGCACTTAAATCCTAGATTAAATTAGTTAGTTTTATGTTCCTTTCTTCAACAATTCCAAGCTTTCAAGAGGATGCTTAGAGGCTAAAAGCCCTTGAACGAGCATTGTGAAGCCTATCCGTCAACTATTCGATTCGAATCTTGATTAATTTGTGAGTTTTTAATACAAGTTGTTTCTTTATCATGTTTGAATGTTTATTGCAATTATATCGAAAGATGTGCATGCTTGATTGTTTTACTTTGATGAAAGTCATGTAAACCCTAGATCCCCATGATAAAAGAATAGTTACTTGATCTATATAACGAGAGTTAATAGGTTAGATTTTTAGATTAGAAACATTAAAGTTCACATCTTTGGTTAGAAAAAGCGTTAATCTTAGATCGAAAGATAGAGATTAATAGATGGACTATCTAAGAAATTAGGGTTCGTACTTTAGATGAGGTGAATCACAACTTGGTTAAAAGTCACGAATTAATCTGATTAGGAATTGAATGTTGATAGGATAGGTGGATCAATCGCTCGTTTGTTCGTTATAATTTGAATTTAATCCTTTAAAACTTGAATTGTTTAGTTTAATCAAATCTTCTTATTGCATCTTAGGTTTAGTTGTAGTTTAAATTGTTCGCAACCCGTATCTTCCCTGGCTTTAGATTCATTCTTCTGTCCAGTTTTACATTCGTGTTATCTTTACTTTCAGTCTCGTTTAGTTTTATTTGCTGTTTAGGTTAGTTTTCGTGACATGGTTAGTTAAACAAAGACTAGGATTACCAATCGTTAGTTCCCCGTAAGATCGACCCGGTATCAACCTCTTTACTACGATCCTTGCACTTGAGGTAAGCCGGATTTATAAATATTATTACTTGTTTATTTTGCATTAGATAAATCCGTGAACAGTTAGCTATTTAATATATGTATAAACACAAAGAAATAGTAGAAATGATCCAACCCGGTCGGATCCGGTCCAACCCGATTGGATTTAGGACACTATTTCAACACCATCAACATGGTATTTAACCTTGTACACCCATTTACATCCTATAGTAGATTTTCCAGGTGGCAGGGTTACAATTTCCCAAGTCTTTGTTGCTTGTAAGGCATCAAGTTCCTTTTGCATAGCCTCCCTCCAACATTCTTGTCTTATTGCCTGATTATAGGTCTTAGGTTCTTGAATATTGTTTACTGCACAGACAAACTTCTGATAGTTGTTAACCAGCTTATAGGCCTGAGCAAAAAAAACCGAAAAACCAATCCGAACCGAACCGAAATAAACCAAACCAAGAGAAAACCGATCAAATCGGTTTGGATTGAAACCGAACCGAATTTAAATGGTCTGGTTTCGGATTACCCTAATTAGAAACCACCCAAACCAAAACCGAACCAAATTCCCA
Organism: Gentiana straminea; assembly: GCA_036785695.1. Lineage (NCBI taxonomy): Eukaryota > Viridiplantae > Streptophyta > Magnoliopsida > Gentianales > Gentianaceae > Gentiana > Gentiana straminea. The sequence goes on from JAVUPR010000114.1 coordinate 4,123,001, forward strand.
ACCATATATATATATAGACCCAATATTACTCAACCCAAATAAATCCTAGTAGTAGTACATTAGATGTTGTACTAATTAGGCACATGAGTTGCCACTTTTGTACATTTTGTTGTATTAATTAGGGCCATGAATGAATTGATGATGTACGTTTGCTATTGTAATATATGTAATAACAACTAACTAGTAATTAGCCTTGATGTACATTTGCTATTTGTTATTAAGTGGCTTTTGAATATGTTGTGTGCACTAATGTTATTAAGTAATTAGCCATGATGTACCTTTAATATGTTTTTACTTTATATTTAAATACTTCAGATGAAAATTGTGATTTATAATAATGTGTAGTTCAGACTTGTGAAACCGAAACCAAACCGGATCCAAACTGAAACCAACCCAAACCAAACCATTGGGTTCGACATAGTTTGGGTTTAGTTTGGGTGGTAAAATATGTCAACCAAACCGAATAACTATGTGTAAAACCCGAACCGAAACCGACCAAACCGAACCACGCTCAGACCGGCAGCTTATCATAAGTCATCACATTATTGATTGAATGTGGTGATTTCTTTGTAGGCACTACATACTCTTTAAGGTATGTAGGGGTATGTCTCTATCTGCTGGACCTTCTGGTTTCATGTTGAACAGCTTGTGTGGGAGGATCTTCAATCTGTGGAGAATCCTGAGTTGCATCTTCATTTGTATAATGACGCTGGACCACCTAATCGGTAGTAATCTCATATGGCACAGGCAAGGGCACAGTGACCTGTTGAATATCTGTAGATTTGATAAGTAAGGGAAATATTTTTTCATAGAATTGTACATCCCTAGATATAAAAATGTCTCTAGTTTGTCTGTCAAGCAAAATATGACCTTTTGTGAACTTAGGCATTCCAAGATATATACACTATCTTGACCTAGGATCAAATTTTGTCCTATTGTGTGACTGTTTACAAGCATATACAAAAGAACCAAAAACTTTCAGTTCAGTGTAGTCAAATTGCTTATTATACAGCAGATAATAGGGTGTCTGAAGGTTGATCACTGGTGAAGGAGTTAGGTTAATCAAAAGCATTGCATGTGAAACACAATAACCCCAATAGGTTAGAGGTAAGTTAGAATGAAATTTCAAAGGCCTTGCAACAATTAAAATGTGTTGATGTTTTCTTTCTACTATGCCATTTTGTTTTGGGGTATCTACACATGATGACTGGTGTATAATACCTCTCTCTGCATAGTAGTCAGGCATATCAAACTCAGCACCATTGTCTGACCTCACTACTTTAACATGTTCGTTAAATTGAACTAAAGCATATTGAATGAAGGACTGGACTAACTGTCTAACTTCAGACTTTTCTTTTAACAAATATATCCAAGTAAATCTATAGTAATCATCAACAACATTAAGAAAGTAAGCATGGCCATGTACAATTTTTTGTTTATAGGGGCCCCGTATATCAAAATGCAAAAGATCAAAAACATCATTTACAGAGGATGTACTTAAAGGAAAAGAGTTTCTCTTTTGTTTTGCAAACTGACAAATGTGACAAGGTTTCTGATGATGCATAAGAGGAATCAATATGAAGTAAATCAGAAAGCCTTTTATTTGACAGATGACCAAGTCTGTAATGCCAGACTTGTTCATCTATAATACATGAGTGATCATCCAAAGAAACATAATTAACAACTGCAGGTTGGTTGACAGTGTGATGTCCACTATGCAAAACATAAAGGCCTTTACACTTTCTAGCTGATCCAATCTGATTCCTAAGCCTCTTGTCCTGGATCAGACAAGAATCAAGACCAAATATAATAGTCAAATCAGGGTTAGCATTTAGTTTGGCCAAGAGATATTAAATTGAAATGGAACACTGGTAAACAAAGGACATCTGAAAGTATTAGTTGATCATTTATATGTATTGTGCCTATATGTGTGACTCTTACACTGGCACCATTTGGTAAACCAACATACATATTGTGAACAGGTCTTGTAGATTGCAAATTGTGAATGCTACTAACTATGTGGTCTGTAGCACCACTATCTATGATCCAAGTCAAGGAACTAGAGGATTTAGACAGACCTGATGTGTCAGCAGTTGGAATAAAATTTGTGGTCAGTACAATGGCTTGATTGGCTACATGCTTATAGGAAATTTCCTTTTGGACATCCAAAAGCCTCATTATTTGTTGAAACTGATCTTTACTTATAACCCTCTGAATCCCGTGTATTGGACAAGGGGTTGCCAGGGTTCACAACCCGATCTTTCGAAACAAATTCTGCCATATTCACTCTGTTCTTAGGTTTCCAACCAGGTGGAAATCCATGTTTCTTGTAGCATTTATCTACAGTGTGTCCAGTATAACCACAAAAGGTACACTGTACCTTCTTACCAGTTGAAGCACCATTACTCTTCTTGAAATTGGACACTCCACTGACTGATGCTTTACTTGAATTCTACTGATAACTAGAGTTTTGTGTACTTACTGGCAAACCAGCACTTGGATTAGGATTGAAAGCCTTGTTATATAAAGATGTTGGCTCTGGAAATCTACTATCAGACTCTTTCTGATCTTCTAATTTCAAGGCCATGGCAAAAACTGTATCCAAATCTGGGACATGTACCATTAATTATGCTTGTGTCACCACTTGTGAAAACTCAGAATTGAGGCCTCTCAAGAATTTGACTACTTTTTCTGTCTCAACATAACCAGTAAACACCTTAATACCATCACAGTGGCACCTAGGAACACAAGAACATACATGATTGGGTTTCATGATAGCTATTCCGTCCCACATAGTCTTAAGCCAGGTAAAATAAGTTGTAACATCTGAATCTCCATGTCTAAGAGTATGAACTTGCTCCAATAAGTCTCCCAAACGAAATACATCCAGCCTAGAAAATCTTGATAGTAAATCTAACCAAATTTGCCTTGATGTCTCTCTATACATTACACCTTGGGCTATAGAGGGCATGACTGAATTTAGTATCCAGGTCTTTACAAAAGTATTGCATTGTAACCAAATTTGAAACTCCGGTGAATATATAACAGGAGTATCGATAGTTCCATCTATGAAACCAATCTTCTTGGTTATTAAGGCCATTTTCATGGAATGACTCCATTGATGATAATTCTTGTTATTCAACAATGGCTGAACCAAGATCAAAGTTGGATTCTTATTAGGATGCAAATAGAGCGGATTACCTGGCAAAATGCCTTGATTTTGAACTAAAGAATCCATGGAAATCGAACCGGAACTAGTCAGTGAATCAGGAACAAGCAAACAGTAGAAACGTCCCTCTCAAGAATCAACAAACCAGAACCAAAATCTTCTGATAATCTTGACAAGATCACAAAGTGTAGTCAATGAATCAGGAACAAGCAAACAGCAGAAACATCCCTCTCAAGAATCAACAAACCAGAACCAAAAACTTCTGATAATCTTGACAAGATCACAGCGGATGAACAAGAAATCGCTCCGATACCATGAAGAATTTATGAAGAATTCAATAAACTTTTATTGATCATCGAAAATTACAATAGAACATCTTTTATCCGAAGAAAAAACTAAAGAAGAAGAGAAGAAGTACATTGCTGATTTTAGTAAAACTGAAAACCGTTTTACTTTGATGAAAGTCATGTAAACCCTAGATCCCCATGATAAAAGAATAGTTACTTGATCTATATAACGAGAGTTAATAGGTTAGATTTCTAGATTAGAAACATTAAAGTTCACATCTTTGGTTAGAAAAAGCGTTAATCTTAGATCGAAAGATAGAGATTAATAGATGGACTATCTAAGAAATTAGGGTTCGTACTTTAGATGAGGTGAATCTGACAGACCTAAACCTAACCTTGGAAACGGCGCCAGAAAGCTGACGGACATTACCTAGGCTATACAGATCCTAACCGGCAGTGTACCGGGTCAAATTGTAGCTCTAGTCTGGTGAGTCAGGTCGTATTCCTCAGGGAAAACATGGTAATTCTTTTAAGTGGGGTTAAACACCAAGAAGCTATTATTAACTCGATCTAAGTCGCAATTTTATAACACGATTACTACTATTCTAACCAACATAAAATAAATGCGTAATTTAAAAGTTATTCTAATATAATATATATAGATATATAAATATATATAGATGTACATAAATAGTATATATATATATATATATATATATATATATATATATATATATATATATATATATATATATATATATATATATATATATATATATATAGTTTATAAACTAAACTAGCCAAAGTATATATAATCAATTTATTCGATCTTTTCAATTAATAGAATGTGCTCGATCTTCCTTTTTATTAGGTCCAATTGAGTAAATGAAACGGTGTACTCCTATTGTCAACAATTCCTCCTCACACGAGCGTATGAAATTGTCATATGTCAAATTGTCATCGATTCCAATGTCCACAACGCCCCATGCTAAACTTAGTTAGTCAAAACAGTACCGAGTATAAATCTACCCCGGATAAAAGAGGTGATTCCATTTGTCGATGGCCGATGTTATTCAAGAGGCTCCGGTTGTCAAGCGGATCGATTTAACACAAACAAGTGTAGTTTCAATTAAACTGCTGATTTTAACATTATTAAGATCTCGAGTACAAAGTTAATAAGATTTGTTTTTCTAGGACAAATCTGCCCCCAGGTAGGAAATAGGATTCCGTTAATCAGACGGCCATTTTTACCCTCCGGTTTTTCTATTTTTACTCATATCCTGACTTCTCTGGTCAGTTCATCGTCAGGTTATATGTGGTATTCATCCTGATTGATTACGTCATTCCGAATATGTTATCTTTACGTAGCGAAATAGAAAAAGATTCATTTTAACTCAATTTTAATCACTTTTACTTAAACATCATTCTTTTAACGAAAAGATCGAAATAATACGATTACATAACTTTGGCTAGTTATTAGATCTAGCCTAATAACATTATAAAAAGTAAAAAGAAGAAAATAACAAACATAAACATAAATACTTCAGAAAAGTTACCCGATTACAGATGCTGATTCAGAAGTCGTATTCTTCTGGACATAACAACAACTTTAGCAACACCGGACTTCGATAATTTCCCGAGCATTATCACGATACTACTCTATTTATTTATAAAAACATATATACATACATAGACATATGTATATACGGGCCCGAAAATAAAATAAAACGAGAAAAGAGATGAAGAACGGAGGTGAAGAAGAGGGGAATGGAAGAAATGGGAGGAGGTGGAGAAGAGAGATCTTGGCCAAGAGTGGCCAAGATGGGGCATCGATTCATCCGTCGAAGCTCTCATATATATAGGCAAAGTGTAAAGGCCGGACCGGTCCGGATAGGGGCAGGACCGGTCCGGAAAAATGATTACTCCACATGCCTTAATCATAACCCATGTGCAGGCGGTTACAAACTAATGATTATATAAGTTATACATAATCAATAGTTGTATATTAAACTTCTAAAATTCGTAACTTAAGTTGTAGACCTCCAAAAATTATGATCCAAATGTCATAATTAAGCTCTCGGAAAACTCTACAACTTTCATTAAGGACTCTTCTTCAGAAAACGCCTTTTTGATGGGCCATTCCCATTACGTGTTGTTTTCGGGATTTTCCACTGATATGAACCGATTAGCCACTTGACCACCATTTGAGTTTTAGAATTCCAATTGACTTGATTCAAAATGCGTTGGAAAGCTTACTTGAATATCTACAACTTTCATAAAGAAGTCATCCCCCGAAAATGCCTCTAATTTGGGTCAAATCTCCGTCGAAAACATGTAACGATTTAAGTACTTAGGAAAATTTGCTCCGTTGAACTTATAAACTTGTGGCACCTTCTTCTAACCCTCTAAACACATCTTTTAGACTCAAAACATGTCGTTACGTGGGATCTTGGTCAATGAATAATCCTGCAATGAACCACCAAAATACCAAACGTAAATCCGACACGACACTCCGGTTACTAAACCGGTACAAAAACTAATAAAAATACGATAATTTATAGGGGGAATGAGGGAGAAGGACAAAAATATTTCATCAATTGAGTAGAAGGACAGTTTTTTGAAACTTTTGCATAAAGGACAAAACTATTTATTCACTGTCGAAATTCACTTGTGTTCGAAATTCACTGTTTAAATTCACTGACGAAATTCACTGTCGAAATTCACTAATTTTCAAAATTCATCGTCGAAATTCACTAATTTTCGGAATTCACCGTCGAAATTCACCGTCGAAATTCACCGATTTCGGGATTCACCGGGGAGATTCACCGATTTTCGGGATTCACCGTTTGTCCTTCTCGCTATAAAAATTATGCAGTTGTCCTTCTCCTTATAAAAAATATGTAGTTGTCCTGTTACTTAAAAATATTTCAGATTGTGTCCTTATCCCTAATTTTCCATAATTTATATAATAACTACTACTTATACATTTGAATAAAACTTAGTAATTTTGACTTGATTTGATACAATAATGCTCAAAATGGTATCAATATTGGGGTAAAATGTCGTAATAATGATCATAAATTTATCTCTCATCACAACCCCCTACTTAGCTTTTGGTCGTCCTCGAGCAAAACAAGCGATAAAACAAAATGAATAAGAGATAAATTCATGAAGATATAAGGTATAAAGAACAACTAGATAATACAACCATTAGAATTACAACCAGGCTTTAACCTCAATATAAGTGTATAACATAGTGTGTGTGTGACAAGCCTTTTCAATTTCCACTATCCTCTCTTGAATAAATCAAGCAAAACACACAAATATCCATTCAGATGTACCCCTAATGACTTTCCTAGGTATAAGCAAGAATAGAGTTCCACACAAAGTTCTTCCGAGTACTTATTAGGATAATCCCTAAAGCATATCATTCGCTTTATACCTGGGATAGTCAGAAGATAACTAAGTTTTCAACCACGCTTAATTTTTTTTTTTTCTTTTGATGAACTTAATTTCACATGTGTAGCATATGCCTTCATTCCCAGCAATAGGACGTTTCGTGATAACACCCTAGCTGGACTACTATCATCAGGCAGTCGGGAGCTTTTAAACCTCATAGTGATATAGGACGTTTCGTGATAACGCCCTACTGCACTCAAATCATTGGTAGCTACAACCGGCATATATATAGTTCATCTCTTTTTTTTTTTTTTTTTTTTTTTTTTTTTCTTTTCATAAACTTAACTTATATCATTTCTATCACATTCAAACCTTCAGATATTCACAGTACACGTTCAAAAGTTAGGTACTAAGTTACTGCTATTATAGGATAAATCACTAGAATACTGAATGGATACAGTTTAAAATTTTCGCTTCAATATCAAAGGCTTACGTGAAGGAATTCATGTTACACAAATATATTTGGAATTACAATGCACTTACGGTTCACATTGGTTATACACATCCAAATTGATCATTATATCTTCAAATCCATGAAATATATACCTTATACAATTTATTTTAATCAACTAAATAATGCTCGAAAAAAAATCGAAAACTAAGGGATTTATTGATACAAAATAAACATTAATGCCATTGCTAGACCAACGACTCCACTCCCCACTTACGAACTTACATTGTCCTCAATGTAAAGTGAGTGTAAATAAGTTGTTGGGAAAGCAATGGTGCACTAAAACAAGTCAAAACAAATACTCGGATGATAAAAAAGGGTGGGTGGGTGGGTTAAAGTTATGACCTCCTCAATTCCATAGTATTTGAACTAATACATGTCACACGTTATTTGAAATTTAAAAATGTAGACTAGATCATGATATGTAACGTATGGCAAAGTATTAACTCTGAGTCTTTTATACCCAGATCCTTAAGGGTTATTTCAAATCGTTCTAACAACCTAAGTCTAAGAAATGATGCATTTGAATTTTCTCTTTTTTTTCCATCAGGATTTTCGGATAACCACCTAATCATTCCCTTTTTTAATGACATTCAAACATTCATCCTGAGACTTGGTGAAACAAAATGAAAATCAATCCGAAGTATTACCAAAGTATCATCCAAAGTATGAGTAATTATTATATTTAACATTTTTACGGGTTGCCTCCCGGTAGCGCTTTTGGTTAACGTCGTTTGCTCGAACAAAATGATAAGGATTAACTAATATAATATACTAAACAAAACGGGATACTCTAACAATTACTCACAAAAGCACGTAACAATTAAGCACATAATCCACTAAAAATAAATGCTTAAGGAGTAAAAAGGAAGGATAGTACCCGTCATTGACTACATTTATAGTCTATAGCCAGACTTTACCGTGCTTCAGTTTTTAAGGCACTGGTGGTGGGTTATCCTCACGCACCGCATCCTTCTTCAATACCGGTTTCCAACAGAGGTTAGACAATTTCCACCAATCCAAACGATTCTTGACCTTTTTCTTTGTTTTTTGAGCTTTCGGTTTACGAGCTTTCACATTATTGCTGGAGTCATCTTCTTCAACTACCTGCATGTTAGTACGATCCAAAACAAAAAAAAACACCAAGTGTACACACAAGAACAAGATTCTAGTGTAATGCATGGATATTTCAATGAATTGTAAGTGTTGAAGACAACGCTCTCATGATTAACCCCCAAACTTCTCCCTTACTAAAATCATCAAGAAAACATACATACTTTTTATCCAACTTCATCTTTGTAATAGGGATAGAATGTATACCTCCCTTACCCTTGTCATTAGATGAATATGGTAAAGCTTCCTCGAATGACCGTGTTTCATCATTCGTACCTTTTTCTTCAAAATATGCATTGGATATGGTGTTGCCTTATCCGGTTGAACCGAGGTGAATTTGGGTTGAGGCGGATAAGGTTCGGTTTGAATTGGCCCTTTCAAACTTGGTTCCTTCCAACCTCGCTTCCAATTCGATTATTTCTATTTTTATTTTATTTATTAATATTCCCTTGGGCATGATCAAGCCCTCGTTCGGTGTTTCATCACTAGTTTCGGTCATTCTCGTATTTCGATTTGAAAATGATACTTGGTCAGGATTTCCCTGACTGATATGACCGCGTTTACTCTCTACTCTTAACTGCCTTTCGTAAGTGTTTAAATCAGGCATATAAGGAGTGAGTGGGGCCTTACCACTTCTGGTCATCAACTATCGAAAAATAGAAAAATAACTTGAAATAGATAAAACCTGAATCAGATGGTGTTTCATTACTGATTTCGGCCGTTTTCATAACTCGATTTGACAATTCTCGTGGAATAGAAAATAACACGAAATCGATAAAAAAAACCACATTTTTTTTTCTCTCGGTAATTACCGAGTGTATTTTTTTTTTATTTTTATAATTGGTATCTTACCAATAGGTAGGTACCAACAAAAATAAACGAACCGCGTTTACTTTCTACTATCGAAAATAGAAAATAACTCGAATTTAATAGTAGAAGAAAATTGGTAACTAAAAGAAGGTAGATACCAACGGAAAAATAAAAAAAAAATGTGATAAGAAGAGTGTTGAATTATCCTCGAGAATTTTGAGCTAATACAAGTAGTAACCCTAGACACAAACAAAGAAATTAGCGACGTTTTCCCCGTCAACGGCGCCAAAATACTGACAGACCTAAACCTAACCTTGGAAACGGCGCCAGAAAGCTGACGGACATTACCTAGGCTATACAGATCCTAACCGGCAGTGTACCGGGTCAAATTGTAGCTCTAGTCCGGTGAGTCGTCGTATTCCTCGGGAAAACATGGTAATTCTTTTAAGTGGGGTTAAACACCAAGAAGCTATTATTAACTCGATCTAAGTCGCAATTTTATAACACGATTACTACTATTCTAACCAACATAAAATAAATGCGTAATTTAAAAGTTATTCTAATATAATATATATAGATATATAAATATATATAGATGTACATAAATAGTATATATATATATATATATATATATATATATATATATATATATATATATATATATATATATATATATATATATATATAGATACCAATATATAGTTTATAAACTAAACTAGCCAAAGTATATATAATCAATTTATTCGATCTTTTCAATTAATAGAATGTGCTCGATCTTCCTTTTTATTAGGTCCAATTGAGTAAATGAAACGGTGTACTCCTATTGTCAACAATTCCTCCTCACACGAGCGTATGAAATTGTCATATGTCAAATTGTCATCGATCCAATGTCCACAACTCGCCCCATGCTAAACTTAGTTAGTCAAAACAGTACCGAGTATAAATCTACCCCGGATAAAAGAGGTGATTCCATTTGTCGATGACCGATGTTATTCAAGAGGCTCCGGTTGTCAAGCGGATCGATTTAACACAAACGGTGTAGTTTCAATTAAACCGCCGATTTTAACATTATTAAGATCTCGAGTACAAAGTTAATAAGATTTGTTTTTCTAGGACAAATCGCCCCCGTGTAGGAAATAGGATTCCGTTAATCGACGGCCATTTTTACCCTCCGGTTTTTCTATTTTTACTCATATCCCGACTTCTCCGGTCGGTTCATCGTCGAGTTATATGTGGTATTCATCCCGATTGATTACGTCATTCCGAATATGTTATCTTTACGTAGCGAAATAGAAAAAGATTCATTTTAACTCAATTTTAATCACTTTTACTTAAACATCATTCTTTTAACGAAAAGATCGAAATAATACGATTACATAACTTTGGCTAGTTATTAGATCTAGCCTAATAACATTATAAAAAGTAAAAAGAAGAAAATAACAAACATAAACATAAATACTTCGAAAAGTTACCCGATTACGTATGCCGATTCGAAGTCGTATTCTTTCCGGACATAACAACAACTTTAGCAACACCGGACTTCGATAATTTCCCGAGCATTATCACGATACTACTCTATTTATTTATAAAAACATATATACATACATAGACATATGTATATACGGGCCCGAAAATAAAATAAAACGAGAAAAGAGATGAAGAACGGAGGTGAAGAAGAGGGGAATGGAAGAAATGGGAGGAGGTGGAGAAGAGAGATCTTGGCCAAGAGTGGCCAAGATGGGGCATCGATTCATCGTCGAAGCTCTCATATATATAGGCAAAGTGTAAAGGCCGGACCGGTCCGGATAGGGGCAGGACCGGTCCGGAAAAATGATTACTCCACATGCCTTAATCATAACCCATGTGCAGGCGGTTACAAACTAATGATTATATAAGTTATACATAATCAATAGTTGTATATTAAACTTCTAAAATTCGTAACTTAAGTTGTAGACCTCCAAAAATTATGATCCAAATGTCATAATTAATTTCTCGGAAAACTCTACAACTTTCATTAAGGACTCTTCTTCAGAAAACGCCTTTTTGATGGGCCATTCCCATTACGTGTTGTTTTCGGGATTTTCCACTGATATGAACCGATTAGCCACTTGACCACCATTTGAGTTGTAGAAGTCCAATTGACTTGATTCAAAATGCGTTGGAAAGCTTACTTGAATATCTACAACTTTCATGAAGAAGTCATCCCCTGAAAATGCCTCTAAGCTGGGTCAAATCTCCATCGAAAACATGTAACGATTTAAGTACTTAGGAAAATTTGCTCCGTTGAACTTATAAACTTGTGGCACCTTCTTCTAACCCTCTAAACACATCTTTTAGACTCAAAACATGTCGTTACGTGGGATCTTGGTCAATGAATAATCCTGCAATGAACCACCAAAATACCAAACGTAAATCGGACACGACACTCCGGTTACTAAACCGGTACAAAAACTAATAAAAATACGATAATTTATATAATAACTACTACTTATACATTTGAATAAAACTTAGTAATTTTGACTTGATTTGATACAATAATGCTCAAAATGGTATCAATATTGGCGTAAAATGTCGTAATAATGATCATAAATTTATCTCTCATCAGAATCAAAACTTGGTTAGAAGTCACGAATTAATCTGATTAGGAATTGAATGTTGATAGATAGGTGGATCAATCGCTCGTTTGTTCGTTATAATTTGAATTTAATCCTTTAAAACTTGAATTGTTTAGTTTAATCAAATCTTCTTATTGCATCTTAGGTTTAGTTGTAGTTTAAATTGTTCGCAACCCGTATCTTCCCCGGCTTTAGATTCATTCTTTCGTTCAGCTTTTACATTCGTGTTATCTTTACTTTCGGTCTCGTTTAGTTTTATTTGTCGTTTAGGTTAGTTTTCGTGACATAGTTAGTTAAACAAAGACTAGGATTACCAATCGTTAGTTCCCCGTAAGATCGACCCGGTATCAACCTCTTTACTACGATCCTTGCACTTGAGGTAAGCCGGATTTATAAATATTATTACTTGTTTATTTTGCATTAGATAAATCCGTGAACAAGTTTTTGGCGCCGTTGCCGGGGAACCAAACGGTTGCCTAGTGTTTGTTTTTGTTTTTTTTTCCTGTGTTTAATCATTTTTGTTCATATTTTAGGTAGATTTTTAATTAGGTAATTAGGGTTTTTGTTTAGGGTTTAAGGTCTTCCCTTTGTAGTTCCCTCGTGATTAGTTTTTCCTTTCAATCTGTTTCCTCTTTCTGTTTCTGTCTTTCTTCTTCTTTTCTGCTAGTTTTTCTGTTTCCAAACGGGCGTCTAGACCAGTGGACGCCCGTCTGTTCTAAATTTCTCGACTCTGAATCGTTTTTAACTTGTTGGACGAGCGTCCATCCAATTTGGACGTCCGTCCAGTTCTTCAGCTGATCAGACGAGCGTTTGGACTTCTAGACGCCCGTCTAGCTCAATTTCTAGGCTGACGCCTGTCCAATTTTCTATACGTCCGTCTGTTCCCCTGTCTTAACTAATTTTATTTCTTTTTCTTTTCTTAGGCTTCAATTCTTAGTTTTTAGGTTTCACCCACCTGATTTTGGTTCGGTTTATGCAAACTCGAAGTCAAAAGGGACCATTACTGTATACCCCTGACTTAGAGCGGACCATAGTCCGGCCAAACAGGCGGAAAATCCGTTCTGCGGCTCCTTCTGAAGAAGCCGATCAAGATTTAGAGGATCGTTTAGCCGAAGAATTCGAAAACTTCATAATTATGGCTGCTGAGGATAGACGTACGTTGGCCGACTACACCATGCCAGGCGAAGTCAAAGTCAACCGGCTATTGTTATCCCAGCCATAACTGCACAGACCTTCGAGCTAAAGCCGGGACTCATTCAAATGATGCAGCACGCATCTATTTTCCACGGTTATCAGTCAGAGAATCCCCATACTCACTTACACACATTCTTAGAGATATGCAGTACTACACGCATCCAAGGAGTAAGTGAGGATGCTATAAAACTAAAACTGTTCCCATTTTCTTTAAAGGGAGAGGCTAAAGAGTGGTATACCTCTCTCCCCGCTGAATCTATTACCACCTGGTCTGAACTTGAAAAAGAATTTTTAAGTCAATATTTCCCACCTTCAAAGACAGCCCAGTGTTTAAATGAGATATTCACTTTCTACCAGAAAGACAATGAATCATTTTTCGAGTGTTGGAAAAGATTCAAGTCTCTGCTTAGAAAGTGTCCCCACCATGGCTTGCCACTGGAAAGGCAAGTCAACACTTTCTTTAGTGGATTGACCGAGCTTACAAAAGGCATGGTCAATAGTTCATCTGGTCGGGCGTTTTTGAAGAAAACGCCTGATGAGGGGTGGGCACTGTTCGAGGACATTGCCAAATATAACTATGCTCCCTCTTATCAAGCCATTCAAGCACCTCCTCCTCCTAAGGTTGAGGAAGTGAACATGCAAAGTTTGATCGCCATGCTGCAGAAGCAGATGGCAACTTCTCAAGTTTCGAATCAGACGAATCAAACTTCTTCCTTTCCACAGAACCCTCAGGTTCTGTATTGTGAGAGCTGCTGTCAGACTAGCCACATGATTGGCCAGTGTCAATTCAATCCTCCTGCACCTTATCAAGTGAATGCTGTTCATGATTATGGACAGCATAATCAAGTCACATGTCGAATTGTGACGAGGTGGGGCACACATCTAGATTCTCGTCCCATGAATGGACACGAATGTCGAAGTAAATGCATTATATGGCCGTAACAATCAAAGGTTCAATCGTTTTCTAGCCGAATAATCTCCAAAACCAAGGGTTCAATCAATCTTCAAGTTTCAATCCGAATTCTAATTTCAATCGAATCAAAATCGAAACCCCGGTTTTCCTCGTAATCAAAATAATAATTTTTCCAATTCTAACCAAAGGTTCAATCAGAATTGGCCTACCAATTCTAATTCTGCTTTCCAGAATTGGTCCAGCCACCATATTCGCAGAATCCCCAAACCTCTCAAGGCCCCTCGTACTCAAGTGATATCAAAGCTCAATGGGACTCCTTTAGGGAGGAGCAAAATAGATCAATGAAAAATCTTGAGAGGCAAATCGGGCAGTTGGCGGAACAGTTAGCTTCTAGACCCCCGGGCGGTACCGCCCGCCACGTAAAAGAATCCAAAGGGTGGTCAAGTTGCTCAAACCGAATTGAACAATGGCCAATGTACTGACCTCGTACCATCAATTCCATACGGTAGAGATGAGGCCAGTGCAATGAATTTAAGAAGCGGTACTCAAGTTAGTGGTCCTTCCCACCAGGGAAACCACTAGCCCCTCCCCGCCGTGATAAGGGGGAGGGAAGCCGAGCACCTACACTCCCCTTGGCCGAAAGAGAAAACTCAGTGGCCGATCCCCCGAGAGGTGAAAAAGCCGGAAGTCCTCAAGTGTCCGAACCCCCGAGGAATGAAGAAACAAGTGGAAGTCGGAGGCCGATCCCCCGACTAATAAAAAGATTGAAAAAGTCGTTCGGTGGAAAGATCCGGAAGACAAAGTCGTCGGTGCATCTTCGAAGAAAGTCTTTTCGAGAGTGGATCTGAAAAAGCTTCCATTTCCACCAAGAAAGAGCAACATCCCTTTGAGTGAAGATAAGAAGTATGAAAAGGTGCTGAATCTCTTGAAAATTACTCGGGTGAATCTTCCATTATCAGAGGTCTTGGTTGAAATGCCTAAGTATACCAAATTCATCAAGGATGCTGTTTCTTCAAAAAGGAAGTTGTCGACATGGAGAGGTGATTGGTGAGGATTGTTCAATGATCAATTATGAAGACTTACCAACCAAGAGAGGTGACCCGGAAAGTTCGTGCTTACAAGTGTTAATAGGAGGCATGGTCTTCCCTAACTCTTTGTGTGACCTGGGTGCATCTATAAGCCTCATGCCATTGTCTGTGTGCAAACAGCTGGGTTTAATTGATCTTCTAGAACCCACTACCATGAATTTGCAATTCGCTGATAGATCTTCTAAGAAAGCAGCGGGAATCTTAAAAGACGTACTAGTTCAAATTGATAGATTTACCTTTCCCGTTGACTGGTACGTCCTAGACATTGAAAATGATGAAAATGTCCCCCTGATACTTGGAAGACCTTTTCTGTCTACAGCTAGAGCCCTCATTGACTGCGATGGTGGGTGAGTGACGATACGAGTTGGTGATCAAGAGGTGAGCTATAATGTCTCCAGATCCATTCAAGTACCCTCTGGTCCTCCAACCGGCTATTCCATTGAGGATACGTCTGATGACTTCGATGATTTCATGGAAAAGCAAGTCATGGCTGTTGCAACTAAATTTGAGCGATTGGTTGATAATCTGAATAATCATGGTGTGGTAAGTCTAGAGCAGTTAGAAGCTGAATTTAAGGATGAGTTGTTGAAAGGAGAAGCTTTGGCAGTGGGACCGCTAAGTAAACTCAGAGATGTTGAGTTGAAAAGTGGAAATCTCAAATCAAGTTTAGAAGACCCCCCCTGCAGATTTGGTGTTGAAGCCGTTGCCTAAACATCTGAAGTATGTGCTCCTAAGAGAAGGCGACAAGCTTCCATTGATTATATCTGCTAAGCTGTCTCGTTTAAAGGAAATGAAATTAATCAACGTCTTGAGAAAAAATGAAAAAGCCTTTGGGTGGCAAGTAGGAGATATCAGAGGGATATCTCCCGACATCTGTATGCATAAGATCAAGACAAATGAGGGTGCGAAATGTGTTAGACAGCCCCAGAGGAGGCTCAACCCTCATATGCAAGAGGTGGTTAAGAAAGAAATCATCAAACTTCTGGACATGGGAATCATTTATGCCATCGCTGATAGTGAATGGGTTTCCCCGACTCAAGTAGTTCCCAAGAAAGGTGGAATTACGATTGAGAAGAATGAGAAGGGAGAGGAAATAGCGTTGAGGCTTGTCACTGGTTACAGAGTCTGCATCGATTATAGAAAGCTCAATGAAGTAACCATGAAAGATCACTTTCCCCTTCCATTCATTGACCGGATGCTTGAGCGTCCGGCGTGGCACGCATTCTATCGCTTCCGGATGGATATTCGGGATACTTTCGTATACCCATTGATCCATTCGACCAAGAAAAGACCACTTTCACCTGCCCCTATGGTACATTCACTTACAGGCGAATGCCATTTGGTCTCTGCAATGCCCCAGCTACATTTCAAAGATGTATGCTGGCTATCTTTGACGGGCTAGTAGAAAAGTGTATGAAGATCTTTATGGACGATTTTTCGGTCTTTGGTCAGTCCTTCGACGACTGTCTTGAAAATCTAGATCAAGTGTTATCCAGATGTGTGGAAAAGAACTTAGTGCTAAATTGGGAAAAGTGCCATTTCATGGTAGATGAGGGAATAGTTCTTCGCCACAAGATCTCCGCCAAGGGTATTGAGGTAGACAGAGCCAAAGTAGAAGCTATCGAGAAGATGAGTTATCCGAAGAATGTGCGTGAAGTGAGAGGTTTTCTTGGACATGTTGGTTTCTACAAAAGATTCATTCAAGACTTCTCCAAGATAGCCAAGCCCCTGTCTACTTTACTTAAGGAAGACGTTGAGTTCGACTTTGATGAGAATTGCAAGCAGGCGTTTGAGGAGCTTAAGAACCGTTTAATCTCTGCTCCAATTCTTATATCGCCTGACTGGAATCTACCTTTTGAGCTTATGTGCGATGCATCAAACTATGCAGTTGGTGCTGTTTTAGGACAAAGAATCAAAGGGAAATTCCAGCCAATCTATTACGCCAGTCACACATTGAATCCTTCTCAAGTTAACTATACGGCTACTGAAAAGGAATTATTGGCCGTAGTCTTTGCTATGGACAAGTTTCGTAGTTACTTGTTAGGAGCTCAAGTGATTGTGTGGACTGATCACGCTGCTTTCCGATATCTGATGACGAAGAAAGAGGCCAAACCGCGCCTACTGCGTTGGATACTGACCCTACAAGAGTTTGACGTTCAAATTAAAGACAAAAAGGGCAGTGAAAACGTCGTGGCGGATCATGTTTCGAGAATGTTAAATGAGGAAAAGGATGATCCGGATGATATAGATCTTTACTTTCCTCTAGAAAACATTATGCTTATCGATGGTCGCACTCCGGATGTTCCATGGTATTCTTCCATTGTCAATTACCTTCATTCCCGATATCTTGATCCGTAATTGTCCTATCGGGAGAAGAAAAAGTTCTTCTCTCGATTTGAAATCTTTCGTGTGGGATGAACCTTATCCGTTTAAGATCTGTAAAGATGGTCTGCTTAGAAGATGTGTTCCAGAATCTGAGCAGCGCGATATTATTGAGCAGTGCCACAGTGGACCCACTGGAGGTCACTTTGGTCCTTGGAAAACCGTTGCTAAGATCTTCCAATCCGGTTTCTTTTGGCCTACGATCTTTAAAGATACAGAGGCTTTTTGTAAAGCGTGTGATAGATGCCAAAGAACCGGTAATCTGACAAGGCGTTTTGACATGCCTTTGAAACCCATCCTAGAATGCGATGTCTTTGATGTATGGGGTATCGATTTTATGGGACAATTCCCATCATCTTGTGGTAACAAATACATCTTAGTCTGCGTAGATTACGTGTCCAAATGGGTGGAGGCTCAGGCCACGACTCACAATGATCATAAGACGGTCATGAAGTTTCTAAAGAAAAATATTTTCGTGAGATTTGGATGCCCTCGAGCCTTGATCAGTGATGAAGGAACGCACTTTTGCAACCGACCCCTAGAGAAAGTTCTCGAAAAGTATGGTGTTCGCCATAAGACAGGCACACCATATCACCCGATGACTAGTGGTCAGGTTGAAAGGAGCAACCAAAGTATTAAGAAAATCCTGGAAAAAATGGTCAACAGTCATAGAAAAGACTGGAGTTTGAAATTGGATGATGTACTATGGGCGTACGTAACCGCCTATAAGACTCCTATGGGTACATCTCCATATCAAATGGTTTATGGTAAGCCATGTCATCCGTCGGTCGAGTTAGAGCATAGAGCTTATTGGGCTACAAAGTTTCGAACTTTGATTCCCAATCTTGTGGTAAGCATCGACTGCAACAGTTGCATGAGTTGGACGAATTCAGACTCCAGGCCTACGAAAGCGCCAGGATCAGCAAAGATAAGATGAAACTCCTCCATGACGCCAAGATCAAGAAGAGAGAATTTCACGACGGGGAACAAGTTCTTCTGTATAATTCCAGGTTACATCTGTTTCCTGGAAAGTTAAGGACACGATGGTCCGGTCCCTTTGAGATTCTCCAAATTATTCCTAGAGGCGTTTTAGAACTACGAGGTTATGGTGACCAACCGTTTCGAGTAAATGGTCAAAGGTGTAAGCACTACATTGGTGAACCCAAGGAAAAGCCTTTGATTGTTCGTTTCCTCGATATCCTCGGGTGTGGTACTAAAGAAGTCGAAGAATGTGACGAGTTTTCACCCGACCTGTTTTCAGAGGATGACGGTAGTGGTCGATCTGAAGAAGTTCTAGCCGGTAGTTGGGATATGGAAGAGTTTGAGAGGGAGCGTAAGCTGAAACGTCATCAGAATACTCAGAAAAAGAGGAAGTCGACCATGGGGCAGTTTAAACGTATTTGGAAAGCTATCAAAGATTTCACCCCATGTGTTAAGTGTTGTTTCTGCAGCCGAACTACTGACCCAAGTCTAGACGAGGTAGTGGCTGGCAGAAAAGTTAAATGGCCTGATCCAGGCTGACCTTAAACTGTGTCGAGCTAACGACATTAACCAATAGCGCCACTAGGAGGCATCCTAGATATCCCTTTTTTATATTATTTACTTTTGTTTTATACTTTGTATTTCGTTAGTTGTTTAAGTTTCTAGCCTTATTAAGCTTTTGTTTGTATCTGTCAGTTTAGCAGTGTTTTTAGATATGGATTTCGGTGTTCTACCAGAGGAGTTACCTTTCCTTAGGAGGATCCCACTTATCACTGTAGATGACGGACCGGGAGGGACTATCGTTTTGCACGTAGACTTTGATATTAGTACCCGCATCAGGACTGTCACCTATGTTCTTATTGTTCCCCGAGTTTCGGGAGGTGGAGACTTTATTATAGAGGAGTTACAGGCAGCTCTAGGACGTCCGTACACAATCCTGAATGATCCAATGCTGACAGATTTAGCGTTAGTGCTGCAAGCTGAGCATTTTCGGGGTGTCGATGTAGCTGGTGAGGACTGGGCTTTGCAAGACGAGTATGATTTTCCTCCGGCGATTGACATGCTCCGCCGTCTTATCCGGGTGGTGGATTGGGCGGAAATTTACGATGACTAGCGTTGTTAGGTTGTTTCGTCGAGCAAACGACGTAAAACAAAAGCGTTCGGTGGGAGGCAACCCACTATTTTCTATTGTTTTTACTTATTTTCTAGTGATTTTATGTATTTCGTCGTTTTTCATTTGTATTTTTGAGGTTTTATTTAAGTTTAATGAGAAAATGCAAATTTGAATTTGAATTGTATGAAATTTTATAATTTTTGCATAATCCCTGCTTTGGACGCCCGTCCAGATATCTGGACGCCCGTCTACCCTATGCATTTCTTGGACGCCCGTCCATTATAAATGGACGCCCGTCTGAAATGTTCCTTCCAATCCTGTATCTAATTTGAAAGTTTGGACGAGCGTCTGATACACTGGACGCCCGTCCAGTGCATATGGTTCTATACTGAACGCCCGTCCACATAATTGGACGAGCGTCCAGACCTTGCCTATAAATACCCCCTCAATCCATGAACCCTCATTTTTTCAGAAATTCAAATCGAAAACCGACTTTTGCCCTCCTCTTAACCTAAATCCCTCAATATTACACCAAATTGAGCGATTTCAGTTGCTATAGACTGCTTTTGATCCCCTCTTTTCACTTTCCTAAACTTTATTCCTCAATCAACAACCATTTTGACGAATCAGAGTCCTCTTCGGTCCGACTTTTTCCAAGAAAAAATTCGATTTTGGGCTCGAATTTGCATTGTTAGGGATCATTTCCAGCATCATCATCATCCTTTCATCATCATTGGTAAGTTTCTAGTAACTTTTCGAGGATTAGTTCACGTTTTTTGGAGTTCGATCTTCGGCTCGACTCTTTTATGTGAGTTGTACCTTATTTGTTTTTTTCCCGTGTTTTGTTTCCTGTTTCTTACTGTGTTGTTGCTGTGGTGATGATGGTGGTTGATGCATGGGTGGTTTGTGATTGTGTTGGTGTTGGTTTGTTGATTTGAAATCCCGTTTGATAAACGGGTGGATTGTTGGCTTTGGTTTGGGATGTTGATTGGTTTAGACTAAGCTTCAACAATGGGTCGTAAAGCAGTGGCTAAGCGTTATAGTAAGGGAGTGGCCAGGGAGTCTGGAACGAAGCGTAAGGAGTTTGATCCCACCTTAATCGATCCAAATCGAGGTGTTAGCATTAGAGAGCAACCTCCTAGGGCCACCCAAGCTAGGGCAACATTGAGGGATGAGCCTACCTCGGGATCTGAGACTGATGATGATATCCCATTGATGAGGATGCCTAGAGTTCACCGAGGTGGAGAGTCGTCTAGGGTTGAGGAGGCTGTGGATGCTACTCGGGAGGAGGAACCGGCTAAGCCTAGGGCTGAACAACCTAGGAAGAGAGTGGAGACCGTAGCCCCTATGCCTATGCCTCATAGATTTGTGAATCCTAGAGCCCACGACGCCTTTACCAAACATTATTTCTCTAGGACTATGCTGATCGAGAGGGCTATGATGGAGACTAAGGTAGATCCGGGGTTCGTGAAGTTGTTAAAGGACCGGAAATGGGATGCCTTGATGACTATCCCGGGTACCCCAGCCAACGACTCCCTAGTTCGGGAATTTTATGCAAATTACGACTAATTTGGAAACGGGAGTAGTCGTGGTTCGGGGGGTGAAAGTTCCTTTTACGCCAGATGTGATAAATAAGAAGTATAAATTGGCGTCTTTTGAGGGTCGAGACTATAAGGAGGAAATCGTTCATAGGCAGAATACGGGGCAAGATCCGTTGGAGGAGTTAAGGTTAAAGGTTTGCCCGGATGTAGCATGGACGTTGAGGCCGGGTGGAGATCGTAAGGAGTTGGTCACAAGTACCTGGACGGAGGATTGGAAAGTCCAGTGTAGGTTCATACAGAGTCGGTTGTTGCCAAAGAACAATCTGACGCATTTTCATATCGGTGACTTAGGGATGTTGTACGCCTTGAACTTTGGTTTGAATGTGAATGTTGGACAAGCGTTATACGATGAGATAGCTATCAATCAGAAGGTTTACACGCGTAGCTTGATTGTCCCCCACTTGATTCATAGTTTGTGTATTGATGCCGGTGTGCCTGAGTATGGATCGGATCACAAACCGAAGAACCCGAGACCTATACAGAGAGAAAAGGTTAAGTATTCGGGACGTTCTGAGGGGGAGGCACCACGTGAGCCTGGTTCTTCTTCAGCACCGCCTCGAGCATCCTCCCTTCCTACTTTATCTCCCTCAGTCCGGATGAGGTTGAGTATGGCCAACAGTGTATGAAACTGGATGGAGGATATTCGGACTTCTCAAAATAACATCTTGACTATTTTGCGGTGTATCAGTGAAGGCCGGAAGCCGAGGGACGACAGAGTCTTCGACCCGAGCATTATCGATTATGTATATTCTGACGAGGTTGAGCAGGCCATTGCGGATGTTCTGGAAGGGTCTGAGTCGTCTACTGATGAGGAGCAGCCTGACTCTCCTGCGGGTGGATCACCTCCGGCTGATGATTCTGCGGCACCGGGGCAGCCCTGATCTCGTTTTTATGATTCTAGCTTTTGTACTTTCTTTGATCCGATGGTTGTATTGTTTTGCTACATTTCATTACGTGATTCGTTGTACTTTTTATTTAGCTACTGTTTATTTTTCCCGATGGATCATGTAAGCAATAAGGCATCCGTGCTTTCATTTGACTATACTTGATATACTACTTTTATATGATTAAATATACGTTATATTATTATGTTTTATCAACAAATTCTATATAAAATATATGAAATTATGATATAAATAGTATGAAATGTTAATCTTTATAGTTTAGAGTAGTTGGTAGTAAAACTTAGTAATAATAGTGAAAAGTTATCATTTTGTACCGATTTTAGTAAATCGGAATGTCGTGTCAGATTTACGTGGGTATTTGTGGTATTTTATTGCAGATGTATAAGCCAAGACCCCGAGAATCGACATTTTGAAGTATAATCATATCTCTGAAAGGATTTAGAGAGTGTCACGAGCTTAAGTGGTCAATCGAATTGCTTAAGTGGTCAAGTGGTCAATCGAAGTGGTCAAGTGGCTAATCGATTTGATTTAGTGGTAATCGAGAAATATCTTCGACAAAAGAATGGCTCATCAAAACGACATTTTCTGAAGAAGAGTCCTTCATGAAAGTTGTAGATTTTTCCGAGAGCTTTCCGATGCCTCTTGAATCATGTTGTTTGGAGATCCAGAACTCGAGATATGAATTTTAGAAGTTTTATTCCAAAATATATAATTTTATCCGGAAATTGGATAATTAAGGTGGATGAATGTGATGATTACACCGGCCCAGTCCGGCTATGACCCGGCCCGGTCCGGCCTTCATCCGGATTTCTATATAAGAAGCATCAGTGCAGAGCAGATCGAATGTACCAATATATATATACATATAGCACATATATATATATATATATATCTCCTCCTTCTTATTTTCTTTTTATGTAGTAGTTGTAAATAGGCCTTATGCCAAAAATAATAATATCGTAGTATTGTTGTAATGCTCGGGAAATTATCGGAAGTTCGGTGTTGTTGAAGTCGTTGTAATATCCGGAAGAATACGACCTCTGATTCAGCATTTGTAATCGGGTAAAATTTCTAAAGTATTTACGTTTGTTGTGTTTGTTTTTATCTTTTTAGTCGTTATAATGTTTTTAGGCTAAATCTAATAACTAGCCAAAGTTATGTAATCATTTTATTTCGATCTTTTTGGTAAATGAATGCTGTCTAAGTAAAATTTTACTAAAATTGAGTTAATTGAATCTTTTTCTATTTTGCAACGTATTGATAATATTCGGATTGACGTAATTAACCAAGATGAATCGCAACGTATAACCTAACGATGAACTGACCAGAGAAGTTAGGATATGAGATAAAAGATAGAAAAACCGGAGGGTAAAATTAGCCGTGCGAAAGCGTGACAACGGAATCCTATTTCCTACCCGGGGGCAAATTTGTCTTGGGAAAGATGAATCTTATTAAATTTGTGCTCAAGATCGTAATAATGTTAAAATCAACGGTTTAATTGAAACTAACACCGGAAAGTTAAATCGATCCGCCTGACAACCGGAGCCTTTTGAATAACATCGGTCATCTGACAAACGGAATAACCTCTATTATCCGGGGTAGATTTGTACTCGGTACCTGTTCAGACTAACTGAGATTAGCATGGGGCAGTTGTGGAGATTAAACTGATGACAATTTGACATATGACAATTTCATACGCTCGTGTGAGGAGGAATTGTTAACCTTAGGAGTGCACCGTTTCATTTACTCAATTGGACCTAATATAAAAGGAAAGATCGAGCACATTCCGTTTACTGAAAAAGATCGTATAAATCAATTATATAAACTTTGGCTAGTTCTATAAAATTATCCGTCTAGTCTATTATTATAAACTATATATTGGTATATATATATATATATATATATATATATATATATATATATATTTTTTTTTTTTACAATCCATGTACATCTATATATATTTATATATCTATATATATTATATTAGAATAACTTTTAAATTACGCATTTACTTTATGTTAAGTAGAATAGTAGTGATCTGTGTTATAAAATTGCGGTTTAGATTGAGTTAATAACTGCTCTTTGGTGTTTAACCACACTTAAAAGAATTACCACGTTTCCCTGAGGATTCGACACTCTGACTCACCACACTAGCACTATGATTTGACCCGGTACACTGCCGGTAAGGATTGTAATAGCACTAGAAAACGTCCGTCAATACTCTGTTTAAACTTTTGGATGTGTTGAATGTTTCATCTTTTGGTATTACTCAATTTTGGTATATCCTTTCCTTCTAGTATAATTCCCCGTTTTCCCCGAGATTTTTCCAAGTTTGTCAAGTAGTGCAGGTATATTGTTAGCGGTATTGTCGAGCTCGCTTTTACATCGTATGGTTACGAATTCTAATTGTCACTACATAGGCTCCGGCCTGACCAACGATTCGAGTCTCTATTGCAGTCAGCTAAGTCCTTTATCTTTTCTTTAATTCTGCACAACATGAGGACATGTTGATCTTTAAGTGTGGGGGAGGGGAATGATTTGATATGTATCTATACATTTGCTTAATTCATTACGAGTCTATGCAAAAATGAGCTAAAAATGAGCTAGAATTTTCAAAAAAATTCGACATTTTTGTTTTTGTTTTGTCCCGAGTAGGCAATTCAATTCAGTGTTCATTATTTTTCTAGTCATCCAAGCTATATATCATATGTTTGATAAGTTAGTTGTTTCATCCAATATATATTTTTCACGAGCCATAGTGAACGATGAGCTAATTTATAAAGTTATACCCCTTTTTTGACGAGTTATTTCTGATTTTCTTATAAGTCATGTGCTTAGTGCTACGTATATATCTTGAGATTTATGATAGTTTGTGTTTAGATCCGAAGTATGATATACTGTGAATATCTAAGGTTTGAATGTGATGAGTAACACGTAACTTATTGTCAAATGAAAAAGTTGAGTTTATAATGAAGTAATTGGGTGTGTCGAAAGCTGGTCGATGATTTGAGTGCGATAGGGTGTACCACGTATGTCCTATACCACTATGATGACTAAAAGCTCACGACTGTCAGAAGAAGCTGCCTTATGATTGGAGTAAGGTAGGGTATATCTCGAATATCCTATTCGCTATATGGGGCAAGAGCTCATTCTGATGTGCGTTTAAATAAGTGAAGTTAATTAAATCAACTTGCAAAAAGAAGTGGTATGAAATGGATATAAGACTAAGTTATCGTCTGTCTTATCCCCAGTAGAAACTGATAGATATGTGTCACGGATTTTATTAACACAAAACAAACAAGTAATAATCCGGTTAACCTCAAGTATAAGGATCGTAGTAATAGTGGTTAATGCCGGGTCGATCTTACGGGGAACTGAACAATTGTGATTCTAGTTTTTGTCTAACCTAAACTTTGTCACGAAACTAATCTAAACAGCGAATAAAACAAAACAAAACAGAAAATAAAACTAGACAGAGGATGTAATCCAAAGCTAGGAAGAATACGGGTTGCGAACCTTTAACTAACTAATCTAAGATGCAAATAAAAGTAAACTAACTAAACAAATTCAAGTTTTTAAGGATTTAAATCAAGTGTATAACGAACAAACGAGGCTTCATCCACCTATCCAACAAGCATTGATTTCCTATCTCGATTATATTGTGGTTTTTATCTAGGTTGTGATTCACCTTATCTAAATATGAACCCTAATTCCTTAGAAAGTTCATCTATTAATCTATTATCTTCCAATGCAAGATTATCGCGTTTTCTAACCAAAGGTGCAAACTTTACGTTTATAATCTAGCAATTAAACATATTAACTTCCGTTATGATAGATTCAAATTACTATTCTTATTCATGGTGATCTAAGGTTTATTAAGATTTCCATCAACAATAAACAATCAACACATGCATATCTTCCGATATAAGAGCAATTAAACAAATTAAACATGAATAAGAAACAACCTTTAATAAAAACTCACAGTATAATCGATGAAAACGAAATCAACAATTGTTGGATGGATTCACAATACTCGTTTGATGAAGCTTTTAGCTTCTGAACATCCTCAGCAACTCAAATTTGCAGAAACAGTGCATAAAAAGTAACTAGTTTGATCTAAATCTAAAGTGCATAAAACTGGAATAAAAGAGAGGAAAACGCAGCCTAAAGCCGCCCCTAGGTTTAGGGTTTTGAATAATGAGTGTATCGTCTCCTTAGGGTTGAGAAACAGCCGCCTATATATAGATTTCTAAGTCGGTTCAGCAAAGTCGGCTACCGGACGCCCGTCTGAAACCTTGAACGCCCGTCCACTCTTCAATAAAACTTTGAATCGGGCCGAGTCATGATCAGACGCTCGTCCATCCAGCGTCCACTCCAGCGTCCAAACTTCCTGAATCAAAGATGTCATCCTGGATGCTCGTTCAATTACATCAGACGCCCGTCCACTGGACGGAGATTCTGGACGCCAGTTTGATATGATTGAATTTTGATTTATTGATCTTTATCTCTTCTATCTCTATCCCACTTCTTCATTATCTCTTTTATCATCAATTAGCTCGAACTTAATCAACTTTTGATCATCTTTTGAGCCTCAAACATGTATCTATAACACATAAAAACATCGCAAAATGTAATAATGCTCAAATAATCATAAAATCACAATTAAAACACCAAAATTAACCAAGTTTGCGATTAGCTCATTTAAAATCTCATTTGCTCAATATATCCATTAAACACTCGTTTCTTATGCAAATTCATACAAATACGGGGGAAATTATCATAAAATATAGCATTATAAATCGTATAAAATCACCCTTAACAACTCCCCCACACTTAAGCTTTTTCTCGTCCCGAGCAAAACAAGGCAAGATAAAGGCTCGAGAAAAGAACAGACATCTAAACATATATAACACATATCCAATAAATCAGAAGTTCACCAGTGTGTGTGCATAGCCATAGAAAACTTCCACTAAATCCAAACTCGAGAAACTCAAAGCAAAACTAGCTAATACCCCCTTCAAACTAGAGATAGACGATTCTTATAAGATGTACCCTACAAAACGTGACATATCCCGAAAAAGATGATAGAATACATCTAGGGCCTTTCTGAAATACTCAGAGGATAATTCCTACAGCATATCTATCAGTTTCTACTGGGATAAGATAGACGATAACTCAGTCTCTCATTCATTTCATTACACTTCTTTAGTTGATTTAACTATTCCCACTTTTAAACGCACATCAGAATGAGCTGTTGCCCTGTCATAGCAGAATAGGATATTCGAGATATACCCTACCTTACTCCAATCATCAGGCAGCTTTTCCTGACTGTCGTGAGCTTTTGGTCATCATAGTGGTATAGTACATACGTGGTATACCCTATCACACTAAAATCATCGACCAGCTTCCGACACACCCAATAATTCTTTATTAACTCAACTTTTTCATATGACAATAAGTTACGTGTTACTTATCACATTCAAACCTTAGATATTCACAGTATATCATACTCCGGATCTAAATACAAACTATCATAAATCTCAAGATACATACGTAGCACTAAGCACATTACTTATAAGAAAATCAGAAATCACTAATCAAAAGGGGTATAACTTTATAAATTAGCTCATCATTTACTATGGCTCGTGAAAAATAGATCAGGTGAAACAACTAACTTACTAAACATATGATATATAGCTTGGATGACTATAAAAATAACGAACAAAGAATATGCATTTGCTCACTCGGGACAAAACAAAAACAAAAATGTCGGAAAATTTTGAAAATTCTAGCTCATTTTGCATAGAAACACATTGATATAAGCAAATGTGTAGATACACGTCATTCATTCCCCTCCCCCACACTTAAAGATCAACATGTCCTCATGTTGTGCAGAATTAACGAAAAGATAAAAGACTTAGCTGATGTCAAGCGTTACTCGAATGTCGGTCAGGCCGGAGCCTATATAATGACGCGTAGAACTCGTAACCAGACAACGTAGCTCGACAAAACCGTGAAAAAGATACCTGCACGACTTGACAAACACAGAAACATCTCGGGGAAAACGGGGGATTATACCAGAATGAAAAGAGATATCAAAAATGAAGATAAATCAAAAGATAAAGCATCCAATACATCCAAAAGGATAAACAAAATAGAAATGAAAGTACGGGTGCCTTATGGCTTACATGATCCATAGGAAAAATTAACAGTAGCAACATCAAAATTACACGAATCATATAAGTAAAAATGTCAATAATACAAAACCACAAAATCTAGAATCAAACAAATAAGATCAAGGTTGGCTCGGCGCCGCAGAATCATCAGACTGCTCCTCCTCTGAAGATGACGCAGACTTCTGAAGAACATCCGTAATGTCCTGCTCAATCGCATCTGAATAAGTGAAATCAATGACGCTCGGAGCGAAGATTCTGTCGTCTCGGATAGGCCGGCCCTCACTCATACATTTCAAAATTGTCAGAATATTGTTTTGAGAAGTCCGAATATCCTCCATCCAGGTCCTGACACTGTTGGCCATACTTAGACTCATCCGGACTGAGGGAGATAAAGTAGGAAGGGAGGATGCTCGCGGCGGTGCTGATGACGAACCAGGCTCCTGTGGTGCCCCCGACTTAGACTAACCAGAGGACTTCCCCTTCTCTCGCTGTAAAGGCCTAGGGTTCTTCGGCTTATGATGATCGGCTCCAAACTCAGGCACACCGGCATCGAGACACAAACTGTGGATCAGGTGAGGGACGATCAAGCTCCGCGTGTAAACCTTCTGGTTGATAGAGATCTCGTCATATAAAGCTTGTCCCACATCCACATTCAAGCCAAACGTCAACGCATATAACATGCCTAGGTCACCAATATGAAAATGTGTCAAGTTGTTCTTAGGCAACAACCGACTCTGAATGAATCGACACTGGACCTTCCAGTCCTCCATCCAGGTCATGGTAACCAACTCCTTCCGGTCTCCTCCCGGTCTCAACGTCCAAGCCACATCCGGGCAAACTCTCAATCTCAACTCCTCCAACGGATCCTGTCCCAAACTCTGTCTATGAACAATCTCCTCCTTGTAATCCCGACCTTCAAAAGCCACTAAGTTGTATTTCTGATTGATCACCTCCGGTGTAAATGGAACTTCTACCCCTCTAACCACAACTACCTTCGTCCCCAAGTCGGTTTCCGAGCAATTAGCATAAAATTCCCGAACTAGGGAGCCATTTACCGGGGTAGGTGGGATCGTCATCAAGGCATCCCATTTCCGATCCTTAAGCAACTTAACGAAACCCGGATCGACTTTTGCCTCCAATGTCGCCCTCTCAATCAACATCATCCTCGAGAAATAATGTTTGGTATAGGCATCGTGGGCTCTAGGGTTCACGAATCTATGAGGCAACGGCATAGGAGCTACGGTTTTAGCTTTCTTTCTAGGTTGGGCAGCCCTAGGTACAACCGGTTCCTCTTCCCGGGCCGCATCTATAGGTTCCTCAGCCCTAGACGATCCTCCACCTCTCTGACCCCTAGGCATCCGTACCAATGGAATATCATCATCCGTCTCACAATCCGAGGTTGGTTCATCTCTTAAGGTTGCCCTAGTTTGGGTGGCTCTAAGGGGTTGCTCCCGAATACTAACACCCCGGTTCGGATCAACTAAGGTAGGATCAATCTCTTTACGCTTTTTCCCCGCCTCCCGGGCCACTTCCTTACCATGCCTCTTCACCACCGCCTTCTTATGAACCATTATTCAAGCCTAGACTAAACCAAACAATCCCAATCGCAACAAGATACCCGTTTAACATCCAAAGCGGGATTTCAAAACAACCAAACCACAACCACAACCATAATCATCACCAAACAACCCATTCACCATCCATCACAACACCACATCACCATAACAGAGCAGAAAGAAACACAAAACCAGAAAAAAAAACGAATTAAGGTGCTATCCAAGTGAACGAGCCGACCCAAAGATCGAACTCGCAAAAACGTGAATAAAATCTAGAAAAGTTGTTACTAACTTACCAAGTAGGGTGAGTAGATGTTGATCGAGATGAAAACGAGTCCAAACAACACAACCGTTGCCTCCAAAATCGGATTTTTCCTCCAAAAAGTCGGACTGAGGAGGGTGCTGATTCTCCTAAAATATGGCGTGTTGGGGAATTTGGTTATGAAAATCGAAGAGAGGGTGTCAAGAGCAGTCTATAGCACTTTGAATCGCTCAAAATGATTTAGAATTGAAGATTTTAGGGCAAAAGGAGGGGAAAAGTCGGTTTTTGCGTTTGAAAATTCAGAAAAGTGAAGGTTCACTGTCGGAGGGGGTATATATAGACAGAGGTTGGACGCTCGTCCAACTCAGTGGACGGGCGTCCACTGAAAAATCAGATGAACTGGACGGGCGTCCAGTTTACTAGACGCTCGTCCAAGAGTTTAAATCACATACAAGATTGGAGGGAATAAAGCAGACGGGCGTCCAGGCTTAGTGGACGCTCGTCCTAAAATTGGTCAAGGCGGACGGGCGTCCAGAGTTCTGGACGGGCGTCCAAGCAGGAAAAAGTGCAAAAATTATAAAATTTCCATACAACTCAAATTCAAAAGTGCACATTCTTATTAAACTTAAATAAAACTTCAAAAATACAAATTCAAATCAACGAAGTACATAAAATTTCCAGAAAACAAATAAACACAAATAGAAAATAGTGTGTTGCCTCCCACCAAGCGCTTTTGTTTAATGTCGTTAGCTCGACACCGTTTAAAGCTCAGCCTGGATCAGGCCATTTGACTTTTCTGCCAGCCACTACCTCGTGTAAGCTCTGATCAGTAGTGTGGCTGCAGAAACGTACCTCACACATGGGGTGAAATCTTTAACAGCTTTCCAAATACGCTTAAACGTCCCCATGGTTGACTTCTTCTTCTGCTGAGTCTTCTGATGATGTGTAAGTTGACGCTCCCTCCAATACTCTTCCATCTCCCAACTACCAGCTAGAACTTCTTCAGATTGACCATTACCGTCATCCTCTGAAAATAGGTCGGGTGAAAACACGTCAAATTCATCGACTTGCGTAGCACCACACCCGAGGATATCGAGGCAACGAACAGTCAAAGGCTTTTCTTTAGGTTCACCAATGTAGTGCTTGCACCTCTGACCGTTCACTCGAAGCGGTTTACCGCTATAACCGTGAAGTTCTAGAACGCCTCCAGGAATGATTTGGAGAATCTCGAAGGGGCCGGACCAACGTGTTCTCAACTTTCCAGGAAACAAATGTAACCTAGAATTGTATAGAAGAACTTGTTCGCCGACGTGGAATTCTCTCTTCTTAATCTTAGCATCGTGGAGTAGCTTCATCTTATATTTACTAATCCTGGCACTTTCATAGGCTTGGAGTCTGAATTCGTCTAATTCATGTAACTGCTGCGGTCGATGTTTCCCACAAGATTGGGAATCAAAGTTCAGAAACTTTGTAGCCCAATAAGCTTTATGCTCTAACTCGACAGGCAGATGACATGGCTTTCCATAGACCATTTGATATGGACATGTACCCATAGGGGTTTTATAGGCAGTTCTGTACGCCCAAAGCACATCATCCAACTTCAAACTCCAGTCTTTTCTATGACTGTTTACCGTCTTCTCCAGGATTTTCTTGATACTTTGGTTGCTCCTTTCAACCTGACCACTAGTCATCGGATGATATGGAGTGCCTGTCTTATGACGAACACCATACTTTCAAGCACTTTCTCTAGGGGTCAGTTGCAGAAATGCGTCCCTTCATCACTGATCAAGGCGCGTGGACATCCAAACCTCACGAAGATATTTTTCTTTAGAAATTTCATGACCGTCTTATGATCATTGTGAGGAGTGGCTTGAGCCTCCACCCATTTAGACACGTAGTCTACGCAGACTAAGATGTATTTGTTACCGCAAGATGATGGGAATGGTCCCATGAAATCGATACCCCATACATCAAAGACCTCGCATTCTAGAATGGGTTTCAAAGGCATGTCAAACCGCCTTGTCAGAGTACCGGTCCTTTGGCACCTATCACAATATTTACAGAAAGCTTCTGTATCTTTAAAGATCGTAGGCCAATAGAAGCCGGATTGGAAGATCTTAGCAACGGTTTTCCATGGACCAAAGTGACCTCCAGTGGGTCCACTGTGGCATTGCTCAATAATATCCCGTTGTTCAGATTCAGGAACACATCTCCTAAGCAAACCATCCTTACAGATCTTAAAAAGATAAGGTTCATCCCAAACGAAAGATTTCAAATCAGAGAAGAACTTTTTCTTCTCCTGATAGGACAATTCTGGATCGAGATATCGGGCATGAAGGTAGTTTACAATGGAAGAATACCATGGAACATCAGGAGGACATCCGTCTATCAACGTGATGTTCTCTAGAGGAAAGTAAAGGTCTATATCATCTGGGTCATCCTTTTCCTCACTTACCATCCTTGAAACGTGATCAGCCACTACGTTTTCACCGCCCTTTTGTCCTTAATTTGAACGTCAAACTCTTGTAGGGTCGGTATCCAACGCGAAGAGGCGCGGTTTAGCCTCTTTCTTAGTCATCGATACCGCAAAGGCGTGATCGGTCCACACGATCACTTGAGCTCCTAACAAGTAACTACGGAACTTGTCCATAGCAAAGACTACGGCCAATAGTTCCTTTTCGGTAGTGGTATAGTTAACTTGAGAGGGGTTCAATGTGTGACCGGCGTAATAGATAGGTCGGAACTTCCCCTTGATCTTTTGTCCTAGAACACGGCACCAACAAAGCATAGTTTGATGCGTCGCACATAAGCTCAAAAGGTAGGTTCCAGTCGGGCGATATAAGAATTGGAGCAGATATTAAACGATTTTTAAGCTCCTCAAACGCTTGCTTGCAGCTCTCATCAAAATTGAACTCAACGTCTTCCTTTAGTAAAGTGGACAGGGGCTTGGCTATCTTGGAGAAGTCTTGAATGAACCTTCTGTGGAATCCGACATGTCCAAGAAAGCCTCTCACTTCACGCACATTCTTGGGATAGCTCATCTTTTCGATAGCTTCTACTTTTTCCCTGTCAACTTCTATACCTTTGGCGGATATTTTGTGGCCAAGAACTATTCCCTCATCTACCATGAAATGGCATTTTTCCCAATTAAGTACTAAGTTCTTTTCTACACATCTGGATAACACTTGATCAAGATTGTCAAGGCAATCATCAAAAGACTGACCAAAAACCGAAAAATCGTTCATAAAGATCTCCATACACTTTTCTACAAGCCCGTCAAAGATAGCTAGAATACATCGCTGAAATGTAGGTGGGGCATTACAGAGACCAAATGGCATCCGCCTGTAAGCGAATGTTCCATAAGGGCAGGTGAAGGTGGTCTTTTCTTGGTCAGCTGGATCAATGGGTATCTGGAAGTATCCTGAATATCCATCTAGGAAACAGTAGAATGCGTGTCCCGCCAGACGCTCAAGCATCTGATCAATGAATGGAAGGGGAAAGTGATCTTTCATGGTTACCTCATTGAGCTTTCTATAATCGATGCAGACTCGGTAACCAGTGACAAGTCTCAATGCTATTTCCTCTCCCTTCTCATTCTTCTCAATCGTAATTCCTCCTTTCTTGGGAACTACTTGAGTCGGGGAAACCCATTCACTATCCGCGATGGCATAAATGATTCCCATGTCAAGAAGTTTGATGATTTCCTTTTTAACGACTTCTTGCATATGAGGGTTGAGCCTCCTCTGGGGCTGTCTAACACATTTCGCACCCTCATTAGTCTTTATCTTATGCATACAGATGTCAGGAGATATCCCTCTGATATCTACTACTTGCCAACCAAAGGCTTTTTCATTCTTCTTCAAGACGTTGATTAATTTCATCTCCTCTAAACGAGACAAACTTGCGATATAATCAATGGAAGCTTGTCACCTTCTCTTAAAAACACATACTTAAGATGTTTAGGCAACGGCTTCAACACCAAATCTGCAGGGGGGTCTTCTAAACTCGACTTGAGATCTCCACTTTTCAACTCAATATCACTGAGTTTACTCGTGGTCCCACGCCAAAGCTTCTCCTTCCAACAATTCTTCCTCAAAATCATTTGCTAATTGATCTAGATTGACCACACCATGAGTATTTAAATTATCAACCAATCGCTCATATTAAACTTCTACGACCATGACTTGCTTATCCATATAATCGGTGAAATCATCCGTCATATAATCAATGGAAAAGCCGGTTGGAGGGCCAGAGGGTACTTGAATGGACTTTAAGACATTGTAACTCACCTCTTGATCACCAACTCGGATAGTCACTTGCCCACCATCGCAATCGATGAGGGCTCTAGCTGTAGATAAGAAAGGTCTTCCAAGAATCAGGGGGACGTTTTCATCTTTCTCCAAATCTAAAACATACCAATCGACTGGAAAGGTAAATCTATCAATCTGAACCAAAACGTCTTTCAGGATCCCTGAAGCTTTCTTAGAAGATCTATCAGCGAATTGTAAACTCATAGTAATGGGTTCTAGAAGGCTTTGTAAACCGAGCTGTTTGCATACAGACATTGGCATAAGACTTATAGAGGCACCTAGATCACACAAAGAATTAGGGAAGACTAGACCTCCCATTAATACTGTAAGTAGGTCACCTCTTTTAATTGGTAAGTCTTCATAATTAATCATGGAGCAATCCTCACCAATTTGCCTTTCCATGCCTGCTAACTTCTTTTTCGAAGACACAACATCCTTGATAAATTTTGTATACTTAGGCATTTCAACCAAGACTTCTGATAATGGAAGATTTACCTGAGTATTTTTCAAAAGGTTTAGCACCTTTTCGTACTTTTTGTCCTCAATTAAGGGAATGTTGCTCTTTCTCGGTGGAAATGGAAGCTTCTTAAGGTCCCTCTCAGAAAAGACTTTCTTTGAGGATGCACTTACAGCTTTGTCTTCCAGATCCTTCCATTGAACAGCTTTTTCAGATTTTCTTATAGTCAGGGGATCAGCTTTTTCAGGGGAACAGCTTTTTCAGATTTTCCAGATCGTTCCATCGAACAGCTTTTTCAGATTTTCAGCCACCTGAGTTTTCTCTTGCAGTTGAGGGGAGTGTAGGTGCTCAGCTTCCCCTCCTGCCTTATCAATGGCAGGAGGGGCTAGTGGTTTCCCTGATGGGAAGGACCACTAACTTGAGTACCGCTTCTCGGATTCATTGCACCGGCCTCCTCTTTACCGTATTGAATTGATGGCACGAGGTCGGTACATGGGCCTTTGTTCAAGTCGGCTGAGCAACTTGACCACCCTTTGGATTCTTCTCGGTGAAACCGGGGCGGGCGCACGGGGGTCTAGAAGCTAACTATTCAGCCAGTTGCCCAATTTGTCTCTCCAGATTCTTCATTGATCTACTTTGCTCCTCCAATTTAGCTTCAAGATTGTTAGATTGGGAGGGGCTTTGAGAATTTTGGAAATTTTGAGCATAGGGCTGACTGGGCCGACTTTGGACTGCAGAATTAGAATTGGCGGGCCAATTCTGATTGAACCTTTGAGTAGGATTGGAAAATTTTGAATTTTGGTTCTGATTAAAACCAGGGTTTCTATTGAAATTTTGATTCGAATTAAAATTCGAATTAGGATTAAAACTTGAAGGTTGACTAAACCCTTGGTTTTGAAAATTATTCTGGCCAGAAAACTGATTGAACCTTTGATTGTTCTGGCCATAGAATGCATTCACTTCAGCATTCTGCCCGTTCATAGGACAGAATCTAGAAGTGTGCCCCACCTCGTCACAATTCTGACATGTGACTTGATTGTACTGTCCATAATCATGAACAACATTCACTTGATAAGGTGCAGGGGGGGTTAAATTGACACTGGCCATTCATATGGCCAGTCTGACAGCAGTTTTCGCAGTACAGAACCTGAGGGTTCTGTGGAAAAGAAGAAGTTTGATTTATCGGATTTGAAACTTGAGGTGTTGCCATCTGCTTCTGCAGCATGGCGATCAAACTTTGCATGTTAACCTCCTCAACCTTGGGAGGAGGAGGTGCTTGGATTGCTTGATAAGAGGGGGCATAGTTATACTTTGCAATGTCCTCAAACAATGCCCATCCCTCTTCAGCTGTTTTCTTCAGAAATGCCCCACCAGAAGAACTATTGACCATGCCTTTGGTGAGCTCGGTCAATCCACTAAAGAAGGTGTTGACTTGCCTTTCCAGTGGCAAGCCATGGTGGGGACACTTTCTAAGAAGAGACTTGAATCTCTTCCAACATTCGAAGAAGGATTCATTCTCTTTCTAATAGAAAGTGAATATTTGATTTAAACACTAGGCCGTCGTTGAAGGTGGAAAATATTGACTTAAGAACTCCTTTTCGAGTTCTGCCCAGGTGGTGATAGATTCAGAGGGGAGAGAGGTGTACCACTCTTTAGCCTCTCCTTTCAAAGAAAATGGAAACAGTTTAAGCTTGATCGCATCCTCATTTACTCCTTGGATGCGTGTAGTGCCGCATATCTCCAAGAATGTATGTAAGTGGGTATGCGGATTCTCCGATTGATAGCCATGAAAGATTGATGCATGCTGCATCATCTGGATAAGTCCCGGCTTGAGTTCGAAGGTTTGTGCAGTAATGGCTGGGATAACAATAGCCGGGTTGACTTTGACTTCGCCTGGCATGGCGTAGTCCGCCAACGTACGTCTATTATTAGCGGCCATTATCACAAAATCAGTGATTTCCTTGGCTAGTTGCTCTTCAAGATCTTGTTCGGCTCTGTCTGCCAGAACCGCGAACGGAATATCCGCCTGTTTGGCCGGACTACGGTTCGCTCGGGGTCAGGGGTGTATAATAACGGTCCTTTTTGGCTCCGAGTTTGCATAAACCGGACCAAAAACAAGTGAAACGAAGCTTAAAAACTAAGAAATTAAAAGCCTAAACCAAAAATTAAAAACCTAAAGAAAGGAAAAGGAAAGAAGAAAAGGAAACAAAATTATTGAAGAAAAGGGATCAGACGGACGTCCAAGAGTTTGGACGGGCGTCCGGTTGGAATTTGGACTGGACGGACGTTTAGTGGTCCAAACGCTCGTCTGAAAGGAAGAATACTTGAACGGGCGTCCAAATTTTATGGACGCTCGTCTAAGTGAATAAAAACAGAACAGAATTGATAATTTTCCAGCGGACGGGCGTCCAATTTCCCAGACGCCCGTTTGGTAGCGGGAAAATCAGAACAGAATCAGAAAAATTGCAGAAAAGAAGGGAAGGTAAGACAGAAAGAAGAGAAGAGCAGAGAACTAATCACAAGAGAACCTTAAACCCTAAGCTAAAACCCTAATTAACTAATTACCCAAACGTTTATCAACTAAAAACAGGAATTTAAAACGAAATAAAAACAAGAAAAACAAAAACAAAAACAAAACAGAAAAACGAAAAACAAAAACTAGACAACCGTCCGGTTCCCCGGCAACGGCGCCAAAAACTTGTCACGGATTTTATTAACACAAAACAAACAAGTAATAATCCGGTTAACCTCAAGTATAAGGATCGTAGTAATAGTGGTTAATGCCGGGTCGATTTTACGGGGAACTGAACAATTGTGATTCTAGTTTTTGTCTAACCTAAACTATGTCACGAAACTAATCTAAACAGCGAATAAAACAAAACAAAACAGAAAATAAAACTAGACAGAGGATGTAATCCAAAGCTAGGAAGAATACGGGTTGCGAACCTTTAACTAACTAATCTAAGATGCAAATAAAAGTAAACTAACTAAACAAATTCAAGTTTTTAAGGATTTAAATCAAGTGTATAACGAACAAACGAGGCTTGATCCACCTATCCAACAAGCATTGATTTCCTATCTCGATTATATTGTGGTTTTTATCTAGGTTGTGATTCACCTTATCTAAATATGAACCCTAATTCCTTAGAAATTTCATCTATTAATCTATTATCTTCCAATGCAAGATTAACGCGTTTTCTAACCAAAGGTGCAAACTTTACGTTTATAATCTAGCAATTAAACCTATTAACTTCTGTTATGATAGATTCAAATTATTATTCTTATTCATGGTGATCTAAGGTTTATTAAGATTTCCATCAACAATAAACAATCAACACATGCATATCTTCCGATATAAGAGCAATTAAACAAATTAAACATGAATAAGAAACAACCTTTAATTTCACAGTATAATCGATGCAAATGAAATCAACAATTGTTGGATGGCTTCACAATACTCGTTTGATGAAGCTTTTAGCTTCTGAACATCCTCAGCAACTCAAATTTGCAGAAACAGTGCATAAAAAGTAACTAGTTTGATCTAAATCTAAAGTGCATAAAACTGGAATAAAAGAGAGGAAAACGCAGCCTAAAGCCGCCCCTAGGTTTAGGGTTTTGAATAATGAGTGTATCGTCTCCTTAGGGTTGAGAAACAGCCGCCTATATATAGATTTCTAAGTCGGTTCAGCAAAGTCGGCTACCGGACGCCCGTCTGAAACCTTGAACGCCCGTCCACTCTTCAATAAAACTTCGAATCGGGCCGAGTCATGATCAGACGCTCGTCCATCCAGCGTCCACTCCAGCGTCCAAACTTCCTGAATCAAAGATGTCATCCTGGACGCTCGTTCAATTACATCAGACGCCCGTCCACTGGACGGAGATTCTGGACGCCAGTTTGATATGATTGAATTTTGATTTATTGATCTTTATCTCTTCTATCTCTATCCCACTTCTTCATTATCTCTTTTATCATCAATTAGCTCGAACTTAATCAAATTTTGATCATCTTTTGAGCCTCAAACATGTATCTATAACACATAAAAACATCGCAAAATGTAATAATGCTCAAATAATCATAAAATCACAATTAAAACACCAAAATTAACCAAGTTTGCGATTAACTCATTTAAAATCTCATTTGCTCAATATATCCATTAAACACTCGTTTCTTATGCAAATTCATACAAATACGGGGGAAATTATCATAAAATATAGCATTATAAATCGTATAAAATCACCCTTAACAATATGCTATAAGAATTATCCTCTGAGTATCTCAGAAAGGCCCTAGATATATTCGATCATTCTTTTCGGGATATTTTACGTTTGTAGGGTACATCTTATGAGCGTCATTTATTGCTAGTCTACGAGGGGGTATTAGCTAGTTTTGCTTTGAGTTTCTCAAGTTTGGATTTTGTGGAAGTTTGCTATGGCTATGCACACACAGTGGTGAACTTCTGATTTATTGGATCTATGCTACATTGTCTGAGATGTCTGTTTTCGTTTCGAGCCCTAATTTTCATTTTGTTTTGCTCAGGACGAGCAAGAGCTAAGTGTGGGGGAGTTGTTAAGGGTGATTTTATACGTTTTATAATGCTATATTTTATGATAATTTCCCTCATATTTGTATAATTTGCATAAGAAACGAGTGTTTAATGGAATTATTGAGTAAATGAGGTTTTTAATGAGTTATTCGCAAAATAGGTTAATTTTGGTGTTTTAATTTTGATTTTATGATTATTTGGATGATATTACGTTTTGCGATGTTTTAATGTGTTATAGATATGTGTTGATGCTCAATTGGTGATTAAATGAAGATAAGAGTCGAAATATATGAATATGATGATAAAAGAGGTTCCGTCCAGAGTGGACGGGCGTTTGATTGAGTGAACGGGCGTCCGGAGGTGCGATTTCAATACAGGGAGTTCAAAAGCTGAGCGAACGAGCGTTCAGGAAGACCGGACGCCCGTCCGTCCACCGCCTCAGCACAGCCGACTTTGACATCTATAAATACAGCTGCGTTTTTCCACATTAAGGAAGAAAAATTACACATTACTCAAAACCCTAATCCTAGGGGCGGCTCAGGCTGCGTTTTTACATACTTTTCCTTCAGTTTTATGCACTTAAATCCTAGATTAAATTAGTTAGTTTTATGTTCCTTTCTTCAACAATTCCAAGCTTTCAAGAGGATGCTTAGAGGCTAAAAGCCCTTGAACGAGCATTGTGAAGCCTATCCGTCAACTATTCAGATTCGAATCTTGATTAATTTGTGAGTTTTTAATACAAGTTGTTTCTTTATCATGTTTGAATGTTTATTGCAATTATATCGAAAGATGTGCATGCTTGATTGTTTTACTTTGATGAATGTCATGTAAACCCTAGATCCCCATGATAAAAGAATAGTTACTTGATCTATATAACGAGAGTTAATAGGTTAGATTTCTAGATTAGAAACATTAAAGTTCACATCTTTGGTTAGAAAAAGCGTTAATCTTAGATCGAAAGATAGAGATTAATAGATGGACTATCTAAGAAATTAGGGTTCGTACTTTAGATGAGGTGAATCACAACTTGGTTAGAAGTCACGAATTAATCTGATTAGGAATTGAATGTTGATAGGATAGGTGGATCAATCGCTCGTTTGTTCGTTATAATTTGAATTTAATCCTTTAAAACTTGAATTGTTTAGTTTAATCAAATCTTCTTATTGCATCTTAGGTTTAGTTGTAGTTTAAATTGTTCGCAACCCGTATCTTCCCTGGCTTTAGATTCATTCTTCTCGTCAGTTTTACATTCGTGTTATCTTTACTTTCGGTGTCGTTTAGTTTTATTTCTTTGTTTAGGTTAGTTTTCGTGACATAGTTAGTTAAACAAAGACTAGGATTACCAATCGTTAGTTCCCCGTAAGATCGACCCGGTATCAACCTCTTTACTACGATCCTTGCACTTGAGGTAAGCCGGATTTATAAATATTATTACTTGTTTATTTTGCATTAGATAAATCCGTGAACAGTTAGCTATTTAATATATGTATAAACACAAAGAAATAGTAGAAATGATCCAACCCGGTCGGATCCGGTCCACCCCGATTGGATTTAGGACACTATTTCAACACCATCAACATGGTATTTAACCTTGTACACCCATTTACATCCTATTGTAGATTTTCCAGGTGGCAGGGTTACAATTTCCCAAGTCTTTGTTGCTTGTAAGGCATCAAGTTCCTTTTGCATAGCCTCCCTCCAACATTCTTGTCTTATTGCCTGATTATAGGTCTTAGGTTCTTGAATATTGTTTACTGCACAGACAAACTTCTGATAGTTGTTAACCAAGCTTATAGGCCTGAGCAAAAAAAACCGAAAAACCAATCCGAACCGAACCGAAATAAACCAAACCAAGAGAAAACCGATCAAATCGGTTTGGATTGAAACCGAACCGAATTTAAATGGTCTGGTTTCGGATTAACCTAATTAGAAACCACCCAAACCAAAACCGAACCAAATTCCCAACCATATATATATAGACCCAATATTACTCAACCCAAATAAATCCTAGTAGTAGTACATTAGATGTTGTACTAATTAGGCACATGAGTTGCCACTTTTGTACATTTTGTTGTATTAATTAGGGCCATGAATGAATTGATGATGTACGTTTGCTATTGTAATATATGTAATAACAACTAACAAGTAATTAGCCTTGATGTACATTTGCTATTTGTTATTAAGTGGCTTTTGAATATGTTGTGTGCACTAATGTTATTAAGTAATTAGCCATGATGTACCTTTAATATGTTTTTACTTTATATTTAAATACTTCAGATGAAAATTGTGATTTATAATAATGTGTAGTTCAGACTTGTGAAACCGAAACCAAACCGGATCCAAACTGAAACCAACCCAAACCAAACCATTGGGTTCGACATAGTTTGGGTTTGGTTTGGGTGGTAAAATATGTCAACCAAACCGAATAACTATGTGTAAAACCCGAACCGAAACCGACCAAACCGAACCACGCTCAGACCGGCAGCTTATCATAAGTCATCACATTATTGATTGAATGTGGTGATTTCTTTGTAGGCACTACATACTCTTTAAGGTATGTAGGGGTATGTCTCTATCTGCTGGACCTTCGGTTTCATGTTGAACAAACTTGTGTGGGAGGATCTTCAATCTGTGGAGAATCCTGAGTTGCATCTTCATTTGTATAATGATGCTGGACCACCTAATCGGTAGTAATCTCATCTGGCACAGGCAAGGGCACAGTGACCTGTTGAATATCTGTAGATTTGATAAGTAAGGGAAATATTTTTTCATAGAATTGTACATCCCTAGATATAAAAATGTCTCTAGTTTGTCTGTCAAGCAAAATATGACCTTTTGTGAACTTAGGCATTCCAAGATATATACACTATCTTGACCTAGGATCAAATTTTGTCCTATTGTGTGACTGTGTACAAGCATATACAAAAGAACCAAAAACTTTCAGTTCAGTGTAGTCAAATTGCTTATTATACATAATAGGGTGTCTGAAGGTTGATCACTGGTGAAGGAGTTAGGTTAATCAAAAGCATTGCATGTGAAACACAATAACCCCAATAGGTTAGAGGTAAGTTAGAATGAAATTTCAAAGCCCTTGCAACATTTAAAATGTGTTGATGTTTTCTGTTGGGGAGATTTTGCATCATTAAAACAAAAGAAAATTTATAAAACCTATACTACCATGCAAAACTACCTCCTAACCGGCCGAATACCGGGTAGTTGCTAGTAAAGTTGGATAAGTACGGGTATCGATCCTCGGGGAATTGGGTCGTCGAATCTAACTTATTAATTCTTCTTTATTAACCTAAACCTAAACTAAAACGGAAAAGTAAACTGGACGAGAGGATTGTTAATCCAAAGCCGGGAAGGATAATTGCGATCAACATAAAATAAATCTAAACTACAACAATAAATCTATCTAACGAACATGATAATGATCGAAGCGATCAAACATGGAACGAACCATAATCCACCATCCCGCAACCCTTAATTTCTTCCCTAGATTATCTTATAGTGATTTAATTCAAGTTGTGGTTTCACCTATCAAACGTATGAATTCCTACTTTCGTAGATGAATTCGCCTATCAATCTCTATCTTTCGATTTACGGAGATTAACGCATCATAAAATAAACCAAGGTGCAAGATTTTCTAGATCTAACAACCTAGACATTCAACCTATCAACTTTCGTTTGATATAGATCAAAACGTCTATTCTTTCCTATGGTGATCTCGCGTTTACACCGACTTTCGTCCTACGGTAAACATCAATAACAACATCTTTCGATATAAATTGCATTAACAAATAAACGCATGGAAAGAAACGAACTTTAATTAAAAAGACTTACAAAACATCCATAGAAAGAAAATAAAAGCTGCTGCAAACAGTCTCCCATGGCTGCTCCATGTTTCAAAGTTTCAAAAGATCATCATGGTCGAACAAAAGGAATGAAAGAAACGAAAAATAAAACCTAATCTAACCCCGATCACCCGAGCACAAGGCTAGGGTGA
Source organism: Gentiana straminea (assembly GCA_036785695.1). Taxonomy (NCBI): domain Eukaryota; kingdom Viridiplantae; phylum Streptophyta; class Magnoliopsida; order Gentianales; family Gentianaceae; genus Gentiana; species Gentiana straminea. The sequence continues at coordinate 4,166,394 of JAVUPR010000114.1, forward strand.
TCGGCCCTGAAAACTGCTCAGAGTGGCCGCCCTTTGCTGTCAAAAGTCGGCTAAAAATAATGTTATGTTTAGGGTTCAATTCGCTGCTGTATTTATAGAATTTTCAGGTCGGTTGCTACAGTAAAAACGCTGGACGCCCGTTTGAAGATCCGGACGCCCGTCCGCTATTTTCAGCAACAGCATCCAAACTTGTAACGCTCATATCTCGGGCCTCATAAGTCGGAATGGAGTGATTCAAACTCCTGTAGAATCCTCTCTTCAAGCCCTACAACTCTTCTCTTGAGGTCGAGAGTTAAATCAGTTTATATCATATCAAGAACTGCGTCGGAAGGTCGTCACTACCCGGAATCCTGATTTTCCGACATTTATCTTGATTGATTTCTTTCCTTATATCTTTCAATCTTCCATAACTTTGATTGATCCTTTCCAAGCACGAATATGGCTCTCTAAAATCCTCTCTTCCATCATCAATGAGTATCTACAACAATAGGAAAACATACCAAAGCGTAACGTATTTCCAAAATAACATAAAATCATCATTTAAGCACATAATTCGTTACGTTTTGCAATTAACCTCTTAAAAACATCATTTACTAAATATTTCGATATAAAGCCCTACTTCTATGAAAATAATACATATACGGGGGAAATTGATATAAAATATATCTATAAAAATCATACAATTTCACCCTGAACATTTTCTTTCTACTATGCCATTTTGTTGTGGGGTATCTACACATGATGACTGGTGTATAATACCTCTCTCTGCATAGTAGTCAGGCATATCAAACTCAGCACCATTGTCTGACCTCACTACTTTAACATGTTCGTTAAATTGAACTAAAGCATATTGAATGAAGGATCTGGACTAACCTGTCTAACTTCAGACTTTTCTTTTAACAAATATATCCAAGTAAATCTAGAGTAATCATCAACAACATTAAGAAAGTAAGCATGGCCATGTACAATTTTTTGTTTATAGGGGCCCCGTATATCAAAATGCACAAGATCAAAAACATCATTTACGAGAGGATGTACTTAAAGGAAAAGAGTTTCTCTTTTGTTTTGCAACCGACAAATGTGACAAGGTTTCGATGATGCATAAGAGGAATCAATATGAAGTAAATCGAAAGCCTTTTATTTGACAGATGACCAAGTCCGTAATGCCGGACTTGTTCATCTATAATACATGAGTGATCATCCAAAGAAACATAATTAACAACTGCAGGTTGGTTGACAGTGTGATGTCCACTATGAAAAACATAAAGGCCTTTACACTTTCTAGCTGATCCAATCTGATTCCTAAGCCTCTTGTCCTGGATCAGACAAGAATCAAGACCAAATATAATAGTCAAATCAGGGTTAGCATTTAGTTTGGCCAAGAGATATTAAATTGAAATTGAACACTGGTAAACAAAGGACATATGAAAGTATTGGTTGATCATTTATATGTATTGTGCCTATATGTGTGACTCTTACACGGGCACCATTTGGTAAACCAACATACATATTGTGAACAGGTCTTGAAGATTGCAAATTGTGAATGCTACTAACTATGTGGTCTGTAGCACCACTATCTATGATCCAAGTCAATGAACTAGAGGATTTAGACAGACCTGATGTGTCAGCAGTTGGAATAAAATTTGTGGTCAGTACAATGGCTTGATTGGCTACATGCTTATAGGAAATTTCCTTTTGGACATCCAAAAGCCTCATTATTTGTTGAAACTGATCTTTACTTATAACCCTCTGAATCCTGTGTATTGGACAAGGGGTTGCCAGGGTTCACAACCTGATCTTCTGAAACAAATTCTGCCATATTCACTCTGTTCTTAGGTTTCCAACCCGGTGGAAATCCATGTTTCTTGTAGCATTTATCTACAGTGTGTCCAGTATAACCACAAAAGGTACACTGTACCTTCTTACCAGTTGAAGCACCATTGCTCTTCTTGAAATTGGACACTCCACTGACTGATGCTTTACTTGAATTCTACTGATAACTAGAGTTTTGTGTACTTACTGGCAAACCAGCACTTGGATTAGGATTAAAAGCCTTGTTATATAAAGCTGCTGGCTCTGGAAATCTACTATCAGACTCTTTCTGATCTTCTAATTTCAAGGCCATAGAAAAAACTGTATCCAAATCTGGGACATGTACCATTAATTATGCTTGTGTCACCACTTGTGAAAACTCAGAATTGAGGCCTCTCAAGAATTTGACTACTTTTTCTGTCTCAACATAACCAGTAAACACCTTAATACCATCACAGTGGCACGTAGGAACACAAGAACGTACATGATTGGGTTTCATGATAGCTATTCCGTCCCACAGAGTCTTAAGCCTGGTAAAATAAGTTGTAACATCTGAATCTCCTTGTCTAAGAGCATGAACTTGCTCCAATAAGTCTCCCAAACGAAATACATCCAGCCTAGAAAATCTTGATAGTAAATCTAACCAAATTTGCCTTGATGTCTCTCTATACATTACACCTTGGGCTATAGAGGGCATGACTGAATTTAGTATCCAGGTCTTTACAAAAGTATTGCATTGTAACCAAATTTGAAACTCCGGTGAATATATAACAGGAGTATCGATAGTTCCATCTATGAAACCAATCTTCTTGGTTATTAAGGTCATTTTCATGGAATGACTCCATGGATGATAATTCTTGTTATTCAACAATGGCTGAACCAAGATCAAAGTTGGATTCTCATTAGGATGCAAATAGAGCGGATTACTTGGCAAAATGCCTTGATTTTGAACTAAAGAATCCATGGAAATCGAACCGGAACTAGTCAGTGAATCAGGAACAAGCAAACAGCAGAAACGTCCCTCTCAAGAATCAACAAACCAGAACCAAAATCTTCTGATAATCTTGACAAGATCACAGTGTAGTCAATGAATCAGGAACAAGCAAACAGCAGAAACATCCCTCTCAAGAATCAACAAACCAGAACCAAAAACTTCTGATAATCTTGACAAGATCACAGCGGATGAACAAGAAATCGCTCCGATACCATGAAGAATTTATGAAGAATTCAATAAACTTTTATTGATCATCGAAAATTACAATAGAACATCTTTTATCCGAAGAAAAAACTAAAGAAGAAGAGAAGAAGTACATTGCTGATTTTAGTAAACTGAAAACTGAACTCTTAACTTAATTCTATGCCTAGTGAGGCTTATATAGAACCTCAGTATCTGGCCTCTTGGTGGTAACCGTCAATAACAACCTTTAACAACCACCTAACTAACTTTTGAATAGTGTACACACTTGATGAGCTTGAACTTGATGATGTGTCTTAAACTCCAATTTAAGGTGGTTCCCTGAAACTGAACAAGAAACACACACACATGCATATATCAGAGTAAAAGACATGTTCATTCAAGTTTCATATCATATCATATACACATATATATATATATATATATATATATATATATATATATATATATATATATATATATATATATATATATAAGACTTCTTCAAGGATTCAGCATTGAGAACTTTATGATAGGCTTTATGATGTAGTAGATCGATCACCTTCTGTTGCATTTGCAAAGATGTTTTATTCATTTAAGCACTTTATCTTCAGTAACATCAATTCCAGCAGCTCTATATCTCCAAATAACTAGTACTCATTATCATCTCAACTGTCTTTAATTATCGGATGATGATACATCCACTATATTTTTATCCATGATATTTTCCACAATACTATCAACACTATCCACGACCCATATTAATAAATGATTCATCATTTCAATTAAGGGGATAAAGCATGTAGTGGAAGTGACACTACACAAATGTATAGTGCGGCACATATCATTTCCCTTAATTTATTAGTCTACAAATTAAATAAGACTCTTAATGCACAGATCAAATGCAAGAAGTCTAAAAAAAAAAATTGCCTTCAGAATTATAAGACTCTTATATGTGTATACGGAAATTTTATTACGGTCCTGGACCAAGTATGACATGGTGATCCAGGAGCAATAGGAAAGCTACAAAACACACAAGGGCCCACCGTGTAAAATATAAATGCCATTAATTTACATTTTTACCCTTCTTATAAAGATTTTTATTGGTGGACAAGTGTGATATGATGATCCTCGATCACCATAAAACCACTGATGTGTATAAAGTGAACATCACTCTTAAGGCATTACTCCTCTTATACATCATGCATGTGATGACATGAAACTCACTAAGAGATCGATTCATTCACATATGCATGCACGATGTTTTTATTAAAAAACAAATTCTAATCGGCCAATAAGTCTTTTCATGAGATACTCATATTCTTTACATTTGTTTTTTGAGGGAAATATTCTTTACATTTAATATATATAAAATATAAACCGGACTTATTCAATCTTTTATTTTTCATTGGTCAATTAATCTGACCAGTAGATTTTGGTTATGATACAATACCTATTCAAAGAACAGAAATCAAATACACGGGAAACGACCAGAAGAATAGAAAGACTAGCTAGTCTGAAAATTTGTACGATACAAAAAGTCCCGTTTACATGTGATTAGTGGCAGATCAAGAAATACTTTTCGGTGGGTTCCGTAAATTTTTTTTAAGAAAAATATCTTTTTCACGGGGTTTAAAAAAAATTTATATAATTAAAATATAGAGTTTTAATTTTTTTAGCGGGGTCTGCGAACTCCATTTAGTTATACTTGTCTCTGCCACTGCTTGTGATACACGGAGACTTATGTATTATGACACACAGACGTATGAAATACTTATATACTCGTCTGAAGGCGTATTTGTAATTTTCAAAAGTTTGATACGAGATTTGTAAACGCATATTCATAACTCGGATATGTGAAATAAAGAACCATGTAAATTTTTTTTGTATTTACATATATGCCCTCCGTATCTAAATCCAATGTTTTCGAAAATCATGCATATATCCCGTATCTCGTATGCATGTATTCGTACTCATGTATCTGTATCCGTGCAACCTAGTTGTTAACTAATTTGCTTTGTTTTCCCCTTAAAAAAAAGTCTTTGTTATTCATCATGTTCTATAAATACTCTGCCAACATGCGCTATGCTATTATGCTAATTAACTATAAGTTATATGTTCTAACTTTCTCCAATATGAAAGCATTGATTATCATCTTAACTTTTCTTTTGCTTCACCAACTTGAATGCCCAGACAAGGGTTCTGTTGCCGGAGCAGGCCGGCCACTGGCAACATTACGTGTAGCGTCTCCGCCGCCACCTCCCCAGTGGGCTCCCTCTCCCATTCCACTAGAGGAGTGGTTGGTTTTGCTACGTCTGCCATTACCAAAACGTTATTGATCATGGCCTGCATGTGAAGTTTTGGTGTGTTTATGATATTTCATGTTTCAAAGGTAAAGGCTGTTTTGATTAACTAAGAATAATTCTGTTTTTTATGTGTAGTGGGATCCCAAATTATATTGAATAAAACTTCTGTACAAGTTCAATTTATATATATAAATTAATGTTGAAGACATTGTATACTACCATTTCCATTTTATTTGTCTATGTTTCTCTTTTGTTTTGTCCCAAAAAAAACGTGTCCAATTTATGCATTAATTGCTAAATTTCTTTAATTGCCCTTCCCTCCTTACCTTATTCAATGAAAAAAAATATGTAGAATTAAATGCTCCACCGACTTCTTAAAGGGCATATATATGTGTAGAATATTATATCATTTAATGAGATTTAAAGAATTAACTGCATTTTTCTTTTCTAAAAAAAACTACATTTATTTTTAATCCGTATGAGAAGTCAAACTGGACAAATAAAATGCGACGGAAGGAGTATTATGGAATTAGTATAATCTAGAATATTATGGAATTATATTAGGACAATAACCATGTTGGCCTCTCATGAGTCCACCGGCACCACCTCTCCCACGCACACAACCTCCCTTATCTCGTATCTCTCATTCCAACATTCATCAAACATCTATAGATATCCTTGGGTTAGACGAATTATCTGAAGAGGATCGTTTAACTGTAGCATGAGAGCACAAAATTGAGCGTTTCTATTACTAAACTTACCCGTCAAAACGATCATCTATGGAGAGTCCAATCCTCCCATATCATCAAGACCAAGGTATTTATGGCTATGTTGATGGCTTAATTCCACCACCTACGCTACATCTACATGATGAATTTGCCAAACCTAGCTAAATTCGGCATACATTGCTCGTTAAGATAAGACAATCTCATTTTGAGTACCATTACTTCCTTTCAATCAAATGAGGTGTTGATGCAAGTATATAGCGCCACCACGTCCGGTGGAATTTGGTTGGCTCTCCAAACCTGTTTTGCGTCTCGAAGCCATGTTGAAATTTAATGCATCTACGCACGGAACTCACTTCCACTAAAAAATAAAAATAAAAAAAAATTAAAAAAAAACACCGCCAGAGTGTTCTATGTCAACATCAAACGTCTTACAAATGAATTAGCTATGGCCAGCTACCCTCTTTCTACTAACAATATAATTGCCTATCTTCTAGCAAGGTTGGGACCGCAATATGACTCTCTTATAAGTTATAACAGTGGTTTCTACCCGTACCGCCATCATGTTGAAAGAAGTTTATTATGACTGAATCACGCATTCTACATCACCAGCCCATCCTTGTTTCAGCACCTCCGGCGCCGCCCCTTTCTAGCCCCATTTCCGCCAACCTTCACACTTCTCCCATGCATGAAAATACCAGACGTGGTCGTGGCTTCAACCCTAATAGGGGCAGGTCCGGTTCAATAAAAATAGGGGTCGTGCCCACATTCCCCTGACCTCCCTTCTACTATAGCTCCACTCCCACAACATGCTAGATCTGTGAGAAAGTGGGCCACACAGCCCAAATGTGCTGACGGTGGTTGAATTATCTCCTCCTCCAGCACCACGGCCCACTCGTCCGCCCTAAGCCTATGCGACCCAAGCTCAATCGACCTCGTCATCTGACTGGATACCGGATACTAGAGCAACCCACAATCTCACCAAATTCTTCCGCAATCTCAACCTCTCATCAGAACCACATGATGGACCCAAAAACTTCAAGGGATTTATTGTTAAAAAGGATAATTTGAACCTAGATGTAACGCCCGCTCCCAGATACCGAGCCCTAACCCGGAAACGAAACGCTCGTCACGTATAATATTAAATAAATTCAATATTATATGTAAGCCTCTACTACGTCGTATCGAGTTTAGCAAACGGAAGCTAAAAAGACTCAGCAAACACCATAAATGCTACTAAGAATGTAAACTCCAAACAAACTAAGGGTAGAAAGGTAACTTACACAATGGAGTAACTTACAACATACGATGTCGAAAGAGAAAATACAACAACTAATCTTACAAAGGTCTTAAAGAAAGTACAACACTTGTCTTATAAACTTGAAATGAAAGTACAACATAATCTAGTACAACATTTATTATAAAAGTACAAAAAAGGAAAGCATCATCATGGCATCAACGTCATCAAATCATCATCGAACTCCTCAACGAGCTCAAGGCTAACATTTTCGTCTTCTCACCCCAAATGCACACAAAACAACATATGTAATTGAGGTAAGTACAAAGTACTTAACAAGAGTAAGAAGCTCATGTATAATTAAGTCTTACAATGAAAAGTTCATTAATTATTATTAAATTATCTTTATGAGACCAACTCAACTCTAGGGTTCACTTCATGCTCATCAACATGTTGTGACTATTGGTTTCTAGCTTAGCTTATCTTTGTACATCATCATTCAAGGGCACTACGCATGAAGAATGTCCACCACGAGATATCGTTTGTAACCTATCAGCGGATCACACCAATAGCCACGAGGGAAAGCCCGATAGTGTACACGTTCGGTGAAGTCCCTTCGTACGTAGGGTCTCAGACTTACGGGGTGGTGTTCCTCCATACGTAGGGTCCAAAGACATACTGAGTTATTCACTTTATCTGAACGCCCCCACATCGCGATAGAGACTTGTACCTTACCAAGAATGGATTGATGTTTAATCTTTTCACTACACAAGTACGTTTATTATTAATTGTTAACTAGCCACCTAAGTATTTTCAAGTAAGCTCCCTCACCTCTACTACTGTCTTTCCTAGACCACTAGACACGGACAAGGCCTAGCACATACACAGACATTGAGGAATGCTAATTCATCAAAGCACAAGCCTATCATATTCTTCCGACGGTCCCGAACTTCAACTCCCTTGAAGAGTACATTCGATGCCGGAACTAAACGCATCAGAAGCTTAATCGAGGCTTGTTCATGTTAATTTAATGTTATTATGTCAAGAAACAACATTTAAAACTAGACTCGGGGATCCAAACTGACTAAACACAAAGAAAGACAAGTCCAGTGCGCCCGCACTGGCCAAACAGAGACTTTCTGCCATGCTGGTACGCTTACACTGGATTCTGGTGCGCCCCGCACTGGATGTGGTGCGCCCGCACTGGATCTGGTGCGCCTGCACTAGGCCTCTAAATATAAAAACAAATATTCTGACTCCTTGGTGCACCCGCACTGGATCTGGTGCACCTACACCAAGCATAGAAACTCCTAAAAACTCAGTTTTATGCATCTAAACGATCACCAATTGATTCCTAACAAGTTTAACACTTTTAGGCACAGCAAAACAACAGAAAAGCATCACTTTTATCAAACTAAACATCACATACTTCTCTAATACAAGTAGGCATTATTTCAATCATTAAAACACCATAAATTATACCCAAAACACAACTTTAACAACATAAGATCTTAATTGAACATTATGAAGATCCCCTTACCTTCTAGCTAGCCAAAAGCAAAGCAAAACATTCAGAAAGACTGCAGCATATCTAGGACTTCAACCCAAACCTAGTTGATCAACCAATTGAACAAAAAACAATTGTGATCAAGAGCTTCTAAACAACAAGAACTACGAATCAACCAAACGAAACCATAAAAACTTGATCCACTCTTGATGAATCCAAAACTGAGGCAAACCTAACCTTAATCCAAACTTGATGATCTTGATGTCAAAAGGAAGCCCTTCTTCCGCTGAATCTGAGCCTTCAAACGATTTTGAAATCTGACAAACGATTATCAAGATCCTTTGAAAACTCTTATGTTTGCTTTTCTGTTTTCTTTTCTTTTTTTGATGCCAAAGTTTGAACTTGAACCTTGAACTTCTGACAACTCCCAAGAGTTATGGGGAGTTTATTTTGTAGAATATAACTCCCAATGAGTTATTACATAGAAAGCCCCCTTTAATTTCCTTTTAAACCCACTAAAGCCCCATAAATACTAAATTTTCCAAAACTAATATTTACTTTACCAAAACTTTAAATCCACAAATATTTCAATATAATATTCCGTTCCGTAAAAAGACATGTCTGCCCTTTTTCGAAATGTCGAGATATTACATTCCTCCCCCTTTAAGAGGGGTTTCGTCCTCGAAACTCGTGTATGCTCAAACTGTAGACCTTCCTTAGAAACATTCTCTTCAACACCAACCAAACTGAAGCTTCACTTGATTCCCATTGTCAATAACTAACCGATTCTGATATTGCTAACCACTGAACCAAACTTTACTGATTCCCAAAATGAGCCAACTCTTGTATACTCAACTCAAAACCGATCAACCACAACTTGAACCACTGAAACCGCAATAACTACTCTTGTACTCATCTTCCCTGAAGACTTTCTTAGTTCAATAGTCCAAGTAGACAATCTCTTGGGTAGCCAGCCTATACCAAGAGACATACCATGTCCGTAAAATCCAAAACTATAACTTTATTCTTGCAACGGTAGTTCCAACACAACCAACCATTTGTAAAACATCCTAGCAACCTTGATTACTTTATCCAAAAGGTGTTGTTATAAACAAGGGATCCTTGAGGTTGTTCTTACAAAAACTGAGGTGGGTACCTGATTTTGAAACCAATCAACACGTTCCAACCGACTCACAACCGTCGACCCATGTCTTGGACCAAACCACTCGCTTCTTACCGAGCCATAGAACTTCCATTCAAACTTACCTACACAAGTATCTCTGAGGTTACCTCCCATTCTGAAGGACCAGGAAGGATCAGAATGTTACTATATGGTCTAAAGAAACTTATCTCAAGAAGAAAGCCTAAAGGACGCTTCGCTCTGATACCAACTGTAACGCCCAGCTCCCAGATACCGAGTCCTTATCCGGAAATGAAACGCTCGGCACGTATAATATTAAATAAATTCAATATTATATGTAAGCCTCTACTACGTCGTATCGAGTTTAACAAATGGAAGCTAAAAAGACTCGGCAAACACCGTATGTAACGCCCCGAATTTTATGGAATAAAACGAGAAGGGTATAGTTGTCAAATAATAATAATAATAATAATAATAGTTTCTTTCTCGTAGTAATGTCGAGTCAAACAATAAAAGTACAACATTAGTTCGCCTTCCATCTTTGTCGACTCTCTCCTTGTATATGCGTATTTGTATATATATATTAATTTTATATATAGACACCATCTGCAATTTTCCATCATTAAGTTAAATATAATATAATTATATCATTGAATATTTAATTTTCATTGCATGTAATATTATTTTATATTTTGAAAATAACTCGAAAATCATTTAAGAATTATGTTTCTCAACTATTTATAAGAGATAATTAAGTTGAACTGAGTTACATATTTAATGATGTACTTAATAATTTAAAGCGATGTTTAGCTTAACTCCAAATAGGTTAGTGGACTTCAATTGTCCTTATCCGTTACAAACTGAATAGTATACATACCCAGGATATATATATATATATATATAATTCCGGTATCCACTTTTCTATTCATTTAGAAAATCTTGTCATCACCATCAATCTAAGCTATATGAAAAAAATTGATCACCCTCTCTCGTTTGATAGTTTACCATATCTATATGCCGATTCTCGTCGTCATTTCCGTTTAGCCATAAAATACACCCCACTCGATGCATTTGCACATCAAACCCATGGTCGAGATAAGCCGCCAAGAATCCACCATTACCTAAACTTCGCATGCATCTTAATATTCTTCACCTTCTCAAAAAATTCCACCGATTGATGCGGTGATTGCGTTGACCTATATGGTCCAAAAAGAAACGTTTGAGCAATAGGATAATGCCCTCCATTTATGCCCTTCAATTTCCGTACGCGTAACTTTTGTTGTAGCTAACTAGTCGGCTAGAATGAGGAGCAGATTTTCGGCGACAGGAATTGGGAAGTGTGGTTCATAATTTTGGAATGATGGGAACAATATTGATGGAAAATGAAGTTTTGGGATAGATCAAAATCAAACTTTATTTGGACAAGGGTGTAAGTCAATATCTTTGGTTGGATCTATGTATATGAGGTTGAATGAAATGGTAGTGATTGAATTTCTTTCAGCATTTTCGGAGATTTTCGAAGGTACACGATGGTGAATGATTTAGTTTTGTGCCAACCGTATGGATTCTGAAGTATGGTCATGTATCTCACAATATAATTGGTTAGCTCAAATGCGAGGTGAGTCTTTTATTTTGATATAAAACCAATGTGTGGCTTTTAAGTATTTTCAAGCATTTTATGTATAGTGAATATAACTTTTAAACTCGAAGTCGTTTTCGAATACTTTCTTAAAAATTACTAAAGCAAAATGTTTCATTAATAATCGATCGTTTTGAGCTAGTGCACATCTTTTAAACAATAAAATGATACTTGGAATACTTGCTCGCTCGCTCGTGACACGAAAGTGTCAAGGCTCTGGTGGCTAGGGAGATTAGAGTTACTGCTCTTGGAGAACGTCTAGTCACCGGTCTCGGGGCCTCTTGACTCGAAGTCTTTCCGACAGTAGCTAGAGTGCTCACTCGTAAGAGTGGGGACGGTACCTTTTCCCCGAAGATTCATGCTACAGCCGGGAAAGCAAGGGCTGACGGTTGGTGCGTGGGTCTAGGGCATGGATAGGGTTGGCTGGAGCCGTGTAGGAGGTTTGCACGGTGAAGGTTGATTCTTTTCCCTGACAATCGGCCGGAGTTGTCAGGCATGACTAGTTCTCGTGGAGTGCGGTTGAAATCCATATGGTAAAACGATGTTAGGGCGGTACTTGACTCATCGGCTCGGCCAAAGCTGGTGCTTGTAAAATAAACTCGACATGTTTTTCCTTAATGCTCGTGCACTACATAACTTTTAAAATTGACTTATTATTTTTGCTCTTTCTTTTATTTTTATTTTCAAGAATTATTTACTAACTCGTTTTGCAAGATTAATAAAGGTTTCCATTTGCAAATTTTATAAAAGTTGTTTTTTTATATTTATAAATATATATATATAATATAGTATAACACTTGCACACGTGGCTCATACCGGCCCTTTCGACGCCTCATTTTTCTTGTTTCTTTGTTTTTTTTGCTTCCCCTTTTATAAATACATATATACAGGTTTTTGATCGAGACATAAAGAAGAGTAGAGATGATGTTAAACGAGATCCGAGGAATAAAAGAAATTGATGTTATGGATTAGACCGCGCATAGTGAGTTAGTTAGTTATGAATCTTATAATTTTATTGGTTGTAATCTTGTAATGGAATTAGATAGTGATTTATGTAAATTTGATTTGTGGTAATATTATAATCAAGTTTGTAAATGAAGTGTTGGTGAATTATTTAGTGAATAATCTTGGGTTTTCTAGTATTGTTATTGAAGTCGCGGCGAGAGCTTCGCAACCCCTCCTAGAATGACCCCAGTGGACCTAGGGGTCGGGAGTAGGGTATTACAGGTGGTATCAGAGCAAGGTTTTGTTTCTCTGGAGTTCTTTAAGAAGATAGATTTTGGACAAGTAAGATTAAATTATCTAGTTTAGCTAAGATGTTGAATCGAATTTAGGAAATGATTTTATAGAATAAGTTTAGTGAAATGATTTTGAGATCAACTAGGTATTGATCAAGGGGTTTAGAAAGACAATGAGTTATGAATTTATTAAGGCATAAGTTGTGATAAATAGTGATTGTCTATATTAAGTTATAATATTTTGATCCAGGATTAGGACACAAGTGTTTCGCATGCCATATATAAATGTAAAGAAAAAAAAAGATATATAGTGCTTTAACTATGATAAGATTTATGATTTTTTTTCTGAAAAAAGTGAGAAATATAAATCCATTATTTTTATTAATTTTTATTTTATTTTATTATTATGTTTCAATGATTCATATTCCTTTTTATTTTAAAACGTTAAGAATTTAAATATTCTGCACAAATTTTCATGTTTTTAAAGGTGGATTCTAAGATTTGTTACACTCCTAATTTCTTGATTTTTTTTAGTAAATTGTTGGTTTGAAAATGAGCTTCAATTACTTTAATTTATTATTTTCCAAGGTACATATCTTGATATTTTAATTTCGAGACAATTTTAGAGAAAGGAAATTTCTTTTGTACATCTCCTTGAAAAAAATTGATAATACATACCAAAGAATTCAAATACTACATTTAGTTCCGTTTTGATTATTTTATTTTATTTTCTCAAGGAAGGACTAATTCTTATTTGAAATGTCAAATGATTTTGATGCAGAAGTGTGAAACACTAGTCTTTTTATTGGATCATATATAGAATTTTGGGTTATATAATGTAAAGGTCATTGTTGTTTGGAGATTATTTTTTTTCATGCATGGAATATAACATAGAGATAAGAATGTCACAAAAGGTATCGGTGAGGGAAGTTCGAGGACGAACTTCTTTTTAACGGGGGAGAATTGTAACGCCCCGAATTTTATGGAATAAAACGAGAAGGGTATAGTTGTCAAATAATAATAATAATAATAATAATAATAGTTTCTTTCTCGTAGTAATGTCGAGTCAAACAATAAAAGTACAACATTAGTTCGCCTTCCATCTTTGTCGACTCTCTCCTTGTATATGCGTATTTGTATATATATATTAATTTTATATATAGACACCATCTGCAATTTTCCATCATTAAGTTAAATATAATATAATTATATCATTGAATATTTAATTTTCATTGCATGTAATATTATTTTATATTTTGAAAATAACTGAAAATCATTTAAGAATTATGTTTCTCAACTATTTATAAGAGATAATTAAGTTGAACTCAGTTACATATTTAATGATGTACTTAATAATTTAAACTGATGTTTAGCTTAACTCCAAATAGGTTAGTGGACTTCAATTGTCCTTATCCGTTACAAACTGAATAGTATACATACCCAGGATATATATATATATATATATATATATAATTCCGGTATCCACTTTTCTATTCATTTAGAAAATCTTGTCATCACCATCAATCTAAGCTATATGAAAAAAATTGATCACCCTCTCGTTTGATAGTTTACCATATCTATATGCCGATTCGTCGTCATTTCCGTTTAGCCATAAAATACACCCCACTCGATGCATTTGCACATCAAACCCATGGTCGAGATAAGCCGCCAAGAATCCACCATTACCTAAACTTCTGCATGCATCTTAATATTCTTCACCTTCTCAAAAAATTCCACCGATTGATGCGGTGATTGCAGTTGACCTATATGGTCCAAAAAGAAACGTTTGAGCAATAGGATAATGCCCTCCATTTATGCCCTTCAATTTCCGTACGCGTAACTTTTGTTGAAGCTAACTAGTCGGCTAGAATGAGGAGCGATTTTCGGCGACGGGAATTGGGAAGTGTGGTTCATAATTTTGGAATGATGGGAACAATATTGATGGAAAATGAAGTTTTGGGATAGATCAAAATCAAAATTTATTTGGACAAGGGTGTAAGTCAATATCTTTGGTTGGATCTATGTATATGAGGTTGAATGAAATGGTAGTGATTGAATTTCTTTCAGCATTTTCGGAGATTTTCGAAGGTACACGATGGTGAATGATTTAGTTTTGTGCCAACCGTATGGATTCTGAAGTATGGTCATGTATCTCACAATATAATTGGTTAGCTCAAATCTGAGGTGAGTCTTTTATTTTGATATAAAACCAATGTGTGGCTTTTAAGTATTTTCAAGCATTTTATGTATAGTGAATATAACTTTTAAACTCAGAAGTCGTTTTCGAATACTTTCTTAAAATTTACTAAAGCAAAATGTTTCATTAATAATCGACTGTTTTGAGCTAGTGCACATCTTTTAAACAATAAAATGATACTTGGAATACTTGCTCGCTCGCTCGTGACACGAAAGTGTCAAGGCTCTGGTGGCTAGGGAGATTAGAGTTACTGCTCTTGGAGAACGTCTAGTCACCGGTCTCGGGGCCTCTTGACTCGAAGTCTTTCCGACAGTAGCTAGAGTGCTCACTCGTAAGAGTGGGGACGGTACCTTTTCCCCGAAGATTCATGCTACAGCCGGGAAAGCAAGGGCTGACGGTTGGTGCGTGGGTCCTAGGGCATGGATAGGGTTGGCTGGAGCCGTGTAGGAGGTTTGCACGGTGAAGGTTGATTCTTTTCCCTGACAATCGGCCGGAGTTGTCAGGCATGGCTAGTTCTCGTGGAGTGCGGTTGAAATCCATATGGTAAAACGGTGTTAGGGCGGTACTTGACTCATCGGCTCGGCCAAAGCTGGTGCTTGTAAAATAAACTCGACATGTTTTTCCTTAATGCTCGTGCACTACATAACTTTTAAAATTGACTTATTATTTTTGCTCTTTCTTTTATTTTTATTTTCAAGAATTATTTACTAACTCGTTTTGCAAGATTAATAAAGGTTTCCGCTGCAAATTTTATAAAAGTTGTTTTTTTATATTTATAAATATATATATATAATATAGTATAACACTTGCACACGTGGCTCATACCAGCCCTTTGCTGACGCCTCATTTTTCTTGTTTCTTTGTTTTTTTTGCTTCCCCTTTTATAAATACATATATACAGGTTTTTGATCGAGACATAAAGAAGAGTAGAGATGATGTTAAACGAGATCCGAGGAATAAAAGAAATTGATGTTATGGATTAGACCGCGCATAGTGAGTTAGTTAGTTATGAATCTTATAATTTTATTGGTTGTAATCTTGTAATGGAATTAGATAGTGATTTATGTAAATTTGATTTGTGGTAATATTATAATCAAGTTTGTAAATGAAGTGTTGGTGAATTATTTAGTGAATAATCTTGGGTTTTCTAGTATTGTTATTGAAGTCGCGGCGAGAGCTTCGCAACCCCTCTAGAATGACCCCGGTGGACCTAGGGGTCGGGAGTAGGGTATTACGGGTGGTATCGAGCAAGGTTTTGTTTCTCCGGAGTTCTTTAAGAAGATAGATTTTGGACAAGTAAGATTAAATTATCTAGTTTAGCTAAGATGTTGAATCGAATTTAGGAAATGATTTTATAGAATAAGTTTAGTGAAATGATTTTGAGATCAACTAGGTATTGATCAAGGGGGTTTAGAAAGACAATGAGTTATGAATTTATTAAGGCATAAGTTGTGATAAATAGTGATTGTCTATATTAAGTTATAATATTTTGATCCAGGATTAGGACACAAGTGTTTCGCATGCCATATATAAATGTAAAGAAAAAAAAAGATATATAGTGCTTTAACTATGATAAGATTTATGATTTTTTTTTCGAAAAAAGTGAGAAATATAAATCCATTATTTTTATTAATTTTTATTTTATTTTATTATTATGTTTCAATGATTCATATTCCTTTTTATTTTAAAACGTTAAGAATTTAAATATTCGCACAAATTTTCATGTTTTTAAAGGTGGATTCTAAGATTTGTTACACTCCTAATTTCTTGATTTTTTTTAGTAAATTGTTGGTTTGAAAATGAGCTTCAATTACTTTAATTTATTATTTTCCAAGGTACATATCTTGATATTTTAATTTCGAGACAATTTTAGAGAAAGGAAATTTCTTTTGTACATCTCCTTGAAAAAAATTGATAATACATACCAAAGAATTCAAATACTACATTTAGTTCCGTTTTGATTATTTTATTTTATTTTCTCAAGGAAGGACTAATTCTTATTTGAAATGTCAAATGATTTTGATGCAGAAGTGTGAAACACTAGTCTTTTTATTGGATCATATATAGAATTTTGGGTTATATAATGTAAAGGTCATTGTTGTTTGGAGATTATTTTTTTTCATGCATGGAATATAACATAGAGATAAGAATGTCACAAAAGGTATCAGTGAGGGAAGTTCGAGGACGAACTTCTTTTTAAGGGGGGGAGAATTGTAACGCCCCGAATTTTATGGAATAAAACGAGAAGGGTATAGTTGTCAAATAATAATAATAATAATAATAATAATAGTTTCTTTCTCGTAGTAATGTCGAGTCAAACAATAAAAGTACAACATTAGTTCGCCTTCCATCTTTGTCGACTCTCTCCTTGTATATGCGTATTTGTATATATATATTAATTTTATATATAGACACCGTCGCAATTTTCCATCATTAAGTTAAATATAATATAATTATATCATTGAATATTTAATTTTCATTGCATGTAATATTATTTTATATTTTGAAAATAACTGAAAATCATTTAAGAATTATGTTTCTCAACTATTTATAAGAGATAATTAAGTTGAACTCGAGTTACATATTTAATGATGTACTTAATAATTTAAAGCGATGTTTAGCTTAACTCCAAATAGGTTAGTGGACTTCAATTGTCCTTATCCGTTACAAACCGAATAGTATACATACCCGGGATATATATATATATATATATATATATATATATATATATATATATAATTCCGGTATCCACTTTTCTATTCATTTAGAAAATCTTGTCATCACCATCAATCTAAGCTATATGAAAAAAATTGATCACCCTCTCTGTTTGATAGTTTACCATATCTATATGCCGATCTCGTCGTCATTTCCGTTTAGCCATAAAATACACCCCACTCGATGCATTTGCACATCAAACCCATGGTCGAGATAAGCCGCCAAGAATCCACCATTACCTAAACTTCTGCATGCATCTTAATATTCTTCACCTTCTCAAAAAATTCCACCGATTGATGCGGTGATTGCAGTTGACCTATATGGTCCAAAAAGAAACGTTTGAGCAATAGGATAATGCCCTCCATTTATGCCCTTCAATTTCCGTACGCGTAACTTTTGTTGTAGCTAACTAGTCGGCTAGAATGAGGAGCAGATTTTCGGCGACAGGAATTGGGAAGTGTGGTTCATAATTTTGGAATGATGGGAACAATATTGATGGAAAATGAAGTTTTGGGATAGATCAAAATCAAACTTTATTTGGACAAGGGTGTAAGTCAATATCTTTGGTTGGATCTATGTATATGAGGTTGAATGAAATGGTAGTGATTGAATTTCTTTCAGCATTTTCGGAGATTTTCGAAGGTACACGATGGTGAATGATTTAGTTTTGTGCCAACCGTATGGATTCTGAAGTATGGTCATGTATCTCACAATATAATTGGTTAGCTCAAATCTGAGGTGAGTCTTTTATTTTGATATAAAACCAATGTGTGGCTTTTAAGTATTTTCAAGCATTTTATGTATAGTGAATATAACTTTTAAACTCAGAAGTCGTTTTCGAATACTTTCTTAAAAATTACTAAAGCAAAATGTTTCATTAATAATCGACTGTTTTGAGCTAGTGCACATCTTTTAAACAATAAAATGATACTTGGAATACTTGCTCGCTCGCTCGTGACACGAAAGTGTCAAGGCTCTGGTGGCTAGGGAGATTAGAGTTACTGCTCTTGGAGAACGTCTAGTCACCGGTCTCGGGGCCTCTTGACTCGAAGTCTTTCCGACAGTAGCTAGAGTGCTCACTCGTAAGAGTGGGGACGGTACCTTTTCCCCGAAGATTCATGCTACAGCCGGGAAAGCAAGGGCCGACGGTTGGTGCGTGGGTCCTAGGGCATGGATAGGGTTGGCCGGAGCCGTGTAGGAGGTTTGCACGGTGAAGGTTGATTCTTTTCCCTGACAATCGGCCGGAGTTGTCAGGCATGGCTAGTTCTCGTGGAGTGCGGTTGAAATCCATATGGTAAAACGGTGTTAGGGCGGTACTTGACTCATCGGCTCGGCCAAAGCTGGTGCTTGTAAAATAAACTCGACATGTTTTTCCTTAATGCTCGTGCACTACATAACTTTTAAAATTGACTTATTATTTTTGCTCTTTCTTTTATTTTTATTTTCAAGAATTATTTACTAACTCGTTTTGCAAGATTAATAAAGGTTTCCGCTGCAAATTTTATAAAAGTTGTTTTTTTATATTTATAAATATATATATATATAATATAGTATAACACTTGCACACGTGGCTCATACCAGCCCTTTGCTGACGCCTCATTTTTCTTGTTTCTTTGTTTTTTTTGCTTCCCCTTTTATAAATACATATATACAGGTTTTTGATCGAGACATAAAGAAGAGTAGAGATGATGTTAAACGAGATCCGAGGAATAAAAGAAATTGATGTTATGGATTAGACCGCGCATAGTGAGTTAGTTAGTTATGAATCTTATAATTTTATTGGTTGTAATCTTGTAATGGAATTAGATAGTGATTTATGTAAATTTGATTTGTGGTAATATTATAATCAAGTTTGTAAATGAAGTGTTGGTGAATTATTTAGTGAATAATCTTGGGTTTTCTAGTATTGTTATTGAAGTCGCGGCGAGAGCTTCGCAACCCCTCCTAGAATGACCCCAGGTGGACCTAGGGGTCGGGAGTAGGGTATTACGGGTGGTATCGAGCAAGGTTTTGTTTCTCGGAGTTCTTTAAGAAGATAGATTTTGGACAAGTAAGATTAAATTATCTAGTTTAGCTAAGATGTTGAATCGAATTTAGGAAATGATTTTATAGAATAAGTTTAGTGAAATGATTTTGAGATCAACTAGGTATTGATCAAGGGGTTTAGAAAGACAATGAGTTATGAATTTATTAAGGCATAAGTTGTGATAAATAGTGATTGTCTATATTAAGTTATAATATTTTGATCCAGGATTAGGACACAAGTGTTTCGCATGCCATATATAAATGTAAAGAAAAAAAAAGATATATAGTGCTTTAACTATGATAAGATTTATGATTTTTTTTCTGAAAAAAGTGAGAAATATAAATCCATTATTTTTATTAATTTTTATTTTATTTTATTATTATGTTTCAATGATTCATATTCCTTTTTATTTTAAAACGTTAAGAATTTAAATATTCTGCACAAATTTTCATGTTTTTAAAGGTGGATTCTAAGATTTGTTACACTCCTAATTTCTTGATTTTTTTTTAGTAAATTGTTGGTTTGAAAATGAGCTTCAATTACTTTAATTTATTATTTTCCAAGGTACATATCTTGATATTTTAATTTCGAGACAATTTTAGAGAAAGGAAATTTCTTTTGTACATCTCCTTGAAAAAAATTGATAATACATACCAAAGAATTCAAATACTACATTTAGTTCCGTTTTGATTATTTTATTTTATTTTCTCAAGGAAGGACTAATTCTTATTTGAAATGTCAAATGATTTTGATGCAGAATTGTGAACCACTAGTCTTTTTATTGGATCATATATAGAATTTTGGGTTATATAATGTAAAGGTCATTGTTGTTTGGAGATTTTTTTTTTTCATGCATGGAATATAACATAGAGATAAGAATGTCACAAAAGGTATCAGTGAGGGAAGTTCGAGGACGAACTTCTTTTTAAGGGGGGGAGAATTGTAACGCCCCGAATTTTATGGAATAAAACGAGAAGGGTATAGTTGTCAAATAATAATAATAATAATAATAATAATAATAATAATAATAATAATAGTTTCTTTCTCGTAGTAATGTCGAGTCAAACAATAAAAGTACAACATTAGTTCGCCTTCCATCTTTGTCGACTCTCTCCTTGTATATGCGTATTTGTATATATATATTAATTTTATATATAGACACCATCTGCAATTTTCCATCATTAAGTTAAATATAATATAATTATATCATTGAATATTTAATTTTCATTGCATGTAATATTATTTTATATTTTGAAAATAACTGAAAATCGTTTAAGAATTATGTTTCTCAACTATTTATAAGAGATAATTAAGTTGAACTGCAGTTACATATTTAATGGTGTACTTAATAATTTAAACTGATGTTTAGCTTAACTCCAAATAGGTTAGTGGACTTCAATTGTCCTTATCCGTTACAAACCGAATAGTATACATACCCAGGATATATATATATATATATATATATATATATATATATATATATATATATATATATATATATATATATATATATAATTCCGGTATCCACTTTTCTATTCATTTAGAAAATCTTGTCATCACCATCAATCTAAGCTATATGAAAAAAATGATCACCCTCTCTGTTTGATAGTTTACCATATCTATATGCCAATTCTGTCGTCATTTCCGTTTAGCCATAAAATACACCCCACTCGATGCATTTGCACATCAAACCCATGGTCGAGATAAGCCGCCAAGAATCCACCATTACCTAAACTTCTGCATGCATCTTAATATTCTTCACCTTCTCAAAAAATTCCACCGATTGATGCGGTGATTGCAGTTGACCTATATGGTCCAAAAAGAAACGTTTGAGCAATAGGATAATGCCCTCCATTTATGCCCTTCAATTTCCGTACGCGTAACTTTTGTTGTAGCTAACTAGTCGGCTAGAATGAGGAGCGCATTTTCGGCGACAGGAATTGGGAAGTGTGGTTCATAATTTTGGAATGATGGGAACAATATTGATGGAAAATGAAGTTTTGGGATAGATCAAAATCAAACTTTATTTGGACAAGGGTGTAAGTCAATATCTTTGGTTGGATCTATGTATATGAGGTTGAATGAAATGGTAGTGATTGAATTTCTTTCAAAGCATTTTCGGAGATTTTCGAAGGTACACGATGGTGAATGATTTAGTTTTGTGCCAACCGTATGGATTACGAAGTATGGTCATGTATCTCACAATATAATTGGTTAGCTCAAATCGAGGTGAGTCTTTTATTTTGATATAAAACCAATGTGTGGCTTTTAAGTATTTTCAAGCATTTTATGTATAGTGAATATAACTTTTAAACTCGAAGTCGTTTTCGAATACTTTCTTAAAAATTACTAAAGCAAAATGTTTCATTAATAATCGATCGTTTTGAGCTAGTGCACATCTTTTAAACAATAAAATGATACTTGGAATACTTGCTCGCTCGCTCGTGACACGAAAGTGTCAAGGCTCGAGTGGCTAGGGAGATTAGAGTTACTGCGCTCTTGGAGAACGTCTAGTCACCGGTCTCGGGGCCTCTTGACTCGAAGTCTTTCCGACAGTAGCTAGAGTGCTCACTCGTAAGAGTGGGGACGGTACCTTTTCCCCGAAGATTCATGCTACAGCCGGGAAAGCAAGGGCTGACGGTTGGTGCGTGGGTCCTAGGGCATGGATAGGGTTGGCTGGAGCCGTGTAGGAGGTTTGCACGGTGAAGGTTGATTCTTTTCCCTGACAATCGGCCGGAGTTGTCAGGCATGGCTAGTTCTCGTGGAGTGCGGTTGAAATCCATATGGTAAAACGGTGTTAGGGCGGTACTTGACTCATCGGCTCGGCCAAAGCTGGTGCTTGTAAAATAAACTCGACATGTTTTTCCTTAATGCTCGTGCACTACATAACTTTTAAAATTGACTTATTATTTTTGCTCTTTCTTTTATTTTTATTTTCAAGAATTATTTACTAACTCGTTTTGCAAGATTAATAAAGGTTTCCGCTGCAAATTTTATAAAAGTTGTTTTTTTATATTTATAAATATATATATATAATATAGTATAACACTTGCACACGTGGCTCATACCAGCCCTTTGCTGACGCCTCATTTTTCTTGTTTCTTTGTTTTTTTTGCTTCCCCTTTTATAAATACATATATACAGGTTTTTGATCGAGACATAAAGAAGAGTAGAGATGATGTTAAACGAGATCCGAGGAATAAAAGAAATTGATGTTATGGATTAGACCGCGCATAGTGAGTTAGTTAGTTATGAATCTTATAATTTTATTGGTTGTAATCTTGTAATGGAATTAGATAGTGATTTATGTAAATTTGATTTGTGGTAATATTATAATCAAGTTTGTAAATGAAGTGTTGGTGAATTATTTAGTGAATAATCTTGGGTTTTCTAGTATTGTTATTGAAGTCGCGGCGAGAGCTTCGCAACCCCTCCTAGAATGACCCCAGTGGACCTAGGGGTCGGGAGTAGGGTATTACAGGTGGTATCAGAGCAAGGTTTTGTTTCTCTGGAGTTCTTTAAGAAGATAGATTTTGGACAAGTAAGATTAAATTATCTAGTTTAGCTAAGATGTTGAATCGAATTTAGGAAATGATTTTATAGAATAAGTTTAGTGAAATGATTTTGAGATCAACTAGGTATTGATCAAGGGGGTTTAGAAAGACAATGAGTTATGAATTTATTAAGGCATAAGTTGTGATAAATAGTGATTGTCTATATTAAGTTATAATATTTTGATCCAGGATTAGGACACAAGTGTTTCGCATGCCATATATAAATGTAAAGAAAAAAAAAAGATATATAGTGCTTTAACTATGATAAGATTTATGATTTTTTTTCGAAAAAAGTGAGAAATATAAATCCATTATTTTTATTAATTTTTATTTTATTTTATTATTATGTTTCAATGATTCATATTCCTTTTTATTTTAAAACGTTAAGAATTTAAATATTCTGCACAAATTTTCATGTTTTTAAAGGTGGATTCTAAGATTTGTTACACTCCTAATTTCTTGATTTTTTTTAGTAAATTGTTGGTTTGAAAATGAGCTTCAATTACTTTAATTTATTATTTTCCAAGGTACATATCTTGATATTTTAATTTCGAGACAATTTTAGAGAAAGGAAATTTCTTTTGTACATCTCCTTGAAAAAAATTGATAATACATACCAAAGAATTCAAATACTACATTTAGTTCCGTTTTGATTATTTTATTTTATTTTCTCAAGGAAGGACTAATTCTTATTTGAAATGTCAAATGATTTTGATGCAGAAGTGTGAAACACTAGTCTTTTTATTGGATCATATATAGAATTTTGGGTTATATAATGTAAAGGTCATTGTTGTTTGGAGATTATTTTTTTTCATGCATGGAATATAACATAGAGATAAGAATGTCACAAAAGGTATCAGTGAGGGAAGTTCGAGGACGAACTTCTTTTTGGGGGGGGGAGAATTGTAACGCCCCGAATTTTATGGAATAAAACGAGAAGGGTATAGTTGTCAAATAATAATAATAATAATAATAATAGTTTCTTTCTCGTAGTAATGTCGAGTCAAACAATAAAAGTACAACATTAGTTCGCCTTCCATCTTTGTCGACTCTCTCCTTGTATATGCGTATTTGTATATATATATTAATTTTATATATAGACACCATCGCAATTTTCCATCATTAAGTTAAATATAATATAATTATATCATTGAATATTTAATTTTCATTGCATGTAATATTATTTTATATTTTGAAAATAACTGAAAATCATTTAAGAATTATGTTTCTCAACTATTTATAAGAGATAATTAAGTTGAACTCATGAGTTACATATTTAATGATGTACTTAATAATTTAAACTGATGTTTAGCTTAACTCCAAATAGGTTAGTGGACTTCAATTGTCCTTATCCGTTACAAACTGAATAGTATACATACCCAGGATATATATATATATATATAATTCCGGTATCCACTTTTCTATTCATTTAGAAAATCTTGTCATCACCATCAATCTAAGCTATATGAAAAAAATTGATCACCCTCTCTGTTTGATAGTTTACCATATCTATATGCCGATTCTGTCGTCATTTCCGTTTAGCCATAAAATACACCCCACTCGATGCATTTGCACATCAAACCCATGGTCGAGATAAGCCGCCAAGAATCCACCATTACCTAAACTTCTGCATGCATCTTAATATTCTTCACCTTCTCAAAAAATTCCACCGATTGATGCGGTGATTGCAGTTGACCTATATGGTCCAAAAAGAAACGTTTGAGCAATAGGATAATGCCCTCCATTTATGCCCTTCAATTTCCGTACGCGTAACTTTTGTTGTAGCTAACTAGTCGGCTAGAATGAGGAGCGATTTTCGGCGACAGGAATTGGGAAGTGTGGTTCATAATTTTGGAATGATGGGAACAATATTGATGGAAAATGAAGTTTTGGGATAGATCAAAATCAAACTTTATTTGGACAAGGGTGTAAGTCAATATCTTTGGTTGGATCTATGTATATGAGGTTGAATGAAATGGTAGTGATTGAATTTCTTTCAGCATTTTCGGAGATTTTCGAAGGTACACGATGGTGAATGATTTAGTTTTGTGCCAACCGTATGGATTCTGAAGTATGGTCATGTATCTCACAATATAATTGGTTAGCTCAAATCTGAGGTGAGTCTTTTATTTTGATATAAAACCAATGTGTGGCTTTTAAGTATTTTCAAGCATTTTATGTATAGTGAATATAACTTTTAAACTCAGAAGTCGTTTTCGAATACTTTCTTAAAAATTACTAAAGCAAAATGTTTCATTAATAATCGATCGTTTTGAGCTAGTGCACATCTTTTAAACAATAAAATGATACTTGGAATACTTGCTCGCTCGCTCGTGACACGAAAGTGTCAAGGCTACGGTGGCTAGGGAGATTAGAGTTCTTCGCTCTTGGAGAACGTCTAGTCACCGGTCTCGGGGCCTCTTGACTCGAAGTCTTTCCGACGGTAGCTAGAGTGCTCACTCGTAAGAGTGGGGACGGTACCTTTTCCCCGAAGATTCATGCTACGGCCCGGGAAAGCAAGGGTTGACGGTTGGTGCGTGGGTCCTAGGGCATGGATAGGGTTGGCTGGAGCCGTGTAGGAGGTTTGCACGGTGAAGGTTGATTCTTTTCCCTGACAATCGGCCGGAGTTGTCAGGCATGGCTAGTTCTCGTGGAGTGCGGTTGAAATCCATATGGTAAAACGGTGTTAGGGCGGTACTTGACTCATCGGCTCGGCCAAAGCTGGTGCTTGTAAAATAAACTCGACATGTTTTTCCTTAATGCTCGTGCACTACATAACTTTTAAAATTGACTTATTATTTTTGCTCTTTCTTTTATTTTTATTTTCAAGAATTATTTACTAACTCGTTTTGCAAGATTAATAAAGGTTTCCGCTGCAAATTTTATAAAAGTTGTTTTTTTATATTTATAAATATATATATATATATATATATATAATATAGTATAACACTTGCACACGTGACTCATACCAGCCCTTTGCTGACGCCTCATTTTTCTTGTTTCTTTGTTTTTTTTGCTTCCCCTTTTATAAATACATATATACGTGTTTTTGATCGAGACATAAAGAAGAGTAGAGATGATGTTAAACGAGATCCGAGGAATAAAAGAAATTGATGTTATGGATTAGACCGCGCATAGTGAGTTAGTTAGTTATGAATCTTATAATTTTATTGGTTGTAATCTTGTAATGGAATTAGATAGTGATTTATGTAAATTTGATTTGTGGTAATATTATAATCAAGTTTGTAAATGAAGTGTTGGTGAATTATTTAGTGAATAATCTTGGGTTTTCTAGTATTGTTATTGAAGTCGTGGCGAGAGCTTCGCAACCCCTCCTAGAATGACCCCAGTGGACCTAGGGGTCGGGAGTAGGGTATTACAGGTGGTATCAGAGCAAGGTTTTGTTTCTCTGGAGTTCTTTAAGAAGATAGATTTTGGACAAGTAAGATTAAATTATCTAGTTTAGCTAAGATGTTGAATCGAATTTAGGAAATGATTTTATAGAATAAGTTTAGTGAAATGATTTTGAGATCAACTAGGTATTGATCAAGGGGGTTTAGAAAGACAATGAGTTATGAATTTATTAAGGCATAAGTTGTGATAAATAGTGATTGTCTATATTAAGTTATAATATTTTGATCCAGGATTAGGACACAAGTGTTTCGCATGCCATATATAAATGTAAAGAAAAAAAAAGATATATAGTGCTTTAACTATGATAAGATTTATGATTTTTTTTCTGAAAAAAGTGAGAAATATAAATCCATTATTTTTATTAATTTTTATTTTATTTTATTATTATGTTTCAATGATTCATATTCCTTTTTATTTTAAAACGTTAAGAATTTAAATATTCTGCACAAATTTTCATGTTTTTAAAGGTGGATTCTAAGATTTGTTACACTCCTAATTTCTTGATTTTTTTTAGTAAATTGTTGGTTTGAAAATGAGCTTCAATTACTTTAATTTATTATTTTCCAAGGTACATATCTTGATATTTTAATTTCGAGACAATTTTAGAGAAAGGAAATTTCTTTTGTACATCTCCTTGAAAAAAATTGATAATACATACCAAAGAATTCAAATACTACATTTAGTTCCGTTTTGATTATTTTATTTTATTTTCTCAAGGAAGGACTAATTCTTATTTGAAATGTCAAATGATTTTGATGCAGAAGTGTGAAACACTAGTCTTTTTATTGGATCATATATAGAATTTTGGGTTATATAATGTAAAGGTCATTGTTGTTTGGAGATTATTTTTTTTCATGCATGGAATATAACATAGAGATAAGAATGTCACAAAAGGTATCAGTGAGGGAAGTTCGAGGACGAACTTCTTTTTAAGGGGGGGAGAATTGTAACGCCCCGAATTTTATGGAATAAAACGAGAAGGGTATAGTTGTCAAATAATAATAATAATAATAATAATAGTTTCTTTCTCGTAGTAATGTCGAGTCAAACAATAAAAGTACAACATTAGTTCGCCTTCCATCTTTGTCGACTCTCTCCTTGTATATGCGTATTTGTATATATATATTAATTTTATATATAGACACCATCTGCAATTTTCCATCATTAAGTTAAATATAATATAATTATATCATTGAATATTTAATTTTCATTGCATGTAATATTATTTTATATTTTGAAAATAACTGAAAATCATTTAAGAATTATGTTTCTCAACTATTTATAAGAGATAATTAAGTTGAACTGCAGTTACATATTTAATGATGTACTTAATAATTTAAACTGATGTTTAGCTTAACTCCAAATAGGTTAGTGGACTTCAATTGTCCTTATCCGTTACAAACTGAATAGTATACATACCCAGGATATATATATATATATATATATATATATATAATTCCGGTATCCACTTTTCTATTCATTTAGAAAATCTTGTCATCACCATCAATCTAAGCTATATGAAAAAAATTGATCACCCTCTCTGTTTGATAGTTTACCATATCTATATGCCGATTCTGTCGTCATTTCCGTTTAGCCATAAAATACACCCCACTCGATGCATTTGCACATCAAACCCATGGTCGAGATAAGCCGCCAAGAATCCACCATTACCTAAACTTCTGCATGCATCTTAATATTCTTCACCTTCTCAAAAAATTCCACCGATTGATGCGGTGATTGCAGTTGACCTATATGGTCCAAAAAGAAACGTTTGAGCAATAGGATAATGCCCTCCATTTATGCCCTTCAATTTCCGTACGCGTAACTTTTGTTGTAGCTAACTAGTCGGCTAGAATGAGGAGCAGATTTTCGGCGACAGGGAATTGGGAAGTGTGGTTCATAATTTTGGAATGATGGGAACAATATTGATGGAAAATGAAGTTTTGGGATAGATCAAAATCAAACTTTATTTGGACAAGGGTGTAAGTCAATATCTTTGGTTGGATCTATGTATATGAGGTTGAATGAAATGGTAGTGATTGAATTTCTTTCAGCATTTTCGGAGATTTTCGAAGGTACACGATGGTGAATGATTTAGTTTTGTGCCAACCGTATGGATTCTGAAGTATGGTCATGTATCTCACAATATAATTGGTTAGCTCAAATCTGAGGTGAGTCTTTTATTTTGATATAAAACCAATGTGTGGCTTTTAAGTATTTTCAAGCATTTTATGTATAGTGAATATAACTTTTAAACTCAGAAGTCGTTTTCGAATACTTTCTTAAAAATTACTAAAGCAAAATGTTTCATTAATAATCGACTGTTTTGAGCTAGTGCACATCTTTTAAACAATAAAATGATACTTGGAATACTTGCTCGCTCGCTCGTGACACGAAAGTGTCAAGGCTCTGGTGGCTAGGGAGATTAGAGTTACCGCTCTTGGAGAACGTCTAGTCACCGGTCTCGGGGCCTCTTGACTCGAAGTCTTTCCGACAGTAGCTAGAGTGCTCACTCGTAAGAGTGGGGACGGTACCTTTTCCCCGAAGATTCATGCTACAGCCGGGAAAGCAAGGGCTGACGGTTGGTGCGTGGGTCCTAGGGCATGGATAGGGTTGGCTGGAGCCGTGTAGGAGGTTTGCACGGTGAAGGTTGATTCTTTTCCCTGACAATCGGCCGGAGTTGTCAGGCATGGCTAGTTCTCGTGGAGTGCGGTTGAAATCCATATGGTAAAACGGTGTTAGGGCGGTACTTGACTCATCGGCTCGGCCAAAGCTGGTGCTTGTAAAATAAACTCGACATGTTTTTCCTTAATGCTCGTGCACTACATAACTTTTAAAATTGACTTATTATTTTTGCTCTTTCTTTTATTTTTATTTTCAAGAATTATTTACTAACTCGTTTTGCAAGATTAATAAAGGTTTCCGCTGCAAATTTTATAAAAGTTGTTTTTTTTAATATTTATAAATATATATATATAATATAGTATAACACTTGCACACGTGGCTCATACCAGCCCTTTGCTGACGCCTCATTTTTCTTGTTTCTTTGTTTTTTTTGCTTCCCCTTTTATAAATACATATATACAGGTTTTTGATCGAGACATAAAGAAGAGTAGAGATGATGTTAAACGAGATCCGAGGAATAAAAGAAATTGATGTTATGGATTAGACCGCGCATAGTGAGTTAGTTAGTTATGAATCTTATAATTTTATTGGTTGTAATCTTGTAATGGAATTAGATAGTGATTTATGTAAATTTGATTTGTGGTAATATTATAATCAAGTTTGTAAATGAAGTGTTGGTGAATTATTTAGTGAATAATCTTGGGTTTTCTAGTATTGTTATTGAAGTCGCGGCGAGAGCTTCGCAACCCCTTCTAGAATGACCCCAGTGGACCTAGGGGTCGGGAGTAGGGTATTACACCGTAAATGCTACTAAAATGGAAACTCCAAACACACTAAGGGTAGAAAGGTAACGTACAACAACGGAGTAACTTACAACATACGTTGTCCAAAGAGAAGATACAACAACTAATCTTACAAAGGTCTTAAAGAAAGTACAACACTTGTCTTACAAAATTGAAATAAAAGTACAACATAATCTAGTACAACATTTATTATAAAAGTAAAAAATGGAAAGCATCATCATGGCATTAACGTCATCAAATCATCATCGAAATCCTCAGTGAGCTCAAGGCTAACATATTCGTCTTCTCACCCCAAATGCACACAAAACAACATATGCAATTGAGGTAAGTACAAAGTACTTAACAAGAGTAAGAAGCTAATGTATAATTAAGTCTTACAATGAAAGGTTCATTAGTTATTAATATCGGTAGAGGGTACCTACGTGGGGCATTTATATATGATGGCATTCATATAGGAATGGACCGATTTAATCTGAATTTCTCGATATAATTCCGTAATCGAGAAATCTTATTAAATCATTAGATGATCATATATGGATCAACCTTAATCCTGAGGTGATCACAGGGTGTTGCTTGTCTCGGGGTAGTGTTTGATGTGTTAGTTACGGTTCACTTAAATATGTGTTCCAAGCCACTTCTCATTGGCACTATCTCCTGATGAGTGAGTAGTTCTGATTTTCACAGACATGGAATCCATTCATTCCTACGGGAAGTAGAGAGACAGTCCCCTTGTTTGTTAGCCCTAAGAAAGTGATCGATCGGCCGAGTTCATATTAGACTAATTGTTCACTAGTCAGATATGTGAACTAATTGATCATCAGGGGGTTAATGGTAAATAAGGATAAGATATTCTGAGTCGGGTTCACGGAGACTTCCTACTCAGAATGGACAGTCTATGGAGGGTTAATCCGTATGTAGTGATTATATCAATGGACACTTATTCACTCTATGGGTTGAGTATAAGTATACATCTATAATCGGTAGAGTTCAGTTTCGGGTTTATGGTGGCGTAATCCCGGAATTAATAATTAATGTACTTATTATGTTCGATGAATAATTAATTATTGGAGCTACTGGTTATAGGTCCATGGTCCCCAATGTGGCTTCTATAATTCGGGCTGATATTCTTGTTATTTGGGCCTCAGTGATAATTAATTGGCTGGGCTAATTAATTGATATGCATGGATATTATTTAGTTGGGCTAAATAATATAATACACATAAAAGACATTTTATGTGGCTAAAAAAACCCTAGCATGTGGCGCATATTTGTCTCCTTTTAGCACAAGAATTAATTTTCTTGTGTTATGGAAAATAAAAGATATTCTTGTTATATGATTGGTTGGATGACTTGTTATTTGATTTCCTATTGGTCAATACATGTCACAATTAGTCATTAAGGAAAATATCCTTTTTTTTGTTTAATTATTTATTTATTTAATTAATTAAAACTTGGAGACCAAGGATTTACTCTCCTATAAAAGGAGAGTTATTCCAAGTGTAGATGGCATTGAAAATTTCGACCACATCACCATAAAAAGAGAGAAAATTTGTTTTTTCTTGTCTAGGGTTTTAGAAGAAGAAAAACTCTAAGTTTTTTCTTGGTGTTGCATATCAAGGAGGTGCTTTTATCAAGAAGGGTCTCCACCAACCACCGTTTGGAGAACACATTGGAAGATCAAGGCTTCTCTTCCCACTATTGGTAATATAATCTTAACCCCCTTGTAGTAGTTAAATTCTTTATTTATGTATTATGATATATAAATCGTGATACATCCGCTGCGCATAGATCTAATTCGTTTAGATCTGAGCTCCTACATCCTTCATGTGGTATCGGAGCCAGGTTCCACGATTTATATAGTCATAATCATAATTAAACGATTTAAAGGAGTGGAATTGCATGTAGATAAATTTTATTTCTTGTTTTATGCATTTATAATGATTAGTTGTTGTGGTTGAAGAGATGGATGGGGGGTTGGCACTGTTTACCCGTTAGATCTATTGTAAACTCATATAAACGATGAAAATTCGTTCATATGAGTATAGGAAATTATGTAATTTATTTATTACAATTTTAATTTCCAGAAAGTAGATCTGTTTAGTAGTTGTTTAGTTTTTTCGTTTTTCCCGTTGATAGAGCCGTTGAAACGACTATCCCTCCGGTCAGAATCAATATTACAAGATGATGAACAAGTCCAAAAAATTTTGCGTCGATCGGAGTCCGTCTCCATATCCGTTCGTTGCTGCAAAGAGGCTGCTGTAACAGAAATACGCAGGATTCACAGAAACCCTACCTGTGACTTCCTCGAATTTTTGGAAGGGTTTGGACCGTTGAAACAAAAATCCGACGGTTCACATTAATAAAAGTGGAGTTTTAGACATGTCATAAAAATTTCAGGTCGATCGGATTTCATCTCGATTCTAGATCGGCCTCGGGAAGTCACTGATGCGCTGCTGTAAGAGACAGATTCAGCAGCAAGTTAGGCGGCTCGCTGGAGAAAATTGACAAGTCAAAACTCCGATCCAACCGTCCATATTGAAGCCAAAAGAGTAGAGAACAGATCTGGAAAGTTTCGTCACGATCCAAGTTCGTTTGGTTTCCGATCATCGAAGAATTTGAACTGCTGCAGATTTTGTTAGAAAGTAGTAAACCCTAGTTAGGGTTTGATTATTTATTTTCTAATAGGTTAGATACGGGGGTGCCAACGGTCCATCTCGGTGTTTAGTTTCCGCACTAGTATACATGTTTAGATTGTATGTGTAGAACCGGAAAATTGCCAAGACATGCATCATATCATGAATTCCACTCCATATGCATACATGTAGAAATTAATTCGAGGAATTAGTTAGGCATGTATAAAACACACAATTAGTTTTAATTAATTGTTTTATATTAATTAGAAACTAATTAGGGTAAAAACCAAGGATCACGGGTATTTTCAATCGTCGAGGTTAGGTGATGGATTCTCGGTGAATCCCACTCTGCGAAAGCATAAGGAATAAAATCCCGAAACCTCGTGGTTAAGGTGTTGGATTTTCGGTGAATTCCACCTTACCTAGACGAGATTACGTTTTTTGTTCCGTAGTGTCTACGTGAAAGTTTGATGTTTAAGGATATAATCACGGGCAAACATGGTTCGAAAGTGGTTTAACCACGGTTGGGTGGTCAACAGTAGCTACGGCTCGATCGACTTCACCCTCCACGTGTGGCGTTTGCACGGAGGTCTGGCAAGGCTGAGCCATCCGAAGAGCCACTACGGCTCAACGGAGCTCCCCTAGTCTTGACCCGTCCGACGGCCACATATGTTCCAACGAATAGGTCGGGTGGGCTAGCCCACATAACCGACAACATTTGGGCCTATGATTTATTGTTCCTTAATGTAACATCAAGTCCAATAACGTGATCAGTAAACCCACCACTTTTTTCAAAATATTGAGTGGGAGCGGGAGAGGCGACAGTCGACCCCGGCCTCTCTACCGTTGACACAAGCAACGTGAGAGAATGGTGACGCCTCGTGCCGGCTTTGATTTCGGCCCCCTAAGGAAGGCCTTCACCGCTATCAAAATTCAAGGCTTGGTCTCCGAAAGGATAGGATTTTGGGTACTCGTCGGGTCACTGACCGACCCTAAGGCGGCATACTCGGGGTCTACCTAAAAATATGAAACAGTAGGTCACACTCATAAAGGGTATTTTGGTAATACCTTGGCTGAAAAAGGAAAGGTGATTGACGATCACAAATGAGATGTTCGATTCTCAATCTAATCTTCAATATTAATCGAAACCTCTTTGACCTACCCTAAGGCGGCACTGAGGTATTAGATTAAATCCTTGAAACGGTAGGATAGACTATAAGTACTTAGTTTATAGTTCCTAAAATTTATTAGTAGTGTATGATTTGGATTTATTCTGTCAATTTTATTTACAACTGTTATACATATCTCTCTAAGGTGCTAGACTGCTAGTGTAAAATTGACTAGTAATGACTTCGTTAAAAAGTGGTAAGTAACTAGAACGTTGTACTTATTAATCTCACATGCGATTAATTTTTTGGAAGAGGTATTTCTCTTGAGCCTTCAAAACTTAAGTGACGTAAATAAGTATGTCACTGCTGTCACTCGTGCAGTATGAGAGACAACCGTAGTTAGTTTGAAAGATGATTGGGACGATAAAATTCTTTTAGTGAATTTTTAATAGTGTAGTGACTACATGAGAAATTTTCTAATAGAAAAATTGGAGAATCATAAATTAAAGTGTCGCTAGTTAGACGGTATTTGGAACCGATAAACTAGTGGGAGCTTTTATCTTATGTTTTTTTTTTTAATTTATTAGAAAATTAGTCCCACTGGGTAACGCTTTAATTAGACATCCCACAGTTCACGAGTAGTGTCTACTCAACGAACTGCTAGTTCAAGACTATTTCCTTTTAAGGAAAGTTAAGAATGGGAAAGAATGTCTATAAGTGTTAATCATCTTAACTGAAGTTTTGAGGCAAAACCGAAACATTAAATAAAGAAAGTATAGGATAAGGAAAGTGATTTCGGATCACTAACCAATGAATCCTTAGCGACTTTCTTAACCGAGTAACTCGACTCGGCAGCTAAGTTCTTTGGAAGAACATGAGAGCTTTGCATTAACGATTAATAGAGTAACAATGGGCAGTAATTTCAGCCAGAATAGTGGGAGTGATATAAGGAAATGAATTTCGGATTCTATCCTTGAACATCACAGAAAAATTTATTTTTCTGTTTACAAATTCGTTGAAACAAATGGATTCACTTTCAACTCGATATATTGTTACCTCATAGAAAGTGAAAATGACATTTGTAGTACGGATCCGAGACTCGGACTTTTGTTTGATAAAGTCAGAACCACTAAGAAATGCTGAAAAGGTATATGTAACACGTCTTAAACTATTATAGGCGAATGGTTTCCGTATTAAGATAAACGACCCTTCAATATCTATTAATTAGTGCATATATCCTAGAGATAAGACCTGACGACTGGCTAAGGGTGATTCCTATCTCCCAGTCTAGGAACACTATCTCAAAAGAACAATGACTAAGTTTCCTTTCAATCGGGAAAGGGTAATAGATTTGAAGGGGTAACATAGCTTGTTCATCATGACCTTCGGGGTCTAGTGAGAGATACAAGCTAGTGGGAGTTTTTGAGTGGTGACATTTTGTCTGATAACTACTCGAAACGCGATTTAGTTTATCAAAAGAATACGAGGAGGAGTTTCTGATTTTAGCAGAGAATAGAGTATTCCATGTTCAGAAATAGGCTATAGCATAGTCTTGGGACTGATGCTCAGCCTGCCTCCTAGTGGAATGTTTCTCACTGAGAAAGAAACCATAGACTTGCCCTATATAGTTATTGATGTACTACAATACACTGCTAAACTCGATTAAGATAATTGGTTGCAAAATAACGGTTAACAATTATTATGTAAACCGAGAAGTCTACCTAGAAGATGCTAGTGAATTTATGGATAAGGAGTGACTTCGGTTCACACCACTTCCGTAAATGTAGGCATTTAGCATTTAATGCTTGAAGGTAGGACTGGAGATTTTGCGCATACGTTCAGATTTTGATTTGTTCGTGAAATGCCTTAATGAGACGAGTGAAGGTTGGTTATAAGATTCTTGAGATCGAATGTGACAGTTCAAGCTGTCACAAGGCTTCGATAGAATCTATAAGTAATGACCTTAAACCTCGGAGTACGGTTACCCAAAGGTAGTTACTATCTGATTTAATCAGACCACGTCCAACATCGGTTGTTGGTGATACACTGATAAATACTACTAGATCAGAATGTCAATCCACCCAAAACACAGTGGGAGTATGGTTTAACCGTTGACCCATTGTGGTTTTGTGGACTTTACGATCTCTTTGGGGTGATTGATAACCTATGGCTCTTGGTGGGTTTGTATAGATTCGATCATAGAGGTTGGTTCGAAAACCTTATCCCCGTAAATGGAGTTTTAGTACTCCAGTTCTGTTCAGCCTCTTGTAGAACCACCTGAGTGTCTCAGGCCCAGTGGGAGTAATTGGATCTACGCCGAAAAGAGTCGAATGAATAGGAAAGTTTAAACTTTCAGTGCAAAGCTGAGTGGTATAGGGGTGATTCCCTGACAAGTAGAGAGTTAACCAGACCTTGAACTCTCTCACCACTCAGTCTTGCTAGATTTCGTTAGAAAGCGGAAAATAGGGGTGATAACCTGAGACTTTCTTGCCAAAAACGGATTCTGGATTCATTCAGAACAGAAAGGTCATGGTTAGAACAAATGGCAGGATGACTGCCGGGGATTATATCCTTTGTGGATTTAAGAGAACCTCTCGGTCATTTAAAAGTCACATGTTTTAAAATATGTGGACTTGACCATAATATTGATAAGTCTTTCGTAGACTGGACATCAATATTGGTAAAGTAGTAGTATTAGTGTTCATGAATGATAACACTGAAACGGTTGGAAACAACATGTGTGTGCAATCTGAAGTTGGAAGGCGACGAGGCCAAGATTCTCGGATGAGAGAATTGGACTATATTCTAAGAATACGATTCGGTCAAATTCACGAGAATGAGTCATTGGCTATCCCACCTATCTTATTGAATAAGATGATTATGCATATACGTATGCAACATTCATCAAGAGTAGTCCTACCCTACCTCTCAGGAATGATTCTCTAAATCTTCGGATAAAGAGAAAATAGGATAGAGTCTCTCTTGGATAACGGCAAGTCAGGTTATAACAAGTCAATAGTAGTCAAATCTCGGAATCGAGCATTGAATAACGGTTTAGTACGTCCTAAAGTATCTTTGAAGAACGAGGAATAATGTGCTTGTATATTTGGGTACAAACTTGAATGTGGTTGACTACACTGATTCTGACTTGTAGTCAGATTAAGGATGATCATTAAGTTGATCTCGGGCTCAGTGTTTACTCATAGTGCTTAGAATTTCCTTTCTGATCTGGGAGTAATTCCAGGTCTAGTGAGCCGATATCACTTCATTGTGAAAACAGTGAAGAGATAGCTTACAAGGATCTTTTCAATCACTAGAGGTCAAAAGCATATTGAGAGAGAGTACCGCCTGATTAGATGGACCGGCGACGTTTCGATCCTAAAGATCGTATCGAGCCGACAACCAAACTAATCAGTGTACCAAGTCGAGTGCTTAGAGGGTACGGCATTGAGGGATATATCTCATCTGCTTTTAGAGCAAGGGGGAGAGTGTTGTGAATAAGATGAGAATGGGTGTGCTCTAAAACAATTATTACTTGTCATTTCGTGCAAGTGGGAGATTGTTAGGTGTGGTGCCCGAAAGACAGTTTGTGTAATTGTTTTTTATGACAGAATTTATCTCACCTTATTACTTGCTTTGTGCTTGTAAGTAATACACTGCTGCAAACCCTAAGTATATCAGTATGTAACCGCTTAACTCAGTGTATGGCATGCACGTGAGGATTGAGTTAGTGGTGATATACTTAAACTGTTAGTCCGTGGTGAACTTAATCAGAGTTTAGGGTCTCTTGATTAAAACACCAATAATGCGCCCAGAACACCTTAGGGTGTGATAGTCTTATCCGGACTATCGGTAGAGGGTACCTACGTGGGGCATTTATATATGATGGCATTCATATAGGAGTGGACCGATTTAAACTGAATTTCTCGATATAATTCTGTAATCGAGAAATCTTATTAAATCATTAGATGATCATATATGGATCAACCTTAATCCTGAGGTGATCACAGGGTGCTGCTTGTCTCGGGGTAGTGTTTGATGTGTTAGTTACGGTTAACTTAAATATGTGTTCCAAGCCACTTCTCATTGGCACTATCTCTTGATGAGTGAGTAGTTCTGATTTTCACAGACATGGAATCCATTCCTTCCTACGGGAAGTAGATAGACAATCCTCTTGTTTGTTAGCCCTAAGAAAGTGATCGATCGGCCGAGTTCATATTAGACTAATTGATCACTAGTCAGATATGTGAACTAATTGATCATCAGGGGGTTAATGGTAAATAAGGATAAGATATTCTGAGTCGTGTTCATGGAGACTTCCTACTCAGAATGGACAGTCTATGGAGGGTTAATCCGTATGTAGTGATTATATCAATGGACACTTATTCACTCATGGGTTGAGTATAAGTATACATCTATAATCGGTAGAGTTCGGTTTCGGGTTTATGGTGGCGTAATCCCGGAATTAATAATTAATGTACTTATTCTGTTCGATGAATAATTAATTATTGGAGCTACTGGTTATAGGTCCATGGTCCCCAATGTGGCTTCTATAATTCGGGCTGATATTCTTGTTATTTGGGCCTCAGTGATAATTAATTGGCTGGGCTAATTAATTGATATGGATGGATATTATTTAGTTGGGCTAAATAATATAATACACATAAAAGACATTTTATGTGGGCTAAAAAACCCTAACATGTGGCGCCTATTTGTCTCCTTTTAGCACAAGAATTAATTTTCTTGTGTTATGGAAAATTAAAGATATTCTTGTTATATGATTGGTTGGATGACTTGTTATTTGATTTCCTATTGGTCAATACATGTCACAATTAGTCATTAAGGAAAATATCCTTTTATTTTGTTTAATTAATTATTTATTTAATTAATTAAAACTTGGAGACCAGGGATTTACTCTCCTATAAAAGGAGAGTTATTCCAAGTGTAGATGGCATTGAAAATTTCGACCACATCACCATAAAAAGAGAGAAAATTTGTTTTTTCTTGTCTAGGGTTTTAGAAGAAGAAAAACTCTAAGTTTTTTCTTGGTGTTGCATATCAAGGAGGTGCATTTATCAAGAAGGGTGTCCACCAACCACCGTTTGGAGAACACATTGGAAGATCAAAGCTTCTCTTCCCACTATTGGTAATATAATCTTAACCCCCTTTGTAGTAGTTAAATCCTTTATTTATGTATTATGATATATAAATCGTGATCCATCCGCTGCGCATAGATCTAATTCGTTTAGATCTGAGCTCCTACATCCTTCATAAACATCACATACTTCTCTAATACAAGTAGGCATGATTTCAATCATTAAAACACCATAAATTATACCCAAAACACAACCTTAACAACATAAGATCTTAATTAAACATTAGGAAGAGCCCCTTACCTAGCCAAAAGCAAAGAAAAACATCCAGAAAGACTGCAGCACATCTAGGACTTCAACCCAAACTTAGTTGCTCAACCAATTGAACAAGAAACAATTATGATCAAGAGCTTCTAAACAACAAGAACTACGAATCAACCAAATGAAACCATAAAAACTTGATCATCTCTTGATGAATCCAAAACTGAGGCAAAACTAACCTTAATCAAAACTTGATGATCTTGATGTCAAAAGGAAACCCTTCTTCCGCTGATTCTGAGCCTTCAAACGATTCTGAAATCCGACAAACGATGATCAAGATCCTTTGAAAACTCTTATGTTCGCTTTTCTGTCTTCTGTTCTTTTCTTTGATGCCAAAGTTTGAACTAGAACCTTAAACTTCTGACAACTCCTAAGAGTTATGGGGAGTTTATTTTGTAGACATTGGAATTTTTTTTGGGGTGTAAAGGACATGTCCAGAAAATAGTGGATTTGGGGTTATGAACAGTGTATTTTTTTTATCACCCATTTTATATTTCCACTGTCCTGATTTCTATTTTTCCCCTCTTTTTTGTCCGTTTAAACCACTGCCCCAAAATTCAATATATGTGATGGTTCAGGTTTGGATATCACTCATCTTGGTTCCACTTTTAGTACTACGCCTTCTCGTACGTATAAATTATCTATTGTTATTGTTGCTCATGCTCTTACCACTCATCTCTTAGATGTCCACCGGTTTGCTACTGATAGTCCATTCTATTTGGAATTTCATGATTCTTATTATCTTACGAAAGACTATTCAGTCCACGTCCTTCATAAAGGCTTTGTCCAACATGGCTCATACCACTTCGCGTACTCCTTCAACCGGTTTCCAGGTGAAGCCCATGTCACCCCCTTTCAGTCATCACCAAAGTGGCATCATTTTCTCGGTCATTTCTTATATCATATTCTCTGCGAGGATCTTCGTCATATGTCTACTTCCATACCATATAAGTCCCTGGATATTTTATGTACACCATGTCAGTTAGCAAAGAGTCACCATCAAACTTTATATATTTCTGAATTTACTTCTTTTACACCGTCAAAAATGATTTATATAAATGTTTGGGGCCCATGTGCTGAGTTATCTATCTATGGCTCTTGTTATTATGTTAGTTTTTTCGATGATTACACCGAAAGTTTATGGCTTTTGATGGCCAAATTATAGCAAACCAACTTTAACCGGCGAGAGAACCGGGTCGGTTGTACTACAACGGCGAGCAAGGTCGTATCTCACGAGGAATCAATCAAGTATTACAATCACTTTTGTATCTAGTTCGAGCTCACAAATATTGGTGAAGGTATTTATAACTAGAAAAAAATAAAATACTAACTTTAAAAGTATGATAGAAGAAATAGCTAAATTATTGTCAAGAGCACTACTCTCAATACCCTTACCGAATCACTAAGGATGAGCCTTAACCTACCGACCAACCAATAGCTTCTAATGAATGTGTTGTGGGTGCAATCTCCTAAACTGGTCCCTAGGCGCTAATACCACAACCTAGTTACCCTATATCCGGTTCAACAGTCCCCTCTAAGGGATTTAATTGACCTAATATGTTTAAAAACTATGAGACGCTCCGCATCCACCGAATTCACGGTTTAGCTAGAAAAAACTTACCAAGGAACAGCCGCAAATAATTCGACTAGTTCGTGCATGGCTATCCTAAAACCCTATTTCGCATACTCCCTCGCAAAATATATTTATAAAGGTTATGTGTGTGATCAATTAATGGTTAGCTAATCCACTAATAGCATTAGGTTCAAGTTTTAGGACACAAAACATTCAAAAGATTCAACTTCTAAGTCCTACTCATCCCTAGATCATCGTTTAGGCATCAATTTCGTAGTTCCATCACATAATTCAGCTATAAAAATTTAGCTACTCATAATAAAATCAAGAACGCAAGAAACCATAAATACAATGGTTAACAACATGATAAAAAAAAAACTGAATAAAATTACCACAAAAAGATTGAAGCAATCCACCACTCAAATCGTCAATTCATTGTGTTGTAATAACGAAATAAAATAAATAAAACTGTTGTTGTATGAAAATTTGCAGAAGAGAAAAGCAAAATAAATCTGTTCTAATTCAGGAGAAAAGGTAGCTGCTGTGAAAAAATAAATTGTGGTATAAAAACTGTGTTGAAATTTGAACTAGGAGACATTTTATAGGTCAAAACCGACCTAGATGTTATTTTTCCGGAAATTCTCCCAAAAACAAATAAAAGGCCATGCGTGATGCGTCCTCATTTTTTCTGCTTTTTGTCCCGTCCTTTTCCTGCTTCGTTCAATGCGGTGGGCCCCATACACAAATAATATTTCTATTTTAATTTTTTTTGGTTTGATTTTGATACAAACTATGTGCTTTCGAACGGAAAGGTACTGAGAGCTCCTTTTCCGATCAACACCAATGTCGGGATCCCGACAAAGTTGAATAATAATAGTTTTTCTGAACGTTTGAATTTGAGGCTCGTGTCATTTCTCATACGAACTCCGTTTTGGACGATTTTTGTATCATTGTGATCCTTGTCATGCCCTCTATCACGCCGCACCTATAAAAAAACAAAAAGCAAAGAAGAAAACCCCAGCGTGACAAATGCCAATAAAACGCACACAATTCACCAAAAAATATGGAGATTTAGGACGTAAACACCATATCGTCTCGTGATTCAACTCGTGGTGAAATGTGCCTATAAAAACCACTTAACTACCCCAAAATTACATCGAATAGGCTACAAATATGGGGTAAAATACACACGCTATAGCAAAGTTGACTCTCATCAGCTTTGTCCTTAGAAAATCAAATATGATATGGAGCATGTTTTGTTAATTTTCAATCTCTGTTGAACGACAATTTAATACCATGATTATACCTTTCCAATGTGACTGAGGTGGGGAATACCACAGTTTAACTCACTATTTATCCTCTATTGGGATTCAACATTGCATTGTCTGTCCCTACCACTACTACAAAAAAGCATAAAGATCACGGTTTTTAAGTGTGATATATTCACATTAGTCACGGCTTCCATAGTGTGGCATAGTGAGGTGTGACATAAAGTACTTTAATCCAATCACAGTTACAAACTATGACCTATTATAATAGTTATCACACTTAGAAACCGTGATCTATTATAGTTGGTATCACACTTAAAAACCATAATCTATTATAACTTCATCACATTGAAAAACTGTGATCTATTATAGTTCTTATCATACTTAAAAACCGTGATCTATTATAGTTGGTATTATTATAGGTTTTATCACACTTAAAAACCGAGATCTATTACAATTAAAACACATTTAAAAACTGTGATCTATTTTAGTTGTTATCACACTTAAAAACTGTGATCTATTATAATTTAAATCACACAAATAAAAGTGTTTTTTTCAAAAACAATATATAAGCGCACATATATTTTTGTCTTTGTCGGGACTCGAACCCGGATACTCTGGATTAACGAGCCACACTATTTACCACTAGGCCGATGCTTTCTTTCATCTAATTTTCGACCACACTTAACTAAGATCTCATTATAAAATACCATATTATTTTAATCACAGTCAAAAACTGTGATTGATTGATGTTTTTGTCTCATTTTTTCTAGAAACCGTGATAATAAAAATTATGATATATTTTAGTTGTTATCACACTTAAAAACCGAGATCTACTATAATTTCAACACATTTAAAAACTGTGATCTATTTTAGTTGTTATCACACTTAAAAACCGTGATCTATTATAGTTGTTATCACTCTTAAAAACCGAGATCTATTAAAATTTCAACACATTTAAAAGCGTGATCTATTTTAGTAGTTGTTATCACACTTAAAAACCGAGATATATTATAATTTCAATCACACCTAAAAAAGTGTGATCTATTATAATTTCAACACATTTAAAAACTGTGATCTATTTTAGTAGTTGTTATCACATTTAAAAACCGAGATATATTATAATTTCAATAACACCTAAAAAAGTGTGATCATTCTTTTTTTTCGAAAACAAAATAAACGCACACATATTTTTTGTTGCCATTGGGACTCGAACCCGGATACTCTGGATTAAGGAACCACACTAATTACCGCTGGGCCGATGCCTACTTTATTATCATTTTCGGCCACACTAATCTAAAATATCATATTATTTTAATCACAGTTAAAAACCGTGATTGATTGATGTTCTTGTTTCAGTTTTCGTAAAAACCGTGATAATAAAAACTGTGATCTATTTTAGTTGTTATCACACTTAAAAACCGAGATCTATTATAATTTAACACATTTAAAAACTGTGATTTATTTTAGTTGTTATCACACTTAAAAATCGTGATCTATTATAGTTGTTATCACACTTAAAAACCGAGATCGATTATAATTTCAACACATTTAAAAACTATGATCTATTTTAGTAGTTGTTATCACATTTAAAAGCCGAGATCTATTATTATTTCAATCACACCTAAAAAAGTGTGATCATTTTTTTTCTTCACACCTAATAACTGTGATAAAAAAATTAAGTGTGATAAATATACATTTTACTTGTCTCGGTTTTTTAAAAGTGTGATACTTATCTTTAGATAAGTGTGATCTATGTCTCTTTTCTTGTTAGTGGATATAATTTGTCTTACTTTTTCTATAGTTGTGAGAAAAATATCATGAATTCAGTCACAGTTTAAAAATGAGATTAATTGATATAATTTATCTCACTTTTTCAATAACCGTGACAAAAATATCAGACCAATTTAGTCACAGATTAAAAGTGTGATTGATTGGTATAATTTATCTCGTTTTTTGAATAACTGTGACAAAAATAATATATCAATTCTGTCACTGTTTGTGAGATTGATTGATATAATTTATCTCGCTTTTTAGAAACTGTGACAGAAATATCATATCAATTCAATCACAGTTTAAAAATGAGATTGATTGAAATAATTTATCTCGGTTTTCCAATAACTGTGATATAAAAATCATATCAATTAAGTCACACTTTAAAAATGAGATTGATTAATATAACTTATCTCAGTTTTTCAATAAGTGTGACAGAAAGTTGTAAGTGTGATATATATATTTTCGTTGTCTCGGTTTTACTGAAACTGTGATTGTTATCTTATCTTAAGTGTGACATATATCCTATTTTGTAGTAGTGTACACACAATAACAAATGAGTGCCATCGAGCGTTCTCAAAGGAAAATAGTTGAAGTTGGTCTTGCCTTCGTTTCTCATTCTAATATCCTTGCAATATAAGGAGGATGTCTTTCTTACCACCGCATATAGCATAAATCGCCTCCTTAAGCGTGTCTTGAATTACAAATCCCTATTTGAAATAGTCCATGGTCGTCCTCCCGATCATTCATTCATTTGTGTCATTAGTTGTGCATGTTGGCCTCAGCTCCGTCCTTAAAACAAGTACAATATAAACTTCTGTTTCAAGACGTGTATCTTTCTTGGTTACAGTCTTTCTCACCATGGTTGCGAATGCCTTGATTTATCCACTAGCCGGTATCATATCTTTATTCATGTAGTGTTTGATGAATTTTATGCCCGTATACAACTTTCTCCATGCCTTTCACACCTTCCAATATTATTGTTCCTTCTCTCAATACTCTTACTACTTGACATCCTCAGCCAATACCCACACTCACCATCTCCCAGTCATAGTCCCATATTAGTGATT
Source organism: Gentiana straminea (assembly GCA_036785695.1). Taxonomy (NCBI): domain Eukaryota; kingdom Viridiplantae; phylum Streptophyta; class Magnoliopsida; order Gentianales; family Gentianaceae; genus Gentiana; species Gentiana straminea. Next base: position 4,211,347 of record JAVUPR010000114.1, read on the forward strand.
CTCCACTCTCTTCCCCATCATCTCCAGATCCCACTCCTTTGTCATCCTCCTCCGATTTGTCTGATTAGTCTTCATATATTCCCCCGCATCGCATGGTTACTCATTCCAACCCAATACACTCAAACCAATACACATGCATGACTTCTTCCTCTAACATGTTCCAAAGGCTCTCTTGGCCTCTACTACCACCTCTTAACATACTTTCTACACTGAAGCTTTCAAACACCAATTTTGGCGTGATGCTATGAGACAATAGACCAATGCTCTACTGCGTAATGACGCATGGGAACTTGTTCCTTTCCATTCCGTTGTGAATGTTGTAGGTAACTAATGGGTCTTCAGGGTTAGACATCATACATATGGATAGATTGAGCACTACAAAGCTTGTCTGGTCGCCAAGAGTTACCATCTGGCTAAAGGGATTGACTTTTATGAGACATTCGGTCCGATGGTCAAACCCATCACTGTGCGAATTCTGCTTCTCTTGCCACCTCCAACTGTGGCCTATTAGACATGTGGACATCCAAAATGCCTTTTTGCCCGGCCACCACTTATAAGAAACAGTATATATGCAGCAACCTCAAGGTTTTATTCATCCACATTGGCTTCATCACGTGTCCAACCTCAAGAGAAGTCTCTATGGTTTACGTCAAATCCACGTTCCTGATTTTCACGTTCTATTAAATCCTTGCTCAAATTGGATTTAGCGTCTCTAAGGCAGACACCTATCTTTATATTTTCTCTCGCAGCACTAATCATATTTACATTCTCATTTATGTTGATGATGTTATTATTGCAGGTACCTCAGCTCCTAAAATACAATAGGTTGTTGAATATCTTGGCTTGCACTTTTTTGTCAAGGACCTTGGCATTCCTTTGTATTTCCTTGGCATTGAGGCTCTTTCTACTTCTAATGGTCTATATCTCAGCCAAATCAAGTATATTCTCCAGCTATTATGAAAATCAGGTATAGACAAGTCCAAGCCCTGTCAAATGCCCATCGAAGCTAGTAGCCGTCTTCAGCAATCGGGTAGTTCACCTTTCCTTGATGTCTTTCTCTATTGCACTATTGTTGGTGGCGTTGAAAATATCTCCAATTCACTTGGCCTATTATTGCTTTCGTTGTCCACAAAGTTAGCAAGTTTATGCATTCACCTACTAAAGATCATTGGCAGGCGGTCACGTGCATACTGTGGTATCTCAAACACAACATCTCCGAAGTCTTATTCATATCCCATTCTTCCTATATTACTTTACAGGCTTATTCCAATGTTGATTGGGATACTGATCCTGATAATCGTCACTTTGTTGGAGCTTATTGTGTTTTCCTTGGCACCAACTTAATTAGTTGACGCACAAAACTGTTAGGTGTAGTGCCCGAAAGACAATTTGTGTAATTGTTTTTTATAACAGAATTTATCTCACCTTATTACTTGCTTTGTGCTTGTAAGTAATACACTGCTGCAAACCCTAAGTATATTAGTATGTAACCGCTTAACTCAGTGTATGGCATGCACGTGAGGATTGAGTTAGTGGTGATATACTTAAACTGTTAGTCCGTGGTGAACTTAATCATAGTTTAGGGTCTCTTGATTAAAACAACAATAATGCGCCCAGAACACCTTAGGGTGTGATAGTCTTATCCGGACTGTCGGTAGAGGGTACCTACGTGGGGCATTTATATATGATGGCATTCATATAGGACTGGACCGATTTAATCTGAATTTCTCGGTATAATTCCGTAATCGAGGAATCTTATTAAATCATTAGATGATCATATATGGATCAACCTTAATCCTGAGGTGATCACAGGGTGCTGCTTGTCTCGGGGTAGTGTTTGATGTGTTAGTTACGGTTCACTTAAATATGTGTTCCAAGTCACTTCTCATTGGCACTATCTCATGATGAGTGAGTAGTTCTAATTTTCGCAGACATGAAACTCATTCCTTCCTGCGGGAAGTAGAGAGACAGTCCCCTTATTTGTTAGCCCTAAGAAAGTGATCGATCGGCGGAGTTCATATTTAGACTAATTAGCTACTAGTCAGTTATGTGAACTAATTGATCACTGGGGGGTTAATGGTAAATAAGGATAAGATATTCTGAGTCGGGTTCACGGAGACTTCCCACTCAGAATGGACAGTCTATGGAGGGTTAGTCCGTATGTAATGATTATATCAGTGGACGCTTATTTACTCATAGGGTTGAGTGTAATTATATGTCTATAATTGGTAGATTTCAGTTTCGGGTTTATGGTGACGTAATCCCGGAATTAATAATTTAGTGTATTTATTATGTTCGATGAATAATATATTTAATTATTGGAGCTACTGGTTATAGGTCCATGTGGCTTCTATAATTCGGGTTTATATTCTTGTTTATTTGGGCCTCAGAAATAATTAATTGGTTGGGCCAATTAATTGATATGCATGGATATTATTTAGTTGGGCTAAATATTTTAATACACATAAAAGACATTTTATGTGGGCTTGCAACCCTAGATGTGGCACCATTTATGGTCTTTTTAGCACAAGAATTAATTTTCTTGTGTTATGGAAAAATAAAAGATATTCTTGTTATGTGATTGGTTGGATGACATGTTATTTGGTTTCCTATTGGTCAATGACATTTCACAATTATTCATTTAGGAAAATATCTTTTTATTTAATTTAATTAATTAAAACTTTGATACCAATGATTTACTCTCCTATAAAAGGAGAGTTATTCCAAGTGTAACACACTTGTATTTTCGCCCCACACACCAAAAAGGAGAGAAAAAAATAGTTTTCTTGTCTTGAGTTTTTGAAGAAAAAAAACTACAAGTTTTTTTTGGTGTTGCATAACAAGGAGGTTCTCATATCAAGAAGGGTGTCCACCAACCACCGTTTGGAGAACACATTGGAAGATCAAGGCTTCTCATCCTAAGATCTTGGCTTCTCTTCTTTCTATTGGTATGATTTTCTTAACCCCCTTGTAGTTGTTAAATCCTTTATTTATGTATTGTAATATATGAATCGTGATCCATCCGCTACGCATAGATCTAATTCGTTTAGATCTGAGCTCCTACATCCTTCATGTGGTAGCAGAGCCAGATTCCACGATTTATGTAGTTATAATCATAAATAAACGATTTATAGGAGTGGAATTGCATGTAGATAAATTTTAACTTTTTATATGCATAGATAATGATTGGTTGTTATGGTCGAAGAGATGGATTGAGGTTGACACTGTTTACCCGTTAGATCTATTGTAAACTCATATAAACGAAGAAAATTCATTCATATGACTATAAGAAATTATGTAATTTATTTGTTGTTGCAATTTAATTTCCTAGAAGTAGATCTGTTTAGTTGTTGTTTAGTTTTTCCGTTTTTCCCGTTGATTGAGCCGTTGCAACGACGATCCCTCCGGTCAGAATCAAGATTAAATGTTGAAGAACAAGACATCAAAATTTGGGGTCGATCGGAGTCCGTCTGAATATCCGTTAGTTGCAATAAAGTGGATGCTATAACAGAAAAACGCAAGATTAACAGAAACCCTAGCTGTGACTTCCTCGAATTTCTGGAAGAGTTTGGACCGTTGAAACGCAAATCAGACCGGTCAGATTAATAAAATTGAAATTTTAGACGTGTCATAAAAATTTCAGGTCGATCGGGTTTCATCTCGATTCCCGATCGGCCTCGGGAAGTCACTGATGCGCTGCTGTAAGAGACAGATTCAGCATCAATTTGGGCGGCTCACTGGAGAAAATTGACAAGTCAAAACTTCGATCCAACCGTCCATATTCAAGCCCGTGGAGTGAAGAACAGATCTGGAAAGTTTCATCACGATCCAAGTTTTTTTGGTTTCCCGATCTTCGAAGAATTTGAACAGCTGCAGATTATGTTCGAAAGTAGTAAACCCTAGTTAGGGTTTGGTTAATTTATTTTCTAATAGGTTAGATACGGGGGTGCCAACGGTCCATCTCGGTGCTTATTTTCCGCACTAGAATACATGTTTAGATTGTATGTGTGGAACTGGAAAATTTCCATGACATGCATCATATCATGAATTCCACTCCATATGCATACATGTAGAAATTAATTCGAGGAATTAGTTAGGCATGTATACAACACACGCAATTAGTTTTAATTAATTGTTTGATATTAATTAGAAAATAATTAGGGTAAAAAACCGAGGATCAAGGGTTTTGTCAATCGTCGAGGTTGAGTGATGGATTCTCGGTGAATCCCACTCTGCGAAAGCATAGGGAGTAAAATCCCGAAACCTCGCGGTTAAGGTGTTGGATTCTCGGTGAATTCCACCTTACCTAGACGAGATTACGTTTTTTGCTCCGTAGTGTCTACGTGAAAGTTTGATGTTTAAGGATTGGATAATCACTGGCAAGCTTGGTTCGAAAATAGTTTAACCATGGTTGGGTGGTCAACAGTAGCTACGGCTCGATCGACTTCACCCTCCACGTGTGGCGTTTGCACGGGGGTCCGGAAAGGCTGAGCCATCCGACGAGCCACTACGGCTCAACGGAGCTCCCCTAGTCTTGACCCGTCCGACGGCCACATATGTTCCAACGAATAGGTCGGGTGGGCTAGCCCACATAACCGATACCATTCGGGCCTATGATTTATTGTTCCTTAATGTAACATCAAGTCCAAAAACATGATCAGTAAACCCACCACTTTTTCAAAATATTGAGTGGGAGCGGGAGAGGCGACAGCCGACCCCACGGCCTCTACTGTTGACTCAAGCACCGTGAGAGAATGGTGACGCCTCGTGCCGGCTTTGATTTCGGCCCCCTAAGGAAGACCTTCACCGCTATCAAAATTCAAGGCTTGGTCTCCTAAAGGATAGGATTTTGGGTACTCGCCGGGTCACTTATTGACCCTAAGGCGGCACACTCGGGGTCTACCTAAAAATCTGAAACAGTAGGTCACACTCATAAAGGGTATTTTGGTAATACCTTGGCTGAAAAAGGAAAGGTGATTGACGATCACAAATGAGATGTTCGATTCTCAATTTGATTTTCAATATTAATCGAAATCTCTTTGACCTACCCTAAGGCGGCACTGAGTCAAGAGATTAAGTCATTGGAACGGTAGGATAGACTATAAGTACTTAGTTTATAGTTCCTAAAATTTATTAGTAGTGTATGATTTGGATTTATTTTTCTGTCAATTTTATTCACAACTATTTATATATCTCTCTAGGGTACTAGAGTGCTAGTGTATGTATTAAATTGACTAGTAACGACTTCGTTAAAAAGTGGTAAGTAACTAGAACGTTGTTCTCATTAATCTTACATGCGATTAATCTTTCGGAAAAGATATTTATCTTGAGCCTTCAAGACTTATGTGACGTAAATAAGTATGTCATTCTTTGTCACTCATGTTGAACGAGAGACAACCATAGTTAGTTTGAAAGATGATTGGGACGGTAAAATTCTTTTAGTGAATTTTTAATAATGTAGTGACTACACGAGAAATTTTCTAACAGAAAAATTGGAGAATCATAAATTAAAGTGTCGCTAGTTAGACGGTATTTGGAACCGATAAACTAGTGGGAGCTTTTATCTTATGTTTTTCTGATTTATTAGAAAATTAGTCCCACTGGGTAACGCATTCATTAGACATCCCACAATTCACGAGTAGTGTCTACCCAAACGAACTGCTAGTTCAAGACTATTTCCTTTTAAGGAAAGTCAAGAATGGGAAAGAATGTCTACAAGTGTTAATCGTCTAAACTAAGTTTGAGGCTAAACCGAAGTATTAATTAAAGAAAGTATATAGGATAAGGAAAGTGATTTCGGATCACTAACCAATGAATCCTTAGCGACTTTCTTAACCGAGTAACTCGACTCGGGAGCTAAGTTATTTGGAAGAACAAGAAAGCTTTGCATTAACAATTAATAGAGTAACAACGGCGTAATTTTAGCTAAAATAGTGGGAGTGGTATAAGGAAATGAATTTCGGATTCTATCCTTGAATATCACAGAAAAATTTATTTTTTCTGTTTACAGATTCGTTGAAACAAATGGATTCACTTTCATCTCGATACTACTATTGCCAAATAGAAAGTGAATATGACATTTGTACGAATCCGAGACTCGGACTTTTGTTTGATAAAGTCAGAACAACTAAGAAATGCTGAAAAGGTATATATAACACGTCTTAAACTATTATAGGCAAACGGTTTCCGTATTAAGATAAACGATTCTTCAAAATCTATTAATTAGTGCATATGTCCTAGAGATAAGACCTAATGACTGTCTAAGGGTGATTCCTATCTCCCAGTCTTGGAACACTGTCTTAAAGGAATAATGACTAAGCTTCCTTTCAATTGGGAAAGGGTAATAGATCTGAAGAAATAGCGTAGCTTGTTCATATTGACATTCGGGGTCTAGTGAGAGATACAAGCTAATGGGAATTTTTTGAGTGGTGACATTTTGTCTGATAACTACTCGAAACACGATTTAGTTTATCTAAAGAATACGAGGAGGAGTCTCTGATTTTAGCAGAGAATAGAGTATTCCATGCTCAGAAATTGGCTATCACATAGTCTTGGGACTGATGCTCGTCCTGCCTCCTAGTGGAATGTTTTTACTAAGGAAGAAACCATAACTTGCCCTATATATAGTTATTGATGTACTACAATACACTGCTAAACTCGATTAATATATTGTTGCAAAATAACGGTTAACATTATTATGTAAACCGAGAGGTCTACCTAGAAGATGCTAGTGAATTTATGGATAAGGAGTTAATTTGGCATTTAGCACTTAATGCTTGAAGGTAGGACTGGAGATTTTGCGCATACGTTCAGATTGTGAATGTTTGTAAAATATCTTAATGTGACGAGTGAAGGTTGGTTATAAGATTCTTGAGATCAGAAAGTGACGGTTGAACTGTCACAAGGCTTCTGATAGAATCTATAAGAAGCAGCCTTAAACCTTGGAGTACGGTTACCCAGAGGTAGTTACTATCTGATTTAATCAGACCACGTCCAACATCAGTTGTTGGTGATTACATTGATAAATACTACTAGATCAGAATGTCAATCCACCCAAAACGCAGTGGGAGTATGGTTTAACCGTTGACCCATTGTGGTTTTGTGGACTTTACAGTCTGCTGGGGTGATTGATAACCTATGGCTCTTGGTGGGCTGTATAGGATTCTGATCATAGAGGTTGGTTTGAAAGCCTCAACCCTGTGAATGGAGTTTTTTGGTACTCCAGTTCTATTCAGCCTCTTGTAGAACCACTTGAGTGTCTCAGGCCCAGTGGGAGCAATTGGATCTACACTGAAAAGAGTCGAATGAATAGGAAAGTTTAAACTTTCAGCGCAAAGCCGAGTGGTATAGGGGTGATTCCATGACAAGTAGAGAGTTAACTAGACCTTGAACTCTCTCACCACTCAGTCTTGCTAGATTTCGTTAGAAACCAGAAAATAGGGGTGATTCCCTGAGACTTTCTTGCCGAAAAACGGAGTATGGATTCATTTGGAACAGAAGGGTCTTGGTTAGAACAAATGGCAGGATGACTGCCGGGGCTTATATCCTTTATGGATTTAAGAGAACCTCTCGGTCATTTAAAGTCACATGTTTTAAAATATGTGGACTTGACCAGAATATTGATAAGTCTTTCGTAGAATGGATATCAATATTGGTAAAGTAGTACTATTAGTGTTCATGAATGATAACACTGAAACGGTTGGAAACAACATGGGTGTGCTATCTGAAGTCGGAAACTGACACGCCAAGATTCTCTGGATGAGAGAATTGGGCTATATTCTAAAAATTTGATTCGGTCAAATCCCAAGAATGAGTCATTGGCTATCCCATCCGTCTTATTAGTTAAGATGATCTTGCATATATGGATGCAACATTCAACGAGAGTAGTCATACCCTACCTCTTAGGAATGATTCTCTAAATCTTCGGATAAAGAGAAAATGGGATAGAGTCTCTCTTGGATAATGACAAGTCAGGTTATCACAAGTCAATAGTAGTCGAATCTCGGATTCGAGCATTGAATAGCGGTTTTAGTACGTCCTCAAGTATCTTTGAAGCACGAGGAATAATGTGCTTGTATATTCGGGTGCAAACTTGAATATGGTTGACTACACTGATTCTGACTTATAGTCAGATTAAGGATGATCGTTGGGACGATCTTGGGCTCATTGTTTACTCATTGTGATAGAGCTATAGTCTGGAGAAATCCAGCACCGCCAATTCGACTTTAATTAATCGGATACGTAGCAGCTTTCGGGGCAGCTGAAGTGGCGATATAGCTTAGGAATTTCCTTCCTGATCTGGGAGTAATTCCCGGTCTAGTGAGCCGATATCACTTCATTGTGAAAACAGTGAAGAGATAGCTTAGAAGGATCTTCTCAGTCACTAGAGGTCAAAAGCATAGAGAGTACCGCCTGATTAGATGGACCGGCAATGTTTCGATCCTAAAGATCGCCTCGAGCCGATAACCTAACTGTTCAGTGTACCAAGTCGAATGCTTGGAGGGTACGGCATTGAGAGATATGTCTCGTCTGCTTTTAGAGCAAGTGGGAGAGTGTTGTGAATAAGATGAGAAAAGGTGTGCACTAAAAACAATCGTTGCTTGTCATTTCGTGCAAGTGGGAGATTGTTAGGAGTAGTGCCCGCAAAACAATTTGTGTAATTGTTTTTTATAACAGAATTTATCTCACCTTATTACTTGCTTTGTGCTTGTAAGTAATACACTGTCGCAAACCCTAAGTATATCGGTATGTAACCGCTTAACTCGGTGTATGGCATGCACGTGAGGATTGAGTTAGTGGTGATATACTTAAAGCGTTAGTCCGTGGTGAATTTAATCGAGTGTAGGGTCTCTTGATTAAAACACCAATAATGCGCCCGAACACCTTAGGGTGTGATATTCTTATCCGGATTTGTCGGTAGAGGGTACCTACGTGGGGCATTTATATATGATGGCATTCATATAGATTTGGACCGATTTAATCGAATTTCTCGGTATAATTCCGTAATCGAGGAATCTTATTAAATCATTATATGATCATATATGGATCAACCTTAATCCGAGGTGATCACGGGGTCGCTTGTCTCGGGGTAGTGTTTGATGTGTTAGTTACGGTTCACTTAAATATGTGTTCCAAGTCACTTCTCATTGGCACTATCTCCGATGAGTGAGTAGTTTTGATTTTCACGGACATGGAATCCATTCCTTCCGCGGGAAGTAGAGAGACAGATCCCCTTATTTGTTAGCCCTAAGAAAGTGATCGATCGGCCGAGTTCATATTTAGACTAATTAGCTACTAGTCAGATATGTGAACTAATTGATCACTGGGGGGTTAATGGTAAATAAGGATAAGATATTCTGAGTCGGGTTCACGGAGACTTCCCACTCAGAATGGACAGTCTATGGAGGGTTAGTCCGTATGTAATGATTATATCATGGACGCTTATTTACTCATAGGGTTGAGTGTAAGTATATGTCTATAATTGGTAGAGTTCAGTTTCGGGTTTATGGTTCGTAATCCCGGAATTAATAATTTAGTGTATTTATTATGTTCGATGAATAATATATTTAATTATTGGAGATACTGGTTATAGGTCCATGGTCCCCAATGTGGCTTCTATAATTCGGGTTTATATTCTTGTTTATTTGGGCCTCAGAAATAATTAATTGGTTGGGCCAATTAATTGATATGCATGGTTATTATTTAGTTGGGCTAATTATTATAATACACATAAAAGACATTTTATGTGGGATTCTAACCCTAGATGTGGCGCCATTTATGGTGTTTTTAGCACAAGAATTAATTTTCTTGTGTTACGGAAAAATAAAAAATATTCTTGTTATGTGATTGGTTGGATGACATGTTATTTGGTTTTCTATTGGTCAATGACATGTCACAATTATTCATTAAGGAAAATATCTTTTTATTTAATTTAATTAATTATTTATTTAATTAATTAAAACTTGGAGATCAATGATTTACTCTCCTATAAAAGAAGAGTTATTCCGAGTGTAAAACACACTTGTATTTTCGCCCCACACACCAAAAGGAGAGAAAAAAATAGTTTTCTTGTCTTGGGTTTTTGAAGAAGAAAAACTACAAGTTTTTCTTGGTGTTGCATATCAAGGAGGTTCTCATATCAAGAAGGGTGTCCACCAACCACCGTTTGGAGAACACATTGGAAGATCAAGGCTTCTCATCCTAAGATCTTGGCTTCTCTTCTTTCTATTGGTATGATTTTCTTAACCCCCTTGTAGTTGTTAAATCCTTTATTTATGTTTTGTAATATATAAATCGTGATCCATCCGCTGCACATAGATCTAATTCGTTTAGATCTGAGCTCCTACATCCTTCAAAAACAACAACAAACCGTTTCCAAAAGCAGTACTAAAGCATAGTACAAGTTCCACTCTAGCACCGCTGTTGAACTTCAATGGATATGTAGCTTACTCAAAGAAATGTATGTTTCTCTTTCGTCTCTCCGTGGCCACTATGGTGTGTTAATATTTGTTCTACTTACCTTGCAGCCAACCCAGTTTTTCATTATCGGGTCTTACATATTGAGATCGATTTCTATCATGTTCGGGAACTCGTTGCTGCCAAGAAGCTCGAAATCTTCTTCATTAGCTCCAAAGATCAACTAGCAGACCTGCTTACCAAACCTCTTGGCATTCCACGTTTTGCTCTTCTCATGTCCAATCTCCATGAATGTGAATTCCATTCTCATTGGATTGAAGGATCGTGTTGAAGACAATACTATGGAATTAGAATAATCTAGACTATTATGGAAATAGGACAATAAATGTCAAGGTTAATTGTCTCCTTTTGTCCTCCGTTATATATGTATCTCTAAATATCATAGTATACTAAGCTCAAAAAAAAAAAAAAAAAAAAAAAAAAAAAAAAAAATATATATATATATATATATATATATATATATATATATATATATATATATATATATATATATATATATATATATCACCTTAATAGTCAATGAAAAACGTTATTTCTTTTTAATTTTAATCATGATAATTAAGCCGACTACCGCCACTATAGCTAGTTATTGGTAATGAGGAAACTAATACATCGTTACTTTTATAGACATGTTCCCTCTACACTGATCCGTCCCGTGTATGTTTACACACAATACAATGTCGTTTTGTGTTTCTGTAATAAAAAATAAACCATAAAACAATATATTTTTTTTGTGTTCATACATGCACAGGACGGATAGTGTACGGGAAGGATCCGATATCTACTTTTATAAGGCTTTTCTTAATAATACGTCAATGACCTTTACAAAATTGTAGTAGTGTTCAAAAAGTAAACCACCCGTAATTCATTAGATGAAGTTCATACAATTCTGTAACAATGGAAAGAAGTTGCATCTTCTTCAAAACATACTAAAAGAAGGTAACGACCGACAATAGCATAAAAAAATTCAAATATACCCAAAAAAATACATTCAACCAGCAATATTTGACACCTAACATTCATCTTGTGGCGGCGATGGCAGTGGTGGCGGTGGTTTGGTAGTAGTTGTTAGGAAAAACAAACCGAGCGACGACGGTAACAAACAGAATGAAAAAAATACAAAACACGAAATATAATAATATAGAAGAGGATTACAAAAGATATTGAAAGATATTTTTGGGAAAAATGTTTCCTGCTGTGTCATTGATTTGTATGGTAAATATATACAAGAATACAATTGTACACATGCCTAGAATCAATACTATCTATGGTAAGGATCTATAGCAATGAATAGGGTAATAACTACGCAATATATACAAAATATTACACAATAAAGGAAAATATTCTATGTAATATTTTAACACCCCCTTAGTTGAAGCGGGAGATTGTTGGACGTTGAGACTATCCCTAAAGTCATCAAATAATTGTGAAGGTAGCCCCTTTGTGAAGATATCGGCGGTTTGGTAACGCGAAGGGATATGCCGAACGCGTACTTCACCACGGGCTACTCTTTCGCGAACAAAATGGATATCCATTTCGATGTGTTTAGTTCGCTGATGTTGAACGGGATTATCGGAAGGGTAGACGGCACTGACATTGTCGCAATAGACTAACGTGGCTTTTGTAACGGGACAATGCAGCTCTAGGAGTAGGTTGCGAAGCCAGCAAGATTCAGAAACAACATTGGCGACTCCTCGATATTCAGATTCAGCACTCGATCGGGATAGTGTAGCTTGGCGTTTGGCGGACCATGAAATTAAGTTATCTCCAAGATAGACACAATAGCCGGACGTCGAACGACGAGTGTCAGGACAACCAACCCAGTTGGCGTCTATATATGCAATAAGTTTGCTCGTTGCTGATGGGTATAGATGAAGGCCGTACTCAAGAGTGCCCTTAATATACGGAATGATGCGTTTCAAGGCCGACATATGCTGTGTTTTCGGATCAAGCATAAATAAGCACACTTGTTAGACAACATAAGATATATCCGGTCGAGTAAATGTTAAGTATTGAAATGCACCGGCAAGACTGCAATATTCAGCAGGATCATGATACGGGTTACCAAACGAGATGCTCAATTTTGCCTTGGAATCAACCGGAGTAGGAGAGGGTTTACAAGAATTCATTTTAGCACGCTCAATAAATTCTTCGGCATATTTCTTTTGAGAGAGAAATAGTCCCCCGGAAGTACGTGTGACGGAGATGCCCAAAAAATAACTCAGGGGATCCAAATCTTTCATGGCGAACTGGGAACCCAATTTAGATAAAATAGATTGCCGGAGAGCATATGAGGACGTAGCAAGGATGATATCGTCAACATAAATCAAAATGTAAGCTATGTCGCTGCCATGACGATAAATAAACAGAGAATGATCCGAGACACTATGAGAGAAACCCAAATTATCCACATAGTCTGCAAAACGTTGGTACCATGCTTGGGGAGCATGTTTTAAGCCATAAAGGGACTTCTTGAGTAAACAAACATAATCCGGATGATCGGGATCCCGAAATCAAGGGGGTTGGTGCATATAAACCGTTTCGTCGAGATTCTCATGAAGAAATGCATTTTTAACATCTAACTGATGGAGACACCTAGATTTAGATCGGGCAATGCCGAGCACTGTACTAATGGTGGCCGGTTTAACAACTGGGCTAAAAGTGTCTCCACAATCAATACTAGGTTGTTGGCCAGCTCAATCTCTAACAAGTCGAGCTTTATGTCATTCAAACAAGTCGTTCGAGTTCTTTTTGTGCCTAAAAATCCACAAACTACGAATAATATTTGCATTAGTCGGACGAGGGACTAATTCCCACGTCTTATTTTCAATTAGAGCATCGTATTCGTCTTACATGGCCATTTTTGAATTGTGGTAGTGTAGGGCATGACGGGGATTGGTGGGTAATGGAAATATGGATGTTCAAGTAGTGGTGTGAAGGTTGAGGATTCAGCGAGGCTTGAAAATACGATGTTGGGCTCGGTTAGACAAGCGGGGAGAGGGAGGGGGTGAGGGTGGGTAGGGGCGGTGGGAGGAGAAGGGGATGTGTGGTTGGATGAGTAGGGTAAGGGGGAAGGGGTGGGGGACCATGAATGAGGAGAAGCAGAATTGGATTCTGTGAGGGGGAATTTGGAGATGGCTGGTGGGCTTGGTAGGCCAGTGGGGTTGAGGGAAGTGGAGTGGAAGAAGATGGGCTAGGAGGAAAAATATGGGCCGGATGTTGGTCATGGGCCGAGTCATGGAAGGGGAGGTGGGCCGATTGTTGGGAAGGCCTTTTAGTGATTGATGGGGATTTAGAGAAGGGAAAAGTGTGTTGTCAAAAATGACGTGATGAGAGATAAGAATTTTCCGACTTGATATGTCATAACATTTGTATCCTCGATGATTTTATGGGTATCAAAGGAAAACACATGGAGTCGAGCGGGCTTGTAATTTATTAATAGTCGTGGAGGGAGTTAAGGGGTAGCACAAACATCCGAAGGTGCGGAGGTGGGAATAAGATGGATCTTTTAGATAGAGAATTTTCGTGGGTGTTTGAAAATTGAGGGTTTTAGACGGAAGGAAGCTTAGAAGGTAGGTAGACAGTCGTAAGGCATGATGCCAAAATGAGGGATGTAAGGAAGTGTGAGTGAGGAGGGTACGGATTATATTGTTAACAATACGAATTTTTCTTTCGGCTTTCCCATTTTGCGAAGAGGTGTGAGGGCAAGAGAAGCGAAAACGCATTCCATTAAGATTGCAAAAGGAAAGGTGTGTTGTCGTATTCACGTCCGTTATCTCACTGAAAACATTTTATATCACGTTCAAAGTGTGTCTTAATGTAAGTTCGAAAAGATAAGAAAGCAGAAAAAACATCAGATTTTTGGACAAGTGGATAGGTCCATAAAAAATTTGTAAAATCATCGAGAAACAAGACATAATAATGATGGCCACCGGAATTTAAGGTGGGGGAGGACCAAAGGTCGATGTGCACAATGTCAAAAGGCATAGTAGTGGTCGATAAAGATTTGTAAAAAGGCAATTTATTTTGTTTACCCAATGGGCACGAATAGCAAAAAAAATCATCACGAAGTTTATTAGAAGAAATAAAATTATTGTGGCAAAGAGAATGTAGGACGGGGACACCCGGATGTCCTAAACGATTATGCCATATATCAGAAGAGACAGCTGCAAAGGCGGAAGGTGGTGACTGATGGGAGTCAACTTTACATGATTCCGGTGCATCTTTTACCCCCGTTTATCCCACTTTTAGCACGTTTCTTGGTGATTTAGACCGTTTTAGGGGCAATATCGTGAATTATTAGCACGGGGAGTAAATCCGTCACTTTGATAGTTTACTACCTCTTTTTAGTGATATTGACCCTATTCCCGAGCACTTTTACCCTCTGGAATGTTTTGGATGTTTTTGGTTGTTGTGATGATGTAGGGAAATGGTGTCTCGAGAACCCGGAAGGCAAAGAATTATGATGAGAAGCATGGTCAAGGTGCAACAATGAGCCAAAGAAGAAGAAAGATGAAGAAAAGGGGTGAGAAGTTTTAGTATCTCAACCCCTATGTTCTGGTTCAGCAGCATTTTGACCCATGATGGAGGCAGTTTCTGGTCATGACTTCTTCATGAAAGTTGTATAGAATTGATAGAGCTTTCCAACGCATCTTGAATCACCCAAATCAGAGCTCGGATGAAGAAGTTATGAAGGTTTTACTACAGCAGAAAAACTGCATCATGCGAAACGCACGTTTGGAGCTTTAAACGTGCGTTTCGGACGTTTTTTTTGAATACTGAGAGCAAGGGGACTGAAACGCACGTTTGGGAACCTTCCAAACGTGCGTTTGAGCAGTTTTTAGCCATATAAACCCAATTTGGATCGAATTTTTGGGAGAAGAACATAGCAGCCGCGAAATGGAGTAGTTTTAGGTTAATTTGGGCGATTTTCTTCATCCTTAGGAGTTAGAATTAGTGTAATATACTGTTAGAAAGCTCTTTCAATCCTCTCTTTGATTCTCTAACTCTTAGCTTCGATCTATAACATTTCATTGGGCAAAATTCGACCTTTTGTATTCAACTTTTGTGCTTATCTTCTCCAACTCGAATTTCTGCAACTTTATGGTAATTTTCTTCTCTTTTATGCTTGTTATGCTTCTCCTTTACTACTTTCTTTATGTTTTAACTTGTATAATGTGTAGCTAATTCCTCCCCATAGTCGAATCATGTGAAATGTGGTGAAATCACCCTTTGGGTGATGAAATTGGGAGTGGGTAGTGCTTTTTATTGTTGTATCTTGCACGTTTCACGTCTTAGAACTTGTAATAACGGATTTGGGCTAGATTGATCACCTAGGTCAAACATCACACACACCACTCTTGAGAGTTGTTCAGAGAGAGGGGTGTGGGAAAAGGGTTCTAGGATCGCGGTGTAGTCTCGGTTTAGTTGTTAAACCGAGCTCATCGTGAGGTTACTCGTTTATACGTTTAAGCGGCTCGAGTGCAAAACATGACTTGTTAGGAGAGAGTTGTTCAGACCTTAACATGGCATAAGGTGTTAGAAGATAGTTGTTCAGACGCTAGCACCGGGTTTAGGAGTTCGCACCCGTGAAATTGAATGCAAGAGTTCGTTTAGTATAATGCACACTCCCGGTTTTGTCTACCTTAGGGTTGAGATTAGTCACATTGATCATGGTTCGGCTATGTCCCTTTCTCCCTTTAGACTTGTTAGTTTAATTTACTTTAGTTTAATTGAAGTGTACAAACATTCCAACAACTTGTTTGCCTAGACTAAGCAATAAGTTCACTTTGGTACTTACAAGCACATCTTCTCGTGGGATCGACCTCGGACTCCGTAGCTTTACTCGCAATCGACCCGGTACACTGCCGGTTAGAGAGCTTGTTTAGTCACCGTTGTCTTGAGTATTTTATAAATTTGTTTGGTGAAAATAACGCTCATCAAAATGGCGCCGTTGCCGGGGAAGATGTGTGCTATTTGTGATATCTTGCAAGTGAACCGAAGGCTTGGGCCTAGGTTTTATTTTATTGTTTTCTTGTTGTTTGGTGTTTTGTAGTGCATTGCCCGGAGTTTTTGAGAACCGCTTGAACCTGACATTGCTAGAATGGAGACCTTTGCTATACAAAGAGGAAGGGGCCTTCTAGTTGGGAATTTGATTGCTAGATTTGAAGGTTTGAGTCCGGAACAAACGGAAATGGACCAAGACACTAATCAAGTTGGTCGTGGAGGCCAAGTTTTTGTGGAACACCCTTCTATCGGGGGAGGTCAAGGAGTTACTAATCGAGCTCAAGGCCAATCCTTAAGTAACAATGTTCAACAAAGGGTAAACTGTCAAGGGAAAGGAGGTGGAGCAATGCCACTGATGGACCCGAATGCTATGAATTGGCTCATGAATCAAGTACAAGAGCGGTTTCAAGCATTAATGCAAGCTCATATGCAAACTCCCAATCCGGCACCGAATCAAGGAGATGTGCGGACTTGTAGAGATTTGGTCATGCCACGGGCCGACTTGGTGGGGCATAGTCCGATAAGGTTGCCCCCGATCACCGCCAACACTATGAGTTTTGGGCAAAATATTATCAATATGATTAGGGACAAATCAACCTTTAGAGGGACGGAAATCGAAAATCCTTATTTCTTCCTAGATCATTATCTCGAGGTGTGTCGGACTATAAGGATGGAAGGTGTTAGTGAAGAGGCAATCAAGCTACTTTTGTTCCCATTCACTCTAAAAGACCAAGCAAGGGCGTGGTATGACTCCTTAAGGCATGACTCCCTACACACTTGGACCGAGGTGGTGCGCACATTTTTGCTTAAATACTATCCACCGGGGAAAGTTTTTGATTTGAAAGAGGCAATCATGACCTTTGATGCTTACGAAGACGAGTCACTACTCGAAGCATGGGAACGGTATAAGACCTTGTTGCGCCAATGTCCCGGACATGGAGTCACTCTTGGGGACCAAGTCCATTGTTTCTTGCGGGGACTTGATCAAGATATGCAAAACCGACTTCATGCTTCAAGCGGTGGTGATATAATGATGTTACAACCTGATCAAGCGTTTGACCAAATTGAACGGATTGCGGAAACTTCAAGACTTTATGTTTCCGAGACAAGAAGAGGGCCAAGACGCAAGAAACCGAGTGAGATGAAGTCGGTAGGGGAAAAGATTGAAGATGCACACCATGAGAAATTGTTGGACCAACAAGAGGAATCTTTGAAAAATCTTGAAGATCGAGTAGTGCAACTAAATGAAAAGAGGAGGTTTGAGAAAGAAGAAGAAACAAGAAAGGAGCTAGAAGCCGTGGGAAAAGAGCGAGAAGAGGCTCATTCAAGGAAAACGGAGAGAGAGGATGATGATTTTTATCTTGATGAAGCGTTTCCCGAGCTAGAGATTGAGTTGGGATCGCCCATGTCAATAGAGGGTCCTCCTGTGGAGCTTGATTATGGTAGGTTTGACGTTCTTCCGATTACACCCTCACTTCCCGATGTGAACATTGATGATGCCTTGGTGGAATGTATGGTGGAACCAACCATTGTTAAGACTCAACATGAAATCTTTGGTGATGAAAGTAGCTCGTTTTGGGATGAAGAAGAGATGGAAGAGGTGCAATGTTTGTCTATTACACCGCCTCCCGAAGAAATGCAAGACGATGACTTGGAGGAATGTATGATAGATTTGAGCACACTTTTTGAAGAACCGGATTCTGAGTTTGAAGAGAAGACGGGATCGCCCATTTCACCATCACTCCCGATTGAATTGTATGATGATGCAATTTTGGAGTGTGTGATGAAATCTCATGAGCTTGATATGACATCCGTGGTAGAGCTACCGGAAGAGTTGGAGGTGATTAGCATACCGGTCCCGGACTACTACACTCTTTACTCCCCGGTAGATGAAGCTCACAAGATTTATGAAAGGGAACAACTACCATGGGATGGTAATTTCAAGAAGAGGATGATGGCGGATTTCAACGAAAGGGGATTCCCAAGAGCCATGTGCGGTAAGTTCCTAGTGAACTCGTTTTCCCCTATGCTTGCTATGCTCATTCTCCTTGAATTGTTGATATTCTTGAGTTCGGATTTCGGTTGATGGTTTTTGGTGATTTTTGATTGAATTAAAAATGTTGTCTTGAGTTGGTTTGAGTCCTTTATGGTTTGAGTCCGTTTTGGTGCCACTTGGTCGAGCCAACGACGTAAAACAAAGGCGCTTTGTGGGAGGCAACCCACCTTTTTGGTAATAATTTTGTTTTTGAAGTGGTTTTTGGGTGCAAGAGGGGAGAGTTTTGTCTCACAAGAGAGCTTGGGGTGAGATTTTCTTTTTGATTCTTGCTCTTGTACGTAGACGGGGATGTTTTTATGTGAGCCTCTGTGGCCTTATTTTATGCGTGGATGCTCTGTGTTTCTTTTGATTATCTTTACATCCAGTGCACTTCCCGTCTAGTATGGTTGATATGCTTTGATACCTTGATTGTGGCATGGCTTCTATTTTTATATATCTCGTATCTATCACCATCTTTTGGCACGTGGATTTTTTCCCGTGCATGTGTTTGCCTTGTTTTCTGTCTACATGGTGTTCAGGTACTCGAGATGGAGCTTACTAGAAGATGTCACGTGAGCTAAAGTGCGCCTTTCTGCCGGGTTTTGGTCAAACAGCTAAGTCTTTTTACTCTTTTTATCTCTCACACACTGAGGACAGTGTTTCGTTTAAGTGTGGGGTGGGAGACATAGCTGTTTTCTTGTTTTCGTTGTTAAATGTGCTATAAATGTGGTATGCTTAGCCTATGATCGGGCTCGAGTCGATTTTTGGGTAATTTTTAAAATTTTTCAAGGGTCTTAACACCGTTTTGTGTGTGTTATTTTCACAATCGAGTGGTGATCACCTTAGTGGGGACCCCGAACATGTGCATTGCGGTTTGATATTATCTTGAGAATGAAGTTTATTACTTTCACGAAAGCTACACTTTGTGCACAATTTGATTGCTACCACCTTTCATATCACTAGCCTTGAGACGAAATGTCATAGGTTTACCTAAGTAGGACATGGGATGACGGTTTTGGCGTTCTCTTGACCCTACCATAGCCAAATAAGCCTTAACCGGAACATTTACCCTTCGTAGTCCCTCTCAGCCTTGATAGAATGGTCTGACCACCATTCGCTTATAGCCGTTTTGTTACTTAGTCAGAAACCTACCCTTGAGCCTTATTATGGTCACATTTCCTTCATTTTATACCCTACGAGTGGACTTAGTCTTCTGTTAGACCACACTTGCTAAGGCAAGTGTGGGGTGGGGGAGATGATGTCTTTGATTGGGTTGTTGTTTCTCGTTTTGAGCAATAAAGTGTTGAGGAGCTCGTTTGGGCTTGGTGTTCGGCTCTTGTGCCAAAAGAAAAGAAAATCTCTTCTTCTATCTCTTCCTTAAAATAAAAAAATAAAAAAAAATAAAAAAATAAAAAAAAAAGAGGATGTACATAGAAATAAAGGCGTGGAGTCAAAGTAAGGAGCTCAATGATAAATTTTTATGATGTTAGAGTTGGGATCGTGAGATAGGTGCTAGTATGCTTGAACTCACCTCACGACACTTGAAACATAGTCGAGTTTGGCAATGAGTTCGGGTGCACTAGTAACCTATGGTTCCCAAAGTGTCAAAGTTGATCAAAAAGGAGTTTTGGGTGGTTTGCATGTTAAAGATGAGTTGGTACTGTGTTGATTAGGTTCACTCGTACTTCTTTTTCTCCGAGTTCCCAAAATATCCTTTTCGATTAACCGGAATTACCCTAGCCTAACGTTATAACCCTTCAAGTCCCGCCCGATCGTGTCCAAACTTAGTAAACTAGATTAGTGGAGAGGCTCGTGATTATGAAACGGTTGGTAGACTTTTGGTTGGGATTCAAGCCCCGACAATCATTTTGAGCATTTGGTTTTAGCTTGGCACCACACACACTCCATTTTCTTGATAATGTTGTACCAATGTGTTTATGTTCGTGTTTCTTACTTTGGGGCCACCTCGAGAGTGTGAGTAGTAGCACCGACATCATAAAGTTGAATCCCTTGGTTTGTTTTAAAACGCCTACTTTACTCGAGGACGAGCAAAGGCTAAGTGTGGGGTGGTTGATGGGAGTCAACTTTACATGATTCCGGTGCATCTTTTACCCCCGTTTATCCCACTTTTAGCACGTTTCTTGGTGATTTAGACCGTTTTAGGGGCAATATCGTGAATTATTAGCACGGGGAGTAAATCCGTCACTTTGATAGTTTACTACCTCTTTTTAGTGATATTGACCCTATTCCCGAGCACTTTTACCCTCTGGAATGTTTTGGATGTTTTTGGTTGTTGTGATGATGTAGGGAAATGGTGTCTCGAGAACCCGGAAGGCAAAGAATTATGATGAGAAGCATGGTCAAGGTGCAACAATGAGCCAAAGAAGAAGAAAGATGAAGAAAAGGGGTGAGAAGTTTTAGTGTCTCAACCCCTATGTTCTGGTTCAGCAGCATTTTGACCCATGATGGAGGCATGTTTTGGTCATGACTTCTTCATGAAAGTTGTATATAATTGAAAGAGCTTTCCAACGCATCTTGAATCACCCAAATCGGAGCTCGGATGAAGAAGTTATGAAGGTTTTACTACAGCAGAAAAACTGCATCATGCGAAACGCACGTTTGGAGCTTTAAACGTGCGTTTCGGACGTTTTTTTTGAATACTGAGAGCAAGGGGACTGAAACGCACGTTTGGGAACCTTCCAAACGTGCGTTTGAGCAGTTTTTAGCCATATAAACCCAATTTGGATCGAATTTTTGGGAGAAGAACATAGCAGCCGCGAAATGGAGTAGTTTTAGGTTAATTTGGGCGATTTTCTTCATCCTTAGGAGTTAGAATTAGTGTAATATACCGTTAGAAAGCTCTTTCAATCCTCTCTTTGATTCTCTAACTCTTAGCTTCGATCTATAACATTTCATTGGGCAAAATTCGACCTTTTGTATTCAACTTTTGTGCTTATCTTCTCCAACTCGAATTTCTGCAACTTTATGGTAATTTTCTTCTCTTTTATGCTTGTTATGCTTCTCCTTTACTACTTTCTTTATGTTTTAACTTGTATAATGTGTAGCTAATTCCTCCCCATAGTCGAATCATGTGAAATGTGGTGAAATCACCCTTTGGGTGATGAAATTGGGAGTGGGTAGTGCTTTTTATTGTTGTATATTGCACGTTTCACGTCTTAGAAATTGTAATAACGGATTTGGGCTAGATTGATCACCTAGGTCAAACATCACACACACCACTCTTGAGAGTTGTTCAGAGAGAGGGGTGTGGGAAAAGGGTTCTAGGATCGCGGTGTAGTCTCGGTTTAGTTGTTAAACCGAGCTCATCGTGAGGTTACTCGTTTATACGTTTAAGCGGCTCGAGTGCAAAACATGACTTGTTAGGAGAGAGTTGTTCAGACCTTAACATGGCATAAGGTGTTAGAAGAGAGTTGTTCAGACGCTAGCACCGGGTTTAGGAGTTCGCACCCGTGAAATTGAATGCAAGAGTTCGTTTAGTATAATACACACTCCCGGTTTTGTCTACCTTAGGGTTGAGATTAGTCACATTGATCATGGTTCGGCTATGTCCCTTTCTCCCTTTAGACTTGTTAGTTTAATTTACTTTAGTTTAATTGAAGTGTACAAACATTCCAACAACTTGTTTTCCTAGACTAAGCAATAAGTTCACTTTGGTACTTACAAGCACATCTTCTCTGTGGGATCGACCTCGGACTCCTGTAGTTTTACTCGCAATCGACCCGGTACACTGCCGGTTAGAGAGCTTGTTTAGTCACCGTTGTCTTGAGTATTTTATAAATTTGTTTGGTGAAAATAACGCTCATCAGTGACTGGTCATTGGTGATACCGGTGGTGAAGGGATATAATTCTCCGTTGCTGTTACATCTCACTAAATTCCTCCCCGTCTGAAAATCATTTACAGAAAATCCGAAAGGATCAAATTCAACAGTAACATTATTATCACGAGTAAATTTACGAAATGAAACGAGTTTTTAATCAATTTAGGTGCGTGTATGACATTTTTCAAGGCAAAGGGGGATGAGAATTAGGCAAAACAGCATTTCCACAACCAACAATTGGTATATTGTGACCATTACCGGCAATAATACTACGATTTAAACTCGAATAGAAATAAGGCCTAAGAATAGTACCGTTACCAGTCATGTGAGAGGTGGCTCCGGTGTCCATATACCACTGATCGTCCGGTGGAGTTAATGAGAGAGTTTGGATTGCTGCAGCTATATCAGTTGGAACGTAAGGGGGCTGTTCCGACTGTGAGGTGGCATCGGCAACATGAGCTTGTGGCTGTGGTCTTGGGCCGAGTATACCTGGCTGGGGCTGAGCCTGGGACATTGCCAAAATCCATATAAACTTTTTCATCTAGCTCACCATGTAGGAAAGCATTGTTGACATCCATCTGGTGTATGTGCCAACCTTTAGAAGCTGCAAGTGCCAACAGAGCCATTATTGTGGTGACCTTTGCAACTGGTGGAAAGGTCTCTTGGTATTAATACCATAAGTCTGAGTGTAGCCTTTGGCTACTAACCTAGCCTTGTATCTCTCTATGGATCCATTTGTTAGGAAATCTACACGGCAACGCAGCGGAATTCAAAATTTTGATTTCCTTTTACCCAAGATCGACTTCGTTTAAGGAACAAGCATAAAAGAAGTAGACAAAAGAATACCTTGGTTGATCCAATTGGATCGACGCTTTGTCTACGGTTGTAGTTTCTGCACGAAGCCCCCCAAGCATTCGGCCTCTACCGGTGATCCACACGAACACCTCGCCAGAATCCCATCATGGATTGCTACCAGAAAAACTCGGCTGCTAGACCGACCTTTTCTCACTCATAAATCTCTCTTTAGAAAGCTCTCTATTTTTCACAAGAACTATTAGCTCTTGGAATTGTGATGTACAAAAGAGCTAGCCAAGTGATAACGGTCATTTTGTTCCCGTTATTCTATGACCTTTATCCCCGATTCTAGTTTAGAGGAGCTATAATAGAGTAATAATAAGTCGTAATACGCTTAATTTGCATATGCCGAGAGTTACGATTCATTATTATGTATTAAGAGGTTTTATTATATTATTTGATATTACAGACTGTACTTCATGTTATATTTGTAGTAACTCACTTGGGAGCACAAGGATGGACTTCGGAGAAGCTTTGATGGATCACGGACGAGTTAAGAAAGCCCAAGATAAAAGAGGAAGAAAGCCCAGGAGCGTGTAAGGCTCGGTCGACCGAGCCTATGCATTCGGTCGACCGAGTGGGCCTATAATCCAGAAGAAGTTCGGCACATTATTTGAGTCGGTTAGGGTTCGTGAGTGTCGGCATTTTAAGTCGGTTTTCTATGACGGCCGAGGCTCTATATAAACACAAGTCCTTTGTGTTTTTTATTATGCATTCACCAATATTCATTCATAAATACATATAAGCAAATAAGGCTTGTGGAGGAGCTAAGGGTGCACATGTAAGCCCTAGTTCTTCATCTTGTTTTCTTTTTAGTAATCAATTTTCCAATTATGCTTTGATTGTTTGAGTAGTTATTCATATATAGATGATGTAGATCTAGGATATGACGTTAGGGCAGTGGTGATACCTTGTCTATAAGGATCCCATACCCTACGTCCCCTACCTAATATCTACGGATGAATCTGTGTGTTTAATTTACGTGTATTTAGATTAGTTTATATGATGTCCTGATGATTCGCTATATAATCCGATTCGTATATGAAACGCTGAGAAATATATTCGGGGATGTAAATCTGGGGAGTTAGGCTCTCAGGTGACCGAGAGTTGTCAAACCTGTTTCATCCGTTAATCTGTCATGTCTTTATGATTAGGTTAGCTTAATTGAATTTATTATCTCAGTAGGTATGGCTATGGCTACGTCACTCGCTTAATTTAATTAAAACGTGTAAAAAGGAAATAGCGATATAAAACTCTTAGGTAGGCTTAGGAATTGATCTTCGGACGTTTAGCGTTATCTAGGTAGGTTTATATTAGGGAATTGCGCGCACCTTGTTACACGTAGATCGTAAACTAGCATGAGACTATAACTTGGTAATTGTTAGTTGGACGAGGGTTTGAGTGATCGTCTAGGAAGTACGCCTAACCAAAGGAATGTTGCCCGGACGAGGTGTACGGTCAATATCGGCATCCTTAGAGTAGTAAGCGTGTGAGTTATATGAGATGGAGGCACCAAAAGGCGAAGTCACGTAACAATACCACAGTGATATAGTGACCTACCGGTGCTACATCAAGCTTAGAGGATGACTCCCGTAGCCAATATAAATAGATATGAACGGATTAATAGTCGATGAGTTTTGTTGTCATATAAATTGTCTAGATCCAAATGATCACGGTTATAATTGGGCAGTTGATTACGTTATGTGTTTACATGTTGTTTATATGTTTGAGTGTGTCTTTCTTTTCTCGTACTTTATGTTGGTCATAGACCGTATTTGTCAAACGAAATAAATAGGTTGACTATTTAAGTTAGGATCCACAAATTGATTCTCTGTGGGATCGACCTCGACTCTATCTAGCTATACTGCGATTGAACCTAGTTCACTTGCTAGTGGTTATTTAGGCATCGAGTTAGTAATTTAACTTGACCTCAATCAAGTTTTTTGCGCCGTTGCCGGGGAATCAATGGTCCAATTGCTTAAATAATCTACTTGATTATTTCGTTTTTATTTCTGTTTTCTTTTACAAGTAAGTAAAATAAAAAAAAATAAAAAAAAATTAAATAAATAAATAATAATAAATTTTTATATATGTTCTGTATGTTCGGTCGACCGAACAGTGTTACTCGGTCGACCGAGCCCTTCTATTGTTCTATATTATCTGACAGTATTGTTTTCCCTTTGTTTCGTTTTTCCCCGTCAGTAGGTTGTAAGCCTAGCAGCAGTATGAGCAATCGTACTGACTGTTAGTTTATTGACCGTTTGTTGTTTTTCTCATGTTGCAGATAATCAGAACTAAATCACTCAGGTAAGATTGTTCGTGATAAGCAATATGTCATCAAAGCAATTCTCCGAGGTTAAGGAAGTGGATGTTAACGTTTTACGAACCAAGACAACACCAATGAAGCCGATGACGCAAAAGCTGAAGGAGAGAATAGCAAAAATGAAAGAACGAATTCAAGAAGCCAGAAAGTCAAGGGAAGCGAGTGAAGCATATGTAAAAAGAGGTATGTGTGCTTTAAATCCCGAAGTAATTTCTTCGGATTCGGATTCGGATTCAGAATCATATATTGATTATATGGATTACATGTCAGAGATAGAGTCTGGTTCTGAGGGTAGCGTAGATATGGAACGACCTATAGTCACCTGTGCTAAAGAGGCAAAAGATGTTGAAGATGAATCTCGGTTAATGCCAAAGTTAGGTGACCCTGGAGCATTCCTTGTAGATGTTACCCTAGAACAAGCACACTTGGGATTGGCTTTAATTGACTCGGATCAAGCTTAAACATTTTCCCTAAGAGCCTTTGCGATAGGAATATGATTCGACTCCCACAAACACCCCGCCGAAAGTGAGATTCGCGGATAGTACTAGAACCATCATGTCCGGACAAATGAATAACATGATCATTGGTATCGGACAACTTCGGTTAAGATAGATTTGGTCGTAATGGACATAGAGGAGCATCCGTATAGCCCAATTATCTTGGGTAGGTCCTTTATTAATACCTCTAGAGCCCTGATTCGTATGACTAGGCATGAGATCACCTTGTTTGATGCTAAGGGTTCTGAGACTTTTGGGATAAAGAATCATGAGTTCCCTATTCCGGTAAGTGTAAACATTATAGAAGTCGTTGGTTCTAAACCGGATGTGATTCCAAGTTCAGAGGAGTGTGATGATGATAATGTTGAAGATCGAGATGAGAAAGAGATCCTGACAATCCTAAGCCGAGATAGAGCTGCTCAGCCTGCGCCTGTTGTTAATAATGATGATGCTGAAGCCTCGTTTTCGAAACCTAAGGATAGGAGGAGGAGAGTCAATCGACGAACTCGTAGAGTTCGCAATCGAGAAAGCTCATCGAAGTCTGAAACGATCCCGAAAGTCGGTGCCTGTTTAGATGGACAGTTCGATTGTCTTTTCGTCAGACGTACATCCCACGGAAAGGCACTCGTGCAAAGAAATGGCAAGACGTTTTCGGTGAAGGTTAGTCGGGTGAAGACACGGCAAGTCAAGAACAATTCTTAGAGAGTGATATTTTTGGAAGTCGAGCTACCGACTTAAACTGTAGAACTATTTCTATCCTTCGTTATTTTTATCTCTATTTTTATTTTTCTAAATAAAAGTAGCATGAAACGATAAGAAGTTTTTTTTTTCTATTTTGCCGTGTTCCGACGACTGTTGAGTTAAAGATGTGCAAAATAATTTTTTTTATTCGAATCGTTTTTATGTGAAGTGAAGTGTAGTAATTGAATCTTTGTAAAAAAATTGTTGATTAAGGAAACGGTAATGCGTTATTTTACGAATGCTTAGACCAGATTGTTTGATTTATTCATGATAAGAATGAGGTTGCTTTTGTGCTTGAGACGATTTATTGGTTAGAAATGCGGTAGGAATTGCAAGAGTGAAATAATAAATTGTGGCATGGTAATTTATTGTAGTTAATTTACGATGTGTGTCAAAATGATTAAAATGGTCAACATCATTAATTTCTACATACCCCCATTCACCTTTTTCTCTTCCCAACTTCTTTATTCTCCCAATTCAAATTTTCAAATTCCACCTTTCCACCTCATCAATCCCCAACAACTTTTTTTCCCACCAATCACATTCCACTTTTCAAACTCCATTTTTTCTATTTAACCCACTCATCCTCTCTTTCATTTTCTTCATCCTTTTCCCCATTTCCTTCACCCAAACTCTCCATCTCCCTTTTCCCCAATTCCCTGTAGAAATCAAATGGAAATGTTCTGAAAATCTTCATCCATTTCACCATTTTCACTCACCTTGAAAAGCCTATCGAAAATTTTTCTCTGATCGATCGATTCAGTAACGGGAAGGATACAGAGCCAGACGCTGTTGCTGTCCATTTTCCACACTCGGTCAACCGAGTGACTGCTCTCGGTCGACCGAGAGCCGGGCTGCCCCTTCCGGCGCTCGCCGCGCCGTTTGTCCGTCGGGATGCCGCCTAGAAGACGCAGAGCCGCCCAGTTCGTGGCTGTTGAAGGCAACATTCCATTAATCAACGGAGTGCCACAATTCGTGAGTCGGGAGGTATATTCTTCGTTTACTAATCATTTCGTTAATGCCCCTGTACATCGAGCTCGGGGTCTAGATTTGGAAAATTGTGGGGATGAGCTTTTGGAATTGGTGGAAAGTTATCAGTGGCGTGATGTCGTCGCACCCCCAGGCCGGGTCAACGTCAATTGGGTAAGAGAATTTTATGCTTATTTGCGCATACACCCCGACACCAATATCGTTATTATTCGTGGACGACCAATTGTAATTTCTCCGGGTACGATTAATGCTTATTTTGGGTTGGATATCTCGGAGGACGGGCCAGAGTATATGGCGACATTTGACGGGTCCGATGCTTGGTTGGAGGAAGTTGGAGCCTATCTGGGAATAGAATGGACTATAGGGGAGGTTGCCCGCACATTTGCGGAAACAGACTTTAGGAGATGGGAGGATAAATGCCTTAATCGGCTTATCCGTTCTAATATCTTCCCGGCTAAGCATGTATCTACGGTTTACTATACTCATGCCACTTTGCTTTATTGGTTGTACATGGGATGTCCCTGTGAATGTGGGGGCATTGATACGCAAGGAAATGACGAGAAGATGCTCTCAAGCCTCGGCACACCTTACCTTTTGGTTCACTGATCACTACATTCTGTGAGGGAGCCGAGTGCCCGGTGTTAGGCGGCGATTCCTATGTGGAACCAATGCCTATCCTATCTTTGAGTTCTGTCCCACCGCCTATCGTTCACGGCCACGACCAAGAAGAGGAACCCGAGGATGATGCTGACGAAGCCGGCCCGGACAATTTGCAACTAGCACCATTCAATCCAGGATGGGATTAAGTATTTTAATTTGAGTGTCTGCATTTCCTATAATTAACAAGTTTTTATTTTGACTCAATTCTACTAGTATGTCGTGTTATATAGAGCAAGTTTCTCTGTTTCCTAGATTCGAACTCATGTAATGTATTGGACTTGCTGAAATATATTGAAACGTAATCATTAAATTATGGACTTAAACATGTTTAAGGAAATTGTTATCCCTTTTACGGTCCCTTTTTCTGATTATTATTGTCTGGACTAATCCTGTAACGAATGTCGAGTTTTGTTTAAGATGTGTGTTGCAGTGATTATTCTTCTGCCCTGCTATGCGGCCAATGCCTGTGCCTATCGAACTTTGCCGAATTTCCAAGACTTGTTCAACGTCCACCCTTGTCCAGAGCTAAGTTCCTTTTTGAGCATGTTATTTCGGTTTTTATACATTGGGGACAATGCATGGTTTAAGTGGGGGGTACAAGTCACTTAGCTCAAATAAGTAATTCCATATTCTCCCATATATCAAATAATAAATAAAATGAGTAAAAAAAATTAAAACCTTTAAACTTAGAGTCACATTTACTTTTGAGAGTTCCTGATAATTATATCTAATAAGAAATAAACCATACTTCATGAGTACGTGATCACTTTATACTTCTGCGATTTATTGATTAGTAAACTTAATGATATTCATATTGTCCGTTGCAAGTAATTGTTTATTATTCAATTATTCAATAATTGAATCGAGTTGTACTACGCTTGTTATAAAAGGTAAAATTATAATGTGTACATTGCATAGATAATTGATTATGTTTACCTAGTGTCAAATTTATCGTCTGATGTGTTCCTAAAGATTCTAGCCACAAAAGCTGAGTAATAAGCTTGAGACGTACCTGTGTTTGACAATGTTAAAACACTGGGCTTGTAGTAAGTTACCAAAGTAGCCTCGCGCTTGTGGTAATATTCGATGCTAATATTTGATCTAAGATAGAGGGATGCTCTAAAAAGTTTTCCTTCTTGAGATTGATAGTATCTGAAAAATATGAAGATATGAAAAGAATATTCAACTCTTTAAGAGGCTTTGAGTAGTACTCGGTCTCCAAGTCCAAAAACCCTATAGATACGCTCTTGCTTATTATTCTAGTGCTTGAAAAATTAAAAGGCTTAAGAAGTGGGAATACTGAAGTTGGTAGGTTAAGACTACGAAGTTTGCATAAGCTCTAATCCTGCTACGAATGTTTAAAATTCAATGCACATGCACACAACACATCGATTCATGATGAATAGTGGATAATGGATATCTAATGAGC
Source organism: Gentiana straminea (assembly GCA_036785695.1). Taxonomy (NCBI): domain Eukaryota; kingdom Viridiplantae; phylum Streptophyta; class Magnoliopsida; order Gentianales; family Gentianaceae; genus Gentiana; species Gentiana straminea. Next base: position 4,241,198 of record JAVUPR010000114.1, read on the forward strand.
ATAGAGGATATGAGTTGATTCGAGTTTCTTGTGTCAGTATACTGTGACCACTGGAAATTAGTGCATGGGGAATAACTTATTGATATTTTGATCGGGACGATCAAAGGCTAAGTGGGGGGTAGTTGATAACGGTCATTTTGTGCCCGTTATTCTATGACCTTTATCCCCGATTCTAGTTTAGAGGAGCTATAATAGAGTAATAATAAGTCGTAATACGCTTAATTTGCATATGCCGAGAGTTACGATTCATTATTATGTATTAAGAGGTTTTATTATATTATTTGATATTACAGACTGTACTTCATGTTATATTTGTAGTAACTCACTTGGGAGCACAAGGATGGACTTCGGAGAAGTTTTGATGGATCACGGACGAGTTAAGAAAGCCCAAGATAAAAGAGGAAGAAAGCCCAGGAGCGTGTAAGGCTCGGTCGACCGAGCCTATGCATTCGGTCGACCGAGTGGGCCTATAATCCAGAAGAAGTTCGGCACATTATTTGAGTCGGTTAGGGTTCAGAGTGTCGGCATTTTAAGTCGGTTTTCTATGACGGCTGAGGCTCTATATAAACACAAGTCCTTTGTGTTTTTTATTATGCATTCACCAATATTCATTCATAAATACATATAAGCAAATAAGGCTTGTGGAGGAGCTAAGGGTGCACATGTAAGCCCTAGTTCTTCATCTTGTTTTCTTTTTAGTAATCAATTTTCCAATTATGCTTTGATTGTTTGAGTAGTTATTCATATATAGATGATGTAGATCTAGGATATGACGTTAGGGCAGTGGTGATACCTTGTCTATAAAGATCCCATACCCTACGTCCCCTACCTAATATCTACGGATGAATCTGTGTGTTTAATTTACGTGTATTTAGATTAGTTTATATGATGTCCTGATGATTCGCTATATAATCCGATTCGTATATGAAACGCTGAGAAATATATTCGGGGATGTAAATCTGGGGAGTTAGGCTCTCGGGTGACCGAGAGGTGTCACTCGGTCGACCGAGAGCACCTATTCGGTCGACCGAGAGTTGTCAAACCTGTTTCATCCGTTAATCTGTCACGTCTTTATGATTAGGTTAGCTTAATTGAATTTATTATCTCAGTAGGTATGGCTATGGCTACGTCACTCGCTTAATTTAATTAAAACGTGTAAAAAGGAAATACCGATATAAAACTCTTAGGTAGGCTTAGGAATTGATCTTCGGACGTTCAGCGTTATCTAGGTAGGTTTATATTAGGGAATTGCACGCACCTTGTTACACGTAGATCGTAAACTAGCATGAGACTATAACTTGGTAATTGTTAGTTGGACGAGGGTTTGAGTGATCGTCTAGGAAGTACGCCTAACCAAAGGAATGTTGCCCGGACGAGGTGTACGGTCAATATTGGCATCCTTAGAGTAGTAAGCGTGTGAGTTATATGAGATGGAGGCACCAAAAGGCGAAGTCACGTAACAATACCACAGTGATATAGTGACCTACCGGTGCTACATCAAGCTTAGAGGATGACTCCCGTAGCCAATATAAATAGATATGAACGGATTAATAGTCGATGAGTTTTGTTGTCATATAAATTGTCTAGATCCAAATGATCACGGTTATAATTGGGCAGTTGATTACGTTATGTGTTTACATGTTGTTTATATGTTTGAGTGTGTCTTTCTTTTCTCGTACTTTATGTTGGTCATAGACCGTATTTGTCAAACGAAATAAATAGGTTGACTATTTAAGTTAGGATCCACAAATTGATTCTCTGTGGGATCGACCTCGACTCTATCTAGCTATACTGCGATTGAACCTAATTCACTTGCTAGTGGTTATTTAGGCATCGAGTTAGTAATTTAACTTGACCTCAATCACCAAGCCCTCCTATTTATAGGATGACCTACGCCCCTATGTGATCCCAATCTGATTGGGAGAAGCTTCCTAGTAGATTGGGGAGAAAAAAAATATTTTCCTAATAAAAAAAGGAAAAAATATAATTGATTGATTTATCTTATTTAATTTAATATCCTATATTAAATATTTCCAAGATATTGTCAATATCTTATATTGACTATATTTATCTTATTACAATAAATCTATTTTTCCAAAATCAATTAATATCTAATATTAATATATGGTAATCTTATTAATTAAATTGCACAACTCAAATGTATCATATATACTTGCAAAATGGCGCCATCTTTAGCCAAAGATTTGGCATCCGGAATATTCTTTAATAAATATAATACTATGATTAATTAATTTGTAAAATCCATGTGTATCAATATACATAATAAATTTCGCCACACATACATTATGTGTATATTTAATTAATCAATATAATTAATATCTTGCATTATATTTATTCATAATAAATAAATACCACCATATTAATTTACCAATATAACCTTTATAGTACGAGATAAATTCTTTCCTTATTTGGTTCTCAACTATAACCACATTTTAATCCGGCTAGATGTTCATGTGTGTGTGACCCGATAGGCTTCCGAATATGTTGGCCGTAGGTACAAAGTGCAAATTACAAAAATGCCCTTCATACCTAACGATCACGGGATAACGTCTAGCAACACACCGTGACCCCCAATCATCGGAAGAGGCAAATGCAATGACTACTACCTTTCATGTGAAACAGTTACCATGTAAATAGAATCCTATCGCTGTAATAATATCCATACGGTCGTACGTCGAGTGTCAAACATTAACGATCGTATCCTATAATCTGGATATCATGCTCTCTCGAAGTAACTCATTTACTTCCATTTTGCAAAGATTCATGAGAGTAAGACATTCCTTATAAGAAGGCCCTTTCGGATATTCACCCTATTGATAGGGTACGCGATTTCTAGACGACCAAACATGTATACTCCGCATGCTTCAGTATCACACCCAATCACTACCGCATCATCGCCCCATGTCTAGGGGAAACCTCAATAGTGTCAAAGCATGACAATCCACACCGTGATGCCATGAAGACTCCGGTCCTAAGGATAATTACACAACCGTCACATAGTGTGACACTTAATAGCGTAAGTGGGTCAGTCTAACGTACGCATTCACTAATACACGTCCACGTACAGTCCAAGTGTTTCTACACTTCGATAGGCGAGATCTATCCCTGCCCTTAAAGACAGAAGACATCTAATACGTGCTAGCCTGTTCGTACTATCAATGCCATGTTTAATAGCACATCAGCCTAGAGACATTTAAGCATCAAACTTATTAAAGTGATTAGAGATCTCATCAACCATAATCTCCTATCATGGTTTCTCTATCACAGTTTAATACCAAGGACGTTATCATATAACAATTCACATTTGATTCTTTAAAAGAACAAATATATGACAACAAAAAAGCCATTTAATATATGTATAAACACAAAGAAATAGTAGAAATGATCTGACCCGGTCGGATCCGGTCCAACCCGATTGGATTTAGGACTCTATTTCAACACCATCAACATGGTACTTAACCTTGTACACCCATTTACATCATATTGTAGATTTTCCAGGTGGCAAGGTTACAATTTCCCAAGTCTTTGTTGCTTGTAAGGCATCAAGTTCCTTTTGCATAGCCTCCCTCCAACATTCTTGTCTTATTGCCTGATTACAGGTCTTAGGTTCTTGAATATTGTTTACTGCACAGACAAACTTCTGATAGTTGTTAACCAGCTTATCATAAGTCATCATATTATTGATTGAATGTGGTGATTTCTTTGTAGGCACTACATACTCTTTAAGGTATGTAGGGGTATGTCTCTGTCTGTTGGACCTTCTGGTTTCATGTTGAACAACTTGTGTGGGAGGATCTTCAATCTGTGGAGAATCCTGAGTTGCATCTTCATTTGTATTATGACGTTGGACCACCTAATCGGTAGTAATCTCATATGGCACAGGCAAGGGCACAGTGACCTGTTGAATATCTGTAGATTTGATATGTAAGGGAAATATTTTTTTCATAGAATTGTACATCCTTTGATATAAAAATGTCTCTAGTTTGTCTGTCAAGCAAAATATGACCTTTTGTGAACTTAGGCATTCCAAGATATATACACTATCTTGACCTAGGATCAAATTTTGTCCTATTGTGTGACTGTGTACAAGCATATACAAAAGAACCAAAAACTTTAAGTTCAGTGTAGTCAAATTGCTTATTATACAGCAGATAATAGGGTGTCTGAAGGTTGATCACTCGTGAAGGAGTTAGGTTAATCAAAAGCATTTCATGTGAAACATAATAACCCCAATAGGTTAGAGGTAAGTTAGACTGAAATTTCAAAGCCCTTGCAACATTTAAAATGTGTTGATGTTTTCTTTCTACTATGCCATTTTTTTTGTGGGGTATCTACACATTATGACTGGTGTATAATACCTCTCTCTGCATAGTAGTCAGGCATATCAAACTCAGCACCATTGTCTGACCTCACTACTTTAACATGTTCGTTAAATTGAACTAAAGCATATTGAATGAAGGACTGGACTAACTGTCTAACTTCAGACTTTGCTTTTAACAAATATATCCAAGTAAATCTGGAGTAATCATCAACAACATTAAGAAAGCAAGCATGGCCATGTACAATTTTTTGTTTATAGGGGCCCCGTATATCAAAATGCACAAGATAAAAAACATCATTTACAGAGGATGTACTTAAAGAAAAAGAGTTTCTATTTTGTTTTGCAAACTGACAAATGTGACAAGGTTTCTGATGATGCATAAGAGGAATCAATATAAAGAAAATCAGAAAGCCTTTTATTTGACAGATGACCAAGTCTGTAATGCTAGACTTGTTCATCTGTAATACATGAGTGATCATCCAAAGAAACATAATTAACAACTGCAGGTTGGTTGACAGTATGATGTCCACTATGCAAAACATAAAGGCCTTTACACTTTCTAGCTGATCCAATTTGATTCCTAATCCTCTTGTCCTGGATCAGACAAGAATCAAGACCAAATATAATAGTCAAATCAGGGTTAGCATTTAGTTTGGCCAAGAGATATTAAATTGAAATTGAACACTAGTAAACAAAGGACATCTGCAAGTATTAGTTGATCATTTATATGTACCGTGCCTATATGTGTGACTCTTACACTGGCACGATTTGGTAAACCAACATACATATTGTGAACAGGTCTTGAAGATTGCAAATTGTGAATGCTACTAACTATGTGGTCTGTAGCACCACTATCTATGATCCAAGTCAAGGAACTAGAGGATTTAGACAGACCTGATGTGTCAGCAGTTGGAATAAAATTTGTGGTCAGTACAGTGGCTTGATTGGCTACATGCTTATAAGAATGTTCCTTTTGGACATCCAAAAGCCTCATTAGTTGTTGAAACTGATCTTTACTTATAACCCTCTGAATCCTGTGTATTGGAGAAGGGGTTGCCAGGGTTCACAACCTGATCTTCTGAAACAAATTCTGCCATATTCACTCTGTTCTTAGGTTTGCAACCAGGTGGAAATCCATGTTTCTTGTAGCATTTGTCTATAGTGTGTCCAGTATAACCACAAAAGGTACACTAAACCTTCTTACCAGTTGAAGCACCATTACTCTTCTTGAAATTGGACACTCCACCGACCGATGCTTTACTTGAATTCGCGATAACTAGAGTTTTGTGTACTTACCGGCAAACCAAAGCACTTGGATTAGGATTAAAAGACTTGTTATATAAAGTTGTTGCCTCTGTAAATCTATTATCAGACTCCTTCTGATCTTCTAATTTCAAGGCCATGGCAAAAACTGTATCCAAATCTGGGACATGTACCATTAATTATGCTTGTGTCAATACTTGTGAAAACTCAGAATTGAGGCCTCTCAAGAATTTGACTACTTTTTCTGTCTCAGCATAACCATTAAACACGTTAATACTATCACAGTGGCACATAGGAACACAAGAACATAACGGATTGGGTTTCATGATAGCTATTCCATCCCACAGAGTCTTAAGCCTGGAACTTGTTCCAATAAGTCTCCCAAATGAAATACATCCAGCCTAGAAAATCTTGATTGTAAATCTAACCAAATTTACCTTGATGTCTCTCTATACATTACACCTTGGGCTATAGAGGGCATGACTGAATTTGGTATCCAGATCTTTACAAAAGTATTACATTGTAACCAAATTTGAAACTCCGGTGAATATATATCCAGATCTTTACAAAAGTATTACATTGTAACCAAATTTGAAACTCCGGTGAATATATAGCAGGAGTATCGATTAGTTCCATCTATGAAACCAATCTTGTTCTTGGTTATTAAGGCCATTTTCATGGAATGACTCCATGGATGATAATTCTTGTTATTCAACAATGGCTGAACCAAGATCAAAGTTGGATTCTCATTAGGATGCAAATAGAGCGGATTACCTGGCAAAATGCCTTGATTTTGAACTAAAGAATCCATGGAAATCGAACCGGAACTAGTCAGTGAATCAGGAACAAGCAAACAGCAGAAACGTCCCTCTCAAGAATCAACAAACCAGAACCAAAAACTTCTGATAATCTTGACAAGATCACAGCGGATGAACAAGAAATCGCTCCGATACCATGAAGAATTTATGAAGAATTCAATAAACTTTTATTGATCATCGAAAATTACAATAGAACATCTTTTATCCGAAGAAAAAACTAAAGAAGAAGAGAAGAAGTACATTGCTGATTTTAGTAAAACTGAAAACTGAACTCTTAACTTAATTCTATGCCTAGTGAGGCTTATATAGAACCTCAGTATCTGGCCTCTTGGTGGTAACCGTCAATAACAACCTTTAACAACCACCTAACTAACTTTTGAATAGTGTACACACTTGATGAGCTTGAACTTGATGATGTGTCTTAAACTCCAATTTAAGGTGGTTCCCTGAAACCGAACAAGAAACACACACACATGCATATATCGAGTAAAAGACATGTTCATTCAAGTTTCATATCATATCATATCATATCATATCATATATATATATATATATATATATATATATATATATATATATATAAGACTTCTTCAAGGATTCAGCATTGAGAACTTTATGATAGGCTTTATGATGTAGTAGATCGATCACCTTCTGTTGCATTTGCAAAGATGTTTTATTCATTTAAGCACTTTATCTTCAGTAACATCAATTCCAGCAGCTCTATATCTCCAAATAACTAGTACTCATTATCATCTCAACTGTCTTTAATTATCGGATGATGATACATCCACTATATTTTTATCCATGATATTTTCCACAATACTATCAACACTATCCACGACCCATATTAATAAATGATTCATCATTTCAATTAAGGGGATAAAGCATGTAGTGGAAGTGACACTACACAAATGTATAGTGCGGCACATATCATTTCCCTTAATTTATTAGTCTACAAATTAAATAAGACTCTTAATGCACAGATCAAATGCAAGAAGTCTAAAAAAAAAAAATTGCCTTCAGAATTATAAGACTCTTATATGTGTATACGGAAATTTTATTACGGTCCAGGCCAAGTATGACGTGGTGATCCAGGAGCAATAGGAAAGCTACAAAACACACAAGGGCCCACCGTGTAAAATATAAATGCCATTAATTTACATTTTTACCCTTCTTATAAAGATTTTCATTGGTGGACAAGTGTGATATGATGATCCTGGATCACCATAAAACCACTGATGTGTATAAAGTGAACATCACTCTTAAGGCATTACTCCTCTTATACATCATGCATGTGATGACATGAAACTCACTAAGAGATCGATTCATTCACATATGCATGCACGATGTTTTTATTAAAAAACAAATTCTAATCGGCCAATAAGTCTTTTCATGAGATACTCATATTCTTTACATTTGTTTTTTGAGGGAAATATTCTTTACATTTAATATATATAAAATATAAACCGGACTTATTCAATCTTTTATTTTTCATTGGTCAATTAATCTGACCAGTAGATTTTGGTTATGATACAATACCTATTCAAAGAACAGAAATCAAATACACGGGAAACGACCAGAAGAATAGAAAGACTAGCTAGTCTGAAAATTTGTACGATACAAAAAGTCCCGTTTACATGTGATTAGTGGCGGATCAAGAAATACTTTTCGGTGGGTTCAGTAAATTTTTTTTAAGAAAAATATCTTTTTCACGGGGTTTAAAAAAATTTTATATAATTAAAATATAGAGTTTTAATTTTTTTAGCGGGGTCTGCGAACTCCATTTAGTTATACTTGTCTCTGCCACTGCTTGTGATACACGGAGACTTATGTATTATGACACACAGACGTATGAAATACTTATATACTCGTCTGAAGGCGTATTTGTAATTTTCAAAAGTTTGATACGAGATTTGTAAACGCATATTCATAACTCGGATATGTGAAATAAAGAACCATGTATATTTTTTTTGTATTTACATATATGCCCTCCGTATCTAAATCCAATGTTTTCGAAAATCATGCATATATCCCGTATCTCGTATGCATGTATTCGTACTCATGTATCTGTATCCGTGCAACCTAGTTGTTAACTAATTTACTTTGTTTTCCCCTTAAAAAAAAGTCTTTGTTATTCATCATGTTCTATAAATACTCTGCCAACATGCGCTATGCTATTATGCTAATTAACTATAAGTTATATGTTCTAACTTTCTCCAATATGAAAGCATTGATTATCATCTTAACTTTTCTTTTGCTTCACCAACTTGAATGCCCAGACAAGGGTTCTGTTGCCGGAGCAGGCCGGCCACTGGCAACATTACGTGTAGCGTCTCCGCCGCCACCTCCCCAGTGGGCTCCCTCTCCCATTCCACTAGAGGAGTGGTTGGTTTTGCTACGTCTGCCATTACCAAAACGTTATTGATCATGGCCTGCATGTGAAGTTTTGGTGTGTTTATGATATTTCATGTTTCAAAGGTAAAGGCTGTTTTGATTAACTAAGAATAATTCTGTTTTTTATGTGTAGTGGGATCCCAAATTATATTGAATAAAACTTCTGTACAAGTTCAATTTATATATATAAATTAATGTTGAAGACATTGTATACTACCATTTCCATTTTATTTGTCTATGTTTCTCTTTTGTTTTGTCCCAAAAAAAACGTGTCCAATTTATGCATTAATTGCTAAATTTCTTTAATTGCCCTTCCCTCCTTACCTTATTCAATGAAAAAAAAATATGTAGAATTAAATGCTCCACCGACTTCTTAAAGGGCATATATATGTGTAGAATATTATATCATTTAATGATATTTAAAGAATTAACTGAACTACATTTATTTTTAATCCGTATGAGAAGTCAAACTGGACAAATAAAATGCGACGGAAGGAGTATTATGGAATTAGTATAATCTAGAATATTATGGAATTATATTAGGACAATAACCATGTTGGCCTCTCATGAGTCCACCGGCACCACCTCTCCCACGCACACAACCTCCCTTATCTCGTATCTCTCATTCCAACATTCATCAAACATCTATAGCTATCCTTGGGTTAGACGAATTATATGAAGAGGATCGTTTAACTGTAGCATGAGAGCACAAAATTGAGCGTTTCTATTACTAAACTTACCCGTCAAAACTATCATCTATGGAGAGTCCAATCCTCCCATATCATCAAGACCAAGGTATTTATGGCTATGTTGATGGCTTAATTCCACCACCTACGCTACATCTACATGATGAATTTGCCAAACCTAGCTAAATTCTGCATACATTGCTCGTTAAGATAAGACAATCTCATTTTGAGTACCATTACTTCCTTTCAATCAAATGAGGTGTTGATGCAAGTATATAGCGCCACCACGTCCGGTGGAATTTGGTTGGCTCTCCAAACCTGTTTTGCGTCTCGAAGCCATGTTGAAATTTAATGCATCTACGCACGGAACTCACTTCCACTAAAAAATAAAAAATAAAAAAAATAAAAAACACCGCCAGAGTGTTCTATGTCAGCATCAAACGTCTTACAAATTAATTAGCTATGGCCAGCTACCCTCTTTCTACTGACAATATAATTGCCTATCTTCTAGCAAGGTTGGGACCGCAATATGACTCTCTTATAAGTTATAACAGTGGTTTCTACCCGTACCGCCATCATGTTGAAAGAAGTTTATTATGACTGAATCACGCATTCTACATCACCAGCCCATCCTTGTTTCAGCACCTCCGGCGCCGCCCCTTTCTAGCCCCATTTCCGCCAACCTTCACACTTCTCCCATGCATGAAAATACCGGACGTGGTCGTGGCTTCAACCCTAATAGGGGCATGTCCGGTTCAATAAAAATAGGGGTCGTGCCCACATTCCCCTGACCTCCCTTCTACTCTAGCTCCACTCCCACAACATGCTAGATCTGTGAGAAAGTGGGCCACACAGCCCAAATGTGCTGACGGTGGTTGAATTATCTCCTCCTCCAGCACCACGGCCCACTCGTCCGCCCAAAGCCTATGTGACCCAAGCTCAATTGACCTCCTAATCTGACTGGATACCGGATACTAGAGCAACCCACAATCTCACCAAATTCTTCCGCAATCTCAACCTCTCATCAGAACCACATGATGGACCCAAAAACTTCAAGGGATTTATTGTTAAAAAGGATAATTTGAACTAGATGTAACGCCCGCTCCCAGATACCGAGTCCTAACCCGGAAACGAAACGCTCGTCACGTATAATATTAAATAAATTCAATATTATATGTAAGCCTCTACTACGTCGTATCGAGTTTAGCAAACGGAAGCTAAAAAGACTCAGCAAACACCATAAATGCTACTAAGAATGTAAACTCCAAACAAACTAAGGGTGGAAAGGTAACTTACACAATGGAGTAACTTACAACATACGATGTCGAAAGAGAAAATACAACAACTAATCTTACAAAGGTCTTAAAGAAAGTACAACACTTGTCTTATAAACTTGAAATGAAAGTACAACATAATCTAGTACAACATTTATTATAAAAGTACAAAAAAGGAAAGCATCATCATGGCATCAACGTCATCAAATCATCATCGAACTCCTCAACGAGCTCAAGGCTAACATTTTCGTCTTCTCACCCCAAATGCACACAAAACAACATATGTAATTGAGGTAAGTACAAAGTACTTAACAAGAGTAAGAAGCTCATGTATAATTAAGTCTTACAATGAAAGGTTCATTAATTATTATTAAATTATCTTTATGAGACCAACTCAACTCAGGGTTCACTTCATGCTCATCAACATGTTGTGACTATTGGTTTCTAGCTTAGCTTATCTTTGTACATCATCATTCAAGGGCACTACGCATGAAGAATATCCACCACGAGATATCGTTTGTAACCTATCAGCGGATCACACCAATAGCCACGAGGGAAAGCCCGATAGCGTACACGTTCGGTGAAGTCCCTCCATACGTAGGGTCTCAGACTTACGGGGTGGTGTTCCTCCATACGTAGGGTCCAAAGACTTACTGAGTTATTCACTTTATCTGAACGCCCCCACATCGCGATAGAGACTTGTACCTTACCAAGAATGGATTGATGTTTAATCTTTTCACTACACAAGTACGTTTATTATTAATTGTTAACTAGCCACCTAAGTATTTTCAAGTAAGCTCCCTCACCTCTACTACTCGTCTTTCCTAGACCACTAGACACAGACAAAGCCTAGCACATACACAGACATTGAGGAATGCTAATTCATCAAAGCACAAGCCTATCATATTCTTCCGACGGTCCCGAACTTCAACTCCCTTGAAGAGTACATTCGATGCCGGAACTAAACGCATCAGAAGCTTAATCGAGGCTTGTTCATGTTAATTTAATGTTATTATGTCAAGAAACAACATTTAAAACTAGACTCGGGGATCCAAACTGACTAAACACAAAGAAAGACAAGTCCGGTGCGCCCGCACCGGCCAAACGAGACTTTACGCCATCATGCTGGTACGCTTACACTAGATTCTGGTGCGCCCCGCACTGGATGTGGTGCGCCCGCACTGGATCTGGTGCGCCAGCACCAGGCCTCTAAATATAAAAACAGATATTCTGACTCCTTGGTGCACCCGCATTGGATCTGGTGCACCTGCACCAAGCATAGAAACTCCTAAAAACTCAGTTTTATGCATCTAAACGATCACCAATCGATTCCTAACAAGTTTAACACTTTTAGGCACAGCAAAACAACAGAAAAGCATCACTTTTATCAAACTAAACATCACATACTTCTCTAATACAAGTAGGCATTATTTCAATCATTAAAACACCATAAATTATACCCAAAACACAACTTTAACAACATAAGATCTTAATTGAACATTAGGAAGATCCCCTTACCTTCTAGCTAGCCAAAAGCAAAGCAAAACATTCAGAAAGACTGCAGCATATCTAGGACTTCAACCCAAACCTAGTTGATCAACCAATTGAACAAAAAACAATTGTGATCAAGAGCTTATAAACAACAAGAACTACGAATCAACCAAACGAAACCATAAAAACTTGATCCACTCTTGATGAATCCAAAACTGAGGCAAAACTAACCTTAATCCAAACTTGATGATCTTGATGTCAAAAGGAAGCCCTTCTTCCGCTGAATCTGAGCCTTCAAACGATTTTGAAATCTGACAAACGATTATCAAGATCCTTTGAAAACTCTTATGTTAGCTTTTCTGTTTTCTTTTCTTTTTTTGATGCCAAAGTTTGAACTTGAACCTTGAACTTCTGACAACTCCCAAGAGTTATGAGGAGTTTATTTTGTAGAATATAACTCCCAATGAGTTATTACATAGAAAGCCCCCTTTAATTTCCTTTTAAACCCACTAAAGCCCCATAAATACTAAATTTTCCAAAACTAATATTTACTTTACCAAAACTTTAAATCCACAAATATTTCAATATAATATTCCGTTCCGTAAAAAGACATGTCTACCCTTTTTCGAAATGTCGAGATATTACATTCCTCCTCCTTTAAGAGGGGTTTCGTCCTCGAAACTCGTGTATGCTCAAACTGTAGACCTTCCTTAGAAACATTCTCTTCAACACCAACCAAACTGAAGCTTCACTTGATTCCCATTGTCAATAACTAACTGATTCTGATATTGCTAACCACTGAACCAAACTTTACTGATTCCCAAAATGAGCCAACTCTTGTATACTCAACTCAAAACTGATCAACCACAACTTGAATCACTGAAACCGCAATAACTACTCTTTTACTCATCTTCCCTGAAGACTTTCTTAGTTCAATAGTCCAAGTAGACAATCTCTTGGGTAGCCAGCCTATACCAAGAGACATACCATGTCCGTAAAATCGAAAACTATAACTTTATTCTTGCAACGGTAGTTCCAACACAACCAACCATTTGTAAAACATCCTAGCAACCTTGATTACTTTATCCAAAAGGTGTTGTTATAAACAACGGATCCTTGAGGTTGTTCTTACAAAAACTGAGGTGGGGTACCTGATTTTGAAACCAATCAACACGTTCCAACTGACTCACAACTGTCTGACCCATGTCTTGGACCAAACCACTCGCTTCTTACTGAGCCATAGAACTTCCAATTCAAACTTACCTACACAAGTATCTCTGAGGTTACCTCCCATTCTGAAGGATCGGGAAGGATCAGAATGTTACTATATGGTCTAAAGAAACTTATCTCAAGAAGAAAGCCTAAAGAACGCTTCGCTCTGATACCAACTGTAACGCCCAGCTCCCAGATACCGAGTCCTTATCCGGAAATGAAACGCTCGGCACTTATAATATTAAATAAATTCAATATTATATGTAAGCTTCTACTACGTCGTATCGAGTTTAACAAATGGAAGCTAAAAAGACTCGGCAAACACCGTAAATGCTACTAAAATGGAAACTCCAAACACACTAAGGGTAGAAAGGTAACTTACAACAACGGAGTAACTTACAACATACGTTGTCCAAAGAGAAGATACAACAACTAATCTTACAAAGGTCTTAAAGAAAGTACAACACTTGTCTTACAAACTTGAAATAAAAGTACAACATAATATAGTACAACATTTATTATAAAAGTAAAAAAAAGGAAAGCATAATCATGGCATTAACGTCATCAAATCATCATCGAAATCCTCAGTGAGCTCAAGGCTAACATATTCGTCTTCTCACCCCAAATGCACACAAAACAACATATGCAATTGAGGTAAGTACAAAGTACTTAACAAGAGTAAGAAGCTAATGTATAATTAAGTCTTACAATGAAAGGTTCATTAGTTATTAATATCGGTAGAGGGTACCTACGTGGGGCATTTATATATGATGGCATTCATATAGGAATGGACCGATTTAATCTGAATTTCTCGATATAATTCCGTAATCGAGAAATCTTATTAAATCATTAGATGATCATATATGGATCAACCTTAATCCTGAGGTGATCACAGGGTGCTGCTTGTCTCGGGGTAGTGTTTGATGTGTTAGTTACGGTTCATTTAAATATGTGTTCCAAGCCACTTCTCATTGGCATTATCTCCTGATGAGTGAGTAGTTCTGATTTTCACAGACATGGAATCCATTCCTTCCTACGGGTAGTAGAGAGGCAGTCCCCTTGTTTGTTAGCCCTAAGAAAGTGATCGATCGGCCGAGTTCATATTAGACTAATTGATCACTAGTCAGATATGTGAACTAATTGATCATCAGGGGGTTAACGGTAAATAAGGATAAGATATTCTGAGTCGGGTTCACGGAGACTTCCTACTCAGAATGGACAGTCTATGGAGGGTTAATCCGTATGTAGTGATTATATCAATGGACACTTATTCACTCTATGGGTTGAGTATAAGTATACATCTATAATCGGTAGAGTTCGGTTTCGGGTTTATGGTGGCGTAATCCGGAATTAATAATTAATGTACTTATACGTTCGATGAATAATTATTTATTGGAGCTACTACTTGGTTATAGGTCCATGGTCCCCAATGTGGCTTCTATAATTCAGGCTGATATTCTTGTTATTTGGGCCTCAGTGATAATTAATTGGCTGGGCTAATTAATTGATATGCATGGATATTATTTAGTTTGGCTAAATAATATAATACACATAAACGACATTTTATGTGGGCTAAAAAACCCTAGCATGTGGCGCATATTTGTCTCCTTTTAGCACAAGAATTAATTTTCTTGTGTTATGGAAAATAAAAGATATTCTTGTTATATGATTGGTTGGATGACTTGTTATTTGATTTCCTATTGGTAAATACATGTCACAATTAGTCATTAAGGAAAATATCCTTTTATTTTGTTTAATTAATTATTTATTTAATTAATTAAAACTTGGAGACCAAGGATTTACTCTCTTATAAAAGGAGAGTTATTCCAAGTGTAGATGGCATTGAAAATTTCGACCACATCACCATAAAAAGAGAGAAAATTTGTTTTTTCTTGTCTAGGGTTTTAGAAGAAGAAAACTCTAAGTTTTTTCTTGGTGTTGCATATCAAGGAGGTGCTTTTATCAAGAAGGGTGTCCACCAACCACCGTTTGGAGAACACATTGGAAGATCAAGGCTTCTCTTCCCACTATTGGTAATATAATCTTAACCCCCTTGTAGTAGTTAAATCCTTTATTTATGTATTATGATATATAAATCGTGATACATCCGCTGCGCATTGATCTAATTCGTTTAGATCTGAGCTCCTACATCCTTCATGTGGTATCGGAGCCAGGTTCCACGATTTATATAGTCATAATCATAATTAAACGATTTAAAGGAGTGGAATTGCATGTAGATAAATTTTATTTCTTGTTTTATGCATTTATAATGATTAGTTGTTGTGGTTGAAGAGATGGATGGGGGGTTGGCACTGTTTACCCGTTAGATCTATTGTAAACTCATATAAACGATGAAAATTCGTTCATATGAGTATAGGAAATTATGTAATTTATTTATTACAATTTTAATTACCAGAAAGTAGATCTGTTTAGTAGCTGTTTAGTTTTTTCGTTTTTCCCGTTGATCGAGCCGTTGAAACGACTATCCCTCCGGTCAGAATCAATATTACAAGATGATGAACAATTCCAAAAAATTTGGCGTCGATCGGAGTCCGTCTCCATATCCGTTCGTTGCTGCAAAGAGGCTGCTGTAACAGAAATACGCAGGATTCACAGAAACCCTACCTGTGACTTCCTCGAATTTCTGGAAGGGTTTGGACCGTTGAAATGAAAATCCGACCGTTCAGATTAATAAAAGTGGAGTTTTAGACATGTCATAAAAATTTCAGGTCGATCGGGTTTCATCTCGATTCCAGATCGGCCTCGGGAAGTCACTGATGCGCTGCTGTAAGAGACAGATTCAGCAGCAAGTTAGGCGGCTCGCTGGAGAAAATTGACAAGTCAAAACTCCGATCCAACCGTCCATATTGAAGCCAAAGGAGTAGAGAACAGATCTGGAAAGTTTCGTCACGATCCAAGTTCGTTTGGTTTCCGATTATCGAAGAATTTGAACAGCTGCAGATTTTGTTAGAAAGTAGTAAACCCTAGTTAGGGTTTGATTATTTATTTTCTAATAGGTTAGATACGGGGGTGCCAACGGTCCATCTCGGTGTTTATTTTCCGCACTAGTATACATGTTTAGATTGTATGTGTAGAACCGGAAAATTGCCAAGACATGCATCATATCATGAATTCCACTCCATATGCATACATGTAGAAATTAATTCGAGGAATTAGTTAGGCATGTATAAAACACGCAATTAGTTTTAATTAATTGTTTGATATTATTAGAAACTAATTAGGGTAAAAACCGAGGATCACGGGTTTTTTCAATCGTCGAGGTTGGGTGATGGATTCTCGGTGAATCCCACTCTGCGAAAGCATAAGGAATAAAATCCCGAAACCTCGTGGTTAAGGTGTTGGATTCTCGGTGAATTCCACCTTACCTAGACGAGATTACGTTTTTTGTTCCGTAGTGTCTACGTGAAAGTTTGATGTTTAAGGATTGGATAATCACGGGCAAACATGGTTCGAAAGTGGTTTAACCACGGTTGGGTGGTCAACAGTAGCTACGGCTCGATCGACTTCACCCTCCACGTGTGGCGTTTGCACGGAGGTCAGGCAAGGCTGAGCCATCCGAAGAGCCACTACGGCTCAACGGAGCTCCCCTAGTCTTGACCCGTCCGACGGCCACATATGTTCCAACAAATAGGTCGGGTGGGCTAGCCCACATAACCGACAACATTTGGGCCTATGATTTATTGTTCCTTAATGTAACATCAAGTCCAATAACGTGATCAGTAAACCCACCACTTTTTTCAAAATATTGAGTGGGAGCGGGAGAGGCGACAGCTGACCCCACAGCCTCTACCGTTGACACAAGCAACGTGAGAGAATGGTGACGCCTCGTGCCGGCTTTGATTTCGGCCCCCTAAGGAAGGCCTTCACCGCTATCAAAATTCAAGGCTTGGTCTCCGAAAGGATAGGATTTTGGGTACTCGTCGGGTCACTGACCGACCCTAAGGCGGCATACTCGGGGTCTACCTAAAAATGCGAAAGAAAAGTAGGTCACACTCATAAAAGGTATTTTGGTAATACCTTGGCTGAAAAAGGAAAGGTGATTGACGATCACAAATGAGATGTTCGATTCTCAATCTAATCTTCAATATTAATCGAAACCTCTTTGACCTACCCTAAGGCGGCACTGAGGTATTAGATTAAATCCTTGGAACGGTAGGATAGACTATAAGTACTTAGTTTATAGTTCCTAAAATTTATTAGTAGTGTATGATTTGGATTTATTCTGTCAATTTTATTTACAACTGTTATACATATCTCTCTAAGGTGCTAGACTGCTAGTGTAAAATTGACTAGTAATGACTTCGTTAAAAAGTGGTAAGTAACTAGAACGTTGTACTTATTAATCTCACATGCGATTAATTTTTCGGAAGAGGTATTTCTCTTGAGCCTTCAAAACTTAAGTGACGTAAATAAGTATGTCACTGCTGTCACTCGTGCAGTATGAGAGACAACCGTAGTTAGTTTGAAAGATGATTGGGACGATAAAATTCTTTTAGTGAATTTTTAATAGTGTAGTGACTACACGAGAAATTTTCTAATAGAAAAATTGGAGAATCATAAATTAAAGTGTCGCTAGTTAGACGGTATTTGGAACCGATAAACTAGTGGGAGCTTTTATCTTATGTTTTTTTTAATTTATTAGAAAATTAGTCCCACTGGGTAACGCTTTAATTAGACATCCCACAGTTCACGAGTAGTGTCTACTCAACGAACTGCTAGTTCAAGACTATTTCCTTTTAAGGAAAGTTAAGAATGGGAAAGAATGTCTATAAGTGTTAATCATCTTAACTGAAGTTTTGAGGCTAAACCGAAACATTAAATAAAGAAAGTATAGGATAAGGAAAGTGATTTCGGATCACTAACCAATGAATCCTTAGCGACTTTCTTAACCGAGTAACTCGACTCGGCAGCTAAGTTCTTTGGAAGAATAAGAGAGCTTTGCATTAACGATTAATATAGTAACAATGGGCAGTAATTTCAGCCAGAATAGTGGGAGTGATATAAGGAAATGAATTTCGGATTCTATCCTTGAACATCACAGAAAAATTTATTTTTCTGTTTACAAATTCGTTGAAACAAATGGATTCACTTTCAACTCGATATATTGTTACCTCATAGAAAGTGAAAATGACATTTTTAGTACGAATCCGAGACTCTGAATTTTGTTTGATAAAGTCAGAACCACTAAGAAATGCTGAAAATGTATATGTAACACGTCTTAAACTATTATAGGCGAATGGTTTCCGTATTAAGATAAACGACCCTTCAATATCTATTAATTAGTGCATATATCCTAGAGATAAGACCTGACGACTGGCTAAGGGTGATTCCTATCTCCCAGTCTAGGAACACTATCTCAAAAGAACAATGACTAAGTTTCCTTTCAATCGGGAAAGGGTAATAGATTTGAAGGGGTAACATAGCTTGTTCATCATGACCTTCGGGGTCTAGTGAGAGATACAAGCTAGTGGGAGTTTTTGAGTGGTGACATTTTGTCTGATAACTACTCGAAACGCGATTTAGTTTATCAAAAGAATACGAGGAGGAGTCTCTGATTTTAGTAGAGAATAGAGTATTCCATGCTCAGAAATAGGCTATAGCATAGTCTTGGGACTGATGCTCAGCCTGCCTCCTAGTGGAATGTTTCTCACTGAGAAAGAAACCATAAACTTGCCCTATATAGTTATGGATGTACTACAATACACTGCTAAACTCGATTAAGATAATTGGTTGCAAAATAACGGTTAACAATTATTATGTAAACCGAGAAGTCTACCTAGAAGATGCTAGTGAATTTATGGATAAGGAGTGACTTCGGTTCACACCACTTCCGTAAATGTAGGCATTTAGCATTTAATGCTTGAAGGTAGGACTTGGAGATTTTGCGCATACGTTCAGATTTTGACTGTTCGTGAAATGCCTTAATGAGACGAGTGAAGGTTGGTTATAGGATTCTTGAGATCAGAATGTGACAGTTCAACTGTCACAAGGCTTCTGATAGAATCTATAAGTAACAGCCTTAAACCTTGGAGTACGGTTACCCAAAGGTAGTTACTATCTGATTTAATCAGACCACGTCCAACATCGGTTGTTGGTGATACACTGATAAATACTACTAGATCAGAATGTCAATCCACCCAAAACACAGTGGGAGTATGGTTTAACCGTTGACCCATTGTGGTTTTGTGGACTTTACAGTCTGCTGGGGTGATTGATAACCTATGGCTCTTGGTGGGCTGTATAGGATTCTGATCATAGAGGTTGGTTCGAAAACCTTATCCCTGTAAATGGAGTTTTAGTACTCCAGTTCTGTTCAGCCTCTTATAGAACCACCTGAGTGTCTCAGGCCCAGTGGGAGTAATTGGATCTACGCCGAAAAGAGTCGAATGAATAGGAAAGTTTAAACTTTCAGTGCAAAGCTGAGTGGTATAGGGGTGATTCCCTGACAAGTAGAGAGTTAACCAGACCTTGAACTCTCTCACCACTCAGTCTTGCTAGATTTCGTTAGAAAGCGGAAAATAGGGGTGATAACCTGAGACTTTCTTGCCAAAAACGGATTCTGGATTCATTCAGAACAGAAGGGTCATGGTTAGAACAAATGGCAGGATGACTGCCGGGGATTATATCCTTTGTGGATTTAAGAGAACCTCTCGGTCATTTAAAAGTCACATGTTTTAAAATATGTGGACTTGACCAGAATATTGATAAGTCTTTCGTAGACTGGACATCAATATTGGTAAAGTAGTAGTATTAGTGTTCATGAATGATAACACTGAAACGGTTGGAAACAACATGTGTGTGCTATCCGAAGTTGGAGGCGACGAGCCAAGATTCTCTGGATGAGAGAATTGGACTATATTCTAAGAATACGATTCGGTCAAATTCACGAGAATGAGTCATTGGCTATCCCACCTATCTTATTGAATAAGATGATTATGCATATACGTATGCAACATTCATCGAGAGTAGTCCTACCCTACCTCTCAGGAATGATTCTCTAAATCTTCGGATAAAGAGAAAATGGGATAGAGTCTCTCTTGGATAACGGCAAGTCAGGTTATAACAAGTCAATAGTAGTCAAATCTCGGAATCGAGCATTGAATAACGGTTTAGTACGTCCTCAAGTATCTTTGAAGAACGAGGAATAATGTGCTTGTATATTTGGGTGCAAACTTGAATGTGGTTGACTACACTGATTCTGACTTGTAGTCAGATTAAGGATGATCATTAAGTTGATCTCGGGCTCAATGTTTACTCATAGTGCTTAGAATTTCCTTTCTGATCTGGGAGTAATTCCAGGTCTAGTGAGCCGATATCACTTCATTGTGAAAACAGTGAAGAGATAGCTTACAAGGATCTTTTCAATCACTAGAGGTCAAAAGCATATTGAGAGAGAGTACCGCCTGATTAGATGGACCAGCGACGTTTCGATCCTAAAGATCGTAGCGAGCCGACAACCAAACTAATCAGTGTACCAAGTCGAGTGCTTGGAGGGTACGGCATTGAGGGATATATCTCATCTGCTTTTAGAGCAAGTGGGAGAGTGTTGTGAATAAGATGAGAATGGGTGTGCTCTAAAACAATTATTACTTGTCATTTCGTGCAAGTGGGAGATTGTTAGGTGTGGTGCCCGAAAGACAATTTGTGTAATTGTTTTTTATGACAGAATTTATCTCACCTTATTACTTGCTTTGTGCTTGTAAGTAATACACCGTCGCAAACCCTAAGTATATCGTATGTAACCGCTTAACTCGGTGTATGGCATGCACGTGAGGATTGAGTTAGTGGTGATATACTTAAACTGTTAGTCCGTGGTGAACTTAATCAGAGTTTAGGGTCTCTTGATTAAAACACCAATAATGCGCCCAGAACACCTTAGGGTGTGATAGTCTTATCCGGACTATCGGTAGAGGGTACCTACGTGGGGCATTTATATATGATGGCATTCATATAGGAGTGGACCGATTTAATCTGAATTTCTCGATATAATTCCGTAATCGAGAAATCTTATTAAATCATTAGATGATCATATATGGATCAACCTTAATCCTGAGGTGATCACAGGGTGCTGCTTGTCTCGGGGTAGTGTTTGATGTGTTAGTTACGGTTAACTTAAATATGTGTTCCAAGCCACTTCTCATTGGCACTATCTCCTGATGAGTGAGTAGTTCTGATTTTCACAGATATGGAATCCATTCCTTCCTACGGGAAGTAGAGAGACAGTCCTCTTGTTTGTTAGCCCTAAGAAAGTGATCGATCGGCCGAGTTCATATTAGACTAATTGATCACTAGTCAGATATGTGAACTAATTGATCATCATGGGGTTAATGGTAAATAAGGATAAGATATTCTGAGTCGGGTTCACGGAGACTTCCTACTCAGAATGGACAGTCTATGGAGGGTTAATCCGTATGTAGTGATTATATCAAAGGACACTTATTCACTCTATGGGTTGAGTATAAGTATACATCTATAATCGGTGGAGTTCAGTTTAGGGTTTATGGTGGCGTAATCCCGGAATTAAAATTAATGTACTTATTTTGTTCGATGAATAATTAATTATTGGAGCTACTGGTTATAGGTCCATGGTCCCCAATGTGGCTTCTATAATTCGGGCTGATATTCTTGTTATTTGGGTCTCAGTGATAATTAATTGGCTGGGCTAATTAATTGATTTGCATGGATATTATTTAGTTGGGCTAAATAATATAATACACATAAAAGACATTTTATGTGGGCTAAAAAACCCTAACATGTGGCGCCTATTTGTCTCCGTTTAGCACAAGAATTAATTTTCTTGTGTTATGGAAAATAAAAGATATTCTTGTTATATGATTGGTTGGATGACTTGTTATTTGATTTCCTATTGGTCAATACATGTCACAATTAGTCATTAAGGAAAATATCCTTTTATTTTGTTTAATTAATTATTTATTTAATTAATTAAAACTTGGAGACCAGGGATTTACTCTCCTATAAAAGGAGAGTTATTCCAAGTGTAGATGGCATTGAAAATTTCGACCACATCACCATAAAAAGAGAGAAAATTTGTTTTTTCTTGTCTAGGGTTTTAGAAGAAGAAAAACTCTAAGTTTTTTCTTGATGTTGCATATCAAGGAGGTGCATTTATCAAGAAGGGTGTCCACCAACCACCGTTTGGAGAACACATTGGAAGATCAAAGCTTCTCTTCCCACTATTGGTAATATAATCTTAACCCCCTTGTAGTAGTTAAATCCTTTATTTATGTATTATGATATATAAATCGTGATCCATCCGCTGCGCATAGATCTAATTCGTTTAGATCTGAGCTCCTACATCCTTCATAAACATCACATACTTCTCTAATACAAGTAGGCATGATTTCAATCATTAAAACACCATAAATTATACCCAAAACACAACCTTAACAACATAAGATCTTAATTAAACATTAGGAAGAGCCCCTTACCTTCTAGCTAGCCAAAAGCAAAGAAAAACATCCAGAAAGACTGCAGCACATCTAGGACTTCAACCCAAACCTAGTTTGCTCAACCAATTGAACAAGAAACAATTATGATCAAGAGCTTCTAAACAACAAGAACTACGAATCAACCAAATGAAACCATAAAAACTTGATCATCTCTTGATGAATCCAAAACTGAGGCAAAACTAACCTTAATCCAAACTTGATGATCTTGATGTCAAAAGGAAACCCTTCTTCCGCTGATTCTGAGCCTTCAAACGATTCTGAAATCCGACAAACGATGATCAAGATCCTTTGAAAACTCTTATGTTCGCTTTTTTGTCTTCTTTTCTTTTCTTTGATGCCAAAGTTTGAACTAGAACCTTGAACTTCTGACAACTCCTAAGAGTTATGGGGAGTTTATTTTGTAGACATTGGAATTTTTTTTGGGGTGAAAATGACATGTCCAGAAAATAGTGGATTTGGGGTTATGAACAGTGGATTTTTTTTATCACCCATTTTATATTTCCACTGTCCTGATTTCTATTTTTCCCCTCTTTTTTGTCCTTTTAAACCACTGCCCCAAAATTCAATATATGTGACGGTTCAGGTTTGGATATCACTCATCTTGGTTCCACTTTTAGTACTACGCCTTCTCGTACGTTTAAATTATCTATTGTTATTGTTGCTCATGCTCTTACCACTCATCTCTTATATGTCCACCGGTTTGCTACTGATAGTCCATTCTATTTGGAATTTCATGATTCTTATTATCTTACGAAAGACTATTCAGTCCACGTCCTTCATAAAGGCTTTGTCCAACATGGCTCATACCACTTCGCGTACTCCTTCAACCGGTTTCCAGGTGAAGCCCATGTCACCCCCTTTCAGTCATCACCAAAGTGGCATCATTTTCTCGGTCATTTCTTATATCATATTCTCTGCGAGGATCTTCGTCATATGTCTACTTCCATACCATATAAGTCCCTGGATATTTTATGTACACCATGTCAGTTAGCAAAGAGTCACCATCAAACTTTATATATTTCTGAATTTACTTCTTTTACTCCGTCAAAAATGATTTATATAAATGTTTGGGGCCCATGTGCTGAGTTATCTATCTATGGCTCTTGTTATTATGTTAGTTTTTTCGATGATTACACCGAAAGTTTATGGCTTTTGATGGCCAAATTATAGCAAACCAACTTTAACCGGCAGAGAACCGGGTCGGTTGTACTACAACGGCGAGCAAGGTCGTATCTCACGAGGAATCAATCAAGTATTACAATCACTTTTGTATCTAGTTCAGGCTCACAAATATTGGTGAAGGTATTTATAACTAGAAAAAAATAAAATACTAACTTTAAAAGTATGATAGAAGAAATAGCTAAATTATTGTCAAGAGCACTACTCTCAATACCCTTACCGAATCACTAAGGATGAGCCTTAACCTACCGACCAACCAATAGCTTCTAATGAATGTGTTGTGGGTGCAATCTCCTAAACTGGTCCCTAGGCACTAATACCACAACCTAGTTACCCTATATCCGGTTCAACGGTCCCCTCTAAGCGATTTAATTGACCTAATATGTTTAAAAACTATGAGACGCTCCGCATCCACCGAATTCACGGTTTAGCTAGAAAAAACTTACCAAGGAACATGCTGCAAATAATTCGACTAGTTCGTGCATGGCTATCCTAAAACCCTATTTCGCATACTCCCTCGCAAAATATATTTATAAAGGTTATGTGTGTGATCAATTAATGGTTAGCTAATCCACTAATAGCATTAGGTTCAAGTTTTAGGACACAAAACATTCAAAAGATTCAACTTCTAAGTCCTACTCATCCCTAGATCATCGTTTAGGCATCAATTTCGTAGTTCCATCACATAATTTAGCTATAAAAATTTAGCTACTCATAATAAAATCAAGAACGCAAGAAACCATAAATACAATGGTTAACAACATGATAAAAAAAAATTAAAAAAAAAAACTGAACAAAATTTCCACAAAAAAATTGAAGCAATCCACCACTCAAATCGTCAATTCATTGTGTTGTAATAGCGAAATAAAATAAATGAAACTGTTGTTGTATGAAAATTTGCAGAAGAGAAAAGCAAAATAAATCTGTTCTAATTCAGGAGAAAAGGTAGCTGCTGTGAAAAAATAAATTGTGGTATAAAAACTGTGTTGAAATTTGAACTAGGAGACATTTTATAGGTCAAAACCGACCTAGATGTTATTTTTCCGGAAATTCTCCCAAAAACAAATAAAAGGCCATGCGTGATGCGTCCTCATCTTTTCTGCTTTTTGTCCCGTCCTTTTCCTGCTTCGTTCAATGCGGTGGGCCCCATACACAAATAATATTTCTATTTTAATTTTTTTTGGTTTGATTTTGATACAAACTATGTGCTTTCGAACGGAAAGGTATAGAGAGCTCCTTTTCCGATCAACATCAATGTCAGGATCCCGATAAAGTTGAATAATAATAGTTTTTCTGAACGTTTGAATTTGAGGCTCGTGCCATTTCTCATACGAACTCCGTTTTGGACGATTTTTGTATCATTGTGATCCTTGTCATGCCCTCTATCACGCCGCACCTATAAAAAAACAAAAAACAAAAAAGAAAACCCCAGCGTGACAAATGCCAATAAAACGCATACAATTCATCAAAAAATATGGAGATTTAGGACGTAAACACCATATCGTCTCGTGATTCAACTCGTGGTGAAATGTGCCTATAAAAACCACTTAACTACCCCAAAATTACATCGAATAGGCTACAAATATGGGGTAAAATACACACGCTATAGCAAAGTTGACTCTCATCAGCTTTGTCCTTAGAAAATCAAATATGATATGGAGCATGTTTTGTTAATTTTCAATCTCTGTTGAACGACAATTTAATACCATGATTATACCTTTCCAATGTGACTGAGGTGGGGAATACCATAGTTTAACTCACTATTTATCCTCTAGTGGGATTCAACATTGCATTGTCTGTAGGGATCCCTACACACAATAACAAATGAGTGCCATCGAGCGTTCTCAAAGGAAAATAGTTGAAGTTGGTCTTGCCTTCGTTTCTCATTCTAATATCCTTGCAATATAAGGAGGATGTCTTTCTTACCACCGCATATAGCATAAATCGCCTCCTTAAGCGTGTCTTGAATTACAAATCCCTATTTGAAATAGTCCATGGTCGTCCTCCCGATCATTCATTCATTTGTGTCATTAGTTGTGCATGCTGGCCTCAGCTCCGTCCTTAAAACAAGTACAATATAAACTTCTGTTTCAAGACGTGTATCTTTCTTGGTTACAGTCTTTCTCACCATGGTTGTGAATGCCTTGATTTATCCACTAGCCGGCATCATATCTTTATTCATGTAGTGTTTGATGAATTTTATGCCCGTATACAACTTTCTCCATGCCTTTCACACCTTCCAATATTATTGTTCCTTCTCTCAATACTCTTACTACTTGACATCCTCAGCCAATACCCACACTCACCATCTCCCAGTCATAGTCCCATATTAGTGATTCTCCACTCTCTTCCCCATAATCTCCAGATCCCACTCCTTTGTCATCCTCCTCCGATTTGTCTGATTAGTCTTCATCTATTCCCCCGCATCGCATGGTTACTCATTCCAACCCAATACACTCAAACCAATACACATGCATGACTTCTTCCTCTAACATGTTCCAAAGGCTCTCTTGGCCTCTACTACCACCTCTTAACCTACTTTCTATACTGAAGCTTTCAAACACCAATTTTGGCGTGATGCTATGAGACAATAGACCAATGCTCTACTGCGTAATGACGCATGGGAACTTGTTCCTTTCCATTCCGTTGTGAATGTTGTAGGTAACTAATGGGTCTTCAGGGTTAGACATCATACATATGGATAGATTGAGCACTACAAAGCTTGTCTGGTCGCCAAGAGTTACCATCTGGCTAAAGGGATTGACTTTTATGAGACATTCGGTCCGATGGTCAAACCCATCACCGTGCGTGCTCGCTTCTCTTGCCACCTCCAAGCGTGGCCTATTAGACATGTGGACATCCAAAATGCCTTTTTGCCCGGCCACCACTTATAAGAAACAGTATATATGCAGCAACCTCAAGGTTTTATTCATCCACATTGGCTTCATCACGTGTCCAACCTCAAGAGAAGTCTCTATGGTTTACGTCAAATCCACGTTCCTGGTTTTCACGTTCTATTAAATCCTTGCTCAAATTGGATTTAGCGTCTCTAAGGCAGACACCTATCTTTATATTTTCTCTCGCAGCACTGATCATATTTACATTCTCATTTATGTTGATGATGTTATTATTGCAGGCACCTCAGCTCCTAAAATACAATAGGTTGTTGAATATCTTGGCTTGCACTTTTTTGTCAAGGACCTTGGCATTCCTTTGTATTTCCTTGGCATTGAGGCTCTTTCTACTTCTAATGGTCTATATCTCAGCCAAATCAAGTATATTCTCCAGCTATTATGAAAATCAGGTATAGACAATTCCAAGCCCTGTCAAATGCTCATCGAAGCTAGTAGCCGTCTTCAGCAATCGGGTAGTTCACCTTTCCTTTATGTCTTTCTCTATTGCACTATTGTTGGTGGCATTGAATATCTCCAATTCACTTGGCCTATTATTGCTTTCGTTGTCCACAAAGTTAGCAAGTTTATGCATTCACCTACTAAAGATCATTGGCAGGCGGTCACGTGCATACTGTGGTATCTCAAACACAACATCTCCGAAGTCTTATTCATATCCCATTCTTCCTATATTACTTTACAGGCTTATTCCAATGTTGATTGGGATACTGACCCTGATAATCGTCACTTTGTTGGAGCTTATTGTGTTTTCCTTGGCACCAACTTAATTAGTTGACGCACAAAACTGTTAGGTGTAGTGCCCAAAAGACAATTTGTGTAATTGTTTTTTATAACAGAATTTATCTCACCTTATTACTTGCTTTGTGCTTGTAAGTAATACACTGCTGCAAACCCTAAGTATATTAGTATGTAATCGCTTAACTCGGTGTATGGCATGCACGTGAGGATTGAGTTAGTGGTGATATACTTAAATCGTTAGTCCGTGGTGAACTTAATCATAGTTTAGGGTCTCTTGATTAAAACACCAATAATGCGCCCGAACACCTTAGGGTGTGATAGTCTTATCCGGACTGTCGGTGAGGGTACCTACGTGGGGCATTTATATATGATGGCATTCATATAGGACGGACCGATTTAATCGAATTTCTCGGTATAATTCCGTAATCGAGGAATCTTATTAAATCATTAGATGATCATATATGGATCAACCTTAATCCCGAGGTGATCACGGAGTTCTTTGCTTGTCTCGGGGTAGTGTTTGATGTGTTAGTTACGGTTCACTTAAATATGTGTTCCAAGTCACTTCTCATTGGCACTATCTCATGATGAGTGAGTAGTTCTGATTTTCGCAGACATGAAATCCATTCCTTCCTGGGGGAAGTAGAGAGACAGTCCTTCATGTGGTAGCAGAGCCAGATTCCACGATTTATGTAGTTATAATCATAAATAAACGATTTATAGGAGTGGAATTGCATGTAGATAAATTTTAACTTTTTATATGCATAGATAATGATTGGTTGTTATGGTCGAAGAGATGGATTGAGGTTGACACTGTTTACCCGTTAGATCTATTGTAAACTCATATAAACGAAGAAAATTCATTCATATGACTATAAGAAATTACGTAATTTATTTGTTGTTGCAATTTAATATCCTAGAAGTAGATCTGTTTAGTTGCTGTTTAGTTTTTCCGTTTTTCCCGTTGATTCAGCCGTTGCAACGACGATCCCTCCGGTTAGAATCAAGATTAAAAGTTGAAGAACAAGACATCAAAATTTGGGGTCGATCGGAGTCCGTCTCAATATCCGTTAGTTGCAATAAAGTGGATGCTATAACAGAAAAACGCAAGATTCACAGAAACCCTAGCTGTGACTTCCTCGAATTTATGGAAGAGTTTGGACCGTTGAAACGCAAATCAGACCGGTCAGATTAATAAAAGTGAAATTTTAGACGTGTCATAAAAATTTCAGGTCGATCGGGTTTCATCTCGATTCCCGATCGGCCTCGGGAAGTCACTGATGCGCTGCTGTAAGAGACAGATTCAGCATCAAGTTGGGCGGCTCACTGGAGAAAATTGACAAGTCAAAACTTCGATCCAACCGTCCATATTCAATCCCGAGGAGTGAAGAACAGATATGGAAAGTTTCGTCACGATCCAAGTTTTTTTGGTTTCCCGATCATCGAAGAATTTGAACAGCTGCAGATTATGTTCGAAAGTAGTAAACCCTAGTTAGGGTTTGGTTAATTTATTTTCTAATAGGTTAGATGCGGGGGTGCCAACGGTCCATCTCGGTGTTTATTTTCCGCACTAGAATACATGTTTAGATTGTATTTGTAGAACTGGAAAATTTCCATGACAAGCATCATATCATGAATTCCACTCCATATGCATACATGTAGAAATTAATTCGAGGAATTAGTTAGACATGTATACAACACACGCAATTAGTTTTAATTAATTGTTTGATATTAATTAGAAAATAATTAGGGTAAAAAACCGAGGATCAAGGTTTTTGTCAATCGTCGAGGTTGAGTGATGGATTCTCGGTGAATCCCACTCTGCGAAAGCATAGGGAGTAAAATCCCGAAACCTCGCGGTTAAGGTGTTGGATTCTCGGTGAATTCCACCTTACCTAGACGAGATTACGTTTTTTGCTCCGTAGTGTCTACGTGAAAGTTTGATGTTTAAGGATTGGATAATCACTGGCAAGCTTGGTTCGAAAATAGTTTAACCATGGTTGGGTGGTCAACAGTAGCTACGGCTCGATCGACTTCACCCTCCACGTGTGGCGTTTGCACGGGGGTCCGGCAAGGCTGAGCCATCCGACGAGCCACTACGGCTCAACGGAGCTCCCCTAGTCTTGACCCATCCGACGGCCACATATGTTCCAACGAATAGGTCGGGTGGGCTAGCCCACATAACCGTACCATTCGGGCCTATGATTTATTGTTCCTTAATGTAACATCAAGTCCAAAAACATGATCAGTAAACCCACCACTTTTTCAAAATATTGAGTGGGAGCGGGAGAGGCGACAGCCGACCCCACGGCCTCTACTGTTGACTCAAGCACCGTGAGAGAATGGTGACGCCTCGTGCCGGCTTTGATTTCGGCCCCCTAAGGAAGACCTTCACCGCTTTCAAAATTCAAGGCTTGGTCTCCTAAAGGATAGGATTTTGGGTACTCGCCGGGTCACTTACTGACCCTAAGGCGGCACACTCGGGGTCTACCTAAAAATCTGAAACAGTAGGTCACACTCATAAAGGGTATTTTGGTAATACCTTGGATGAAAAAGGAAAGGTGATTGACGATCACACAAATGAGATGTTCGATTCTCAATTTGATTTTCAATATTAATCGAAATCTCTTTGACCTACCCTAAGGCGGCACTGAGGCAAGAGATTAAGTCCTTGGAACGGTAGGATAGACTATAAGTACTTAGTTTATAGTTCCTAAAATTTATTAGTAGTGTATGATTTAGATTTATTTTTCTGTCAATTTTATTCACAACTATTTATATATCTCTCTAGGGTACTAGAGTGCTAGTGTATGTATTAAATTGACTAGTAACGACTTCGTTAAAAAGTGGTAAGTAACTAGAACGTTGTTCTCATTAATCTTACATGCGATTAATCTTTCGGAAAAGATATTTATCTTGAGCCTTCAAGACTTATGTGACGTAAATAAGTATGTCACTGCTGTCACTCATGTTGAACGAGAGACAACCATAGTTAGTTTGAAAGATGATTGGGACGGTAAAATTCTTTTAGTGAATTTTTAATAATGTAGTGACTACACGAGAAATTTTCTAACAGAAAAATTGGAGAATCATAAATTAAAGTGTCGCTAGTTAGACGGTATTTGGAACCGATAAACTAGTGGGAGCTTTTATCTTATGTTTTTCTGATTTATTAGAAAATTAGTCCCACTGGGTAACGAATTCATTAGACATCCCACAATTCACGAGTAGTGTCTACCCAAACGAACTGCTAGTTCAAGACTATTTCCTTTTAAGGAAAGTCAAGAATGGGAAAGAATGTCTACAAGTGTTAATCGTCTAAACTAAGTTTGAGGCTAAACCGAAGTATTAATTAAAGAAAGTATATAGGATAAGGAAAGTGATTTCGGATCACTAACCAATGAATCCTTAGCGACTTTCTTAACCGAGTAACTCGACTCGGGAGCTAAGTTATTTGGAAGAACAAGGAAGCTTTGCATTAACAATTAATAGAGTAACAACGGGCAGTAATTTTAGCTAAAATAGTGGGAGTGGTATAAGGAAATGAATTTCGGATTCTATCCTTGAATATCACAGAAAAATTTATTTTTTCTGTTTACAGATTCGTTGAAACAAATGGATTCACTTTCATCTCGATACTACTATTGCCAAATAGAAAGTGAATATGACATTTGTACGAATCCGAGACTCGGACTTTTGTTTGATAAAGTCAGAACCACTAAGAAATGCTGAAAATGTATATATAACACGTCTTAAACTATATAGGCAAACGGTTTCCGTATTAAGATAAACGATTCTTCAAAATCTATTAATTAGTGCATATGTCCTAGAGATAAGACCTAATGACTGTCAAAGGGTGATTCCTATCTCCCAGTCTTGGAACACTGTCTTAAAGGAATAATGACTAAGCTTCCTTTCAATTGGGAAAGGGTAATAGATCTGAAGAAATAGCGTAGCTTGTTCATATTGACCTTCGGGGTCTAGTGAGAGATACAAGCTAATGGGAGTTTTTTGAGTGGTGACATTTTGTCTGATAACTACTCGAAACACGATTTAGTTTATCTAAAGAATACGAGGAGGAGTCTCTGATTTTAGCAGAGAATAGAGTATTCCATGCTCAGAAATTGGCTATCACATAGGCTTGGGACTGATGCTCGTCCTGCCTCCTAGTGGAATGTTTTTACTAAGGAAGAAACCATAACTTGCCCTATATATAGTTATTGATGTACTACAATACACTCGCTAAACTCGATTAATATATTGTTGCAAAATAACGGTTAACATTATTATGTAAACCGAGAGGTCTACCTAGAAGATGCTAGTGAATTTATGGATAAGGAGTTAATTTGGCATTTAGCACTTAATGCTTGAAGGTAGGAATTTGGAGATTTTGCGCATACGTTCGGATTGTGAATGTTTGTAAAATATCTTAATGTGACGAGTGAAGGTTGGTTATAAGATTCTTGAGATCGAAAGTGACGGTTGAAGCTGTCACAAGGCTTCGATAGAATCTATAAGAAGCGACCTTAAACCTTGGAGTACGGTTACCCAGAGGTAGTTACTATCTGATTTAATCAGACCACGTCCAACATCAGTTGTTGGTGATTACATTGATAAATACTACTAGATCAGAATGTCAATCCACCCAAAACGCAGTGGGAGTATGGTTTAACCATTGACCCATTGTGGTTTTGTGGACTTTACAGTCTGTTGGGGTGATTGATAACCTATGGCTCTTGGTGGGCTGTATAGGATTCTGATCATAGAGGTTGGTTTGAAAGCCTCAACCCTGTGAATGGAGTTTTTTGGTACTCCAGTTCTATTCAGCCTCTTGTAGAACCACTTGAGTGTCTCAGGCCCAGTGGGAGCAATTGGATCTACACTGAAAAGAGTCGAATGAATAGGAAAGTTTAAACTTTCAGCGCAAAGCCGAGTGGTATAGGGGTGATTCCCTGACAAGTAGAGAGTTAACTAGACCTTAAACTCTCTCACCACTCAGTCTTGCTAGATTTCGTTAGAAACCAGAAAATAAGGGTGATTCCCTGAGACTTTCTTGCCGAAAAACGGAGTATGGATTCATTTGGAACAGAAGGGTCTTGGTTAGAACAAATGGCAGGATGACTGCCGGGGCTTATATCCTTTATGGATTTAAGAGAACCTCTCGGTCATTTAAAGTCACATGTTTTAAAATATGTGGACTTGACCAGAATATTGATAAGTCTTTCGTAGAATGGATATCAATATTGGTAAAGTAGTACTATTAGTGTTCATGAATGATAACACTGAAACGGTTGGAAACAACATGGGTGTGCTATCTGAAGTCGGAAACTGACACGCCAAGATTCTCTGGATGAGAGAATTGGGCTATATTCTAAAATTTTGATTCGGTCAAATTCCCAAGAATGAGTCATTGGCTATCCCATCCGTCTTATTAGTTAAGATGATCTTGCATATATGGATGCAACATTCAACGAGAGTAGTCCTACCCTACCTCTTAGGAATGATTCTCTAAATCTTCGGATAAAGAGAAAATGGGATAGAGTCTCTCTTGGATAATGACAAGTCAGGTTATCACAAGTCAATAGTAGTCGAATCTCGGATTCGAGCATGGAATAGCGGTTTTAGTACGTCCTCAAGTATCTTTGAAGAACGAGGAATAATGTGCTTGTATATTCGGGTGCAAACTTGAATATGGTTGACTACACTGATTCTGACTTATAGTCAGATTAAGGATGATCGTTGGGACGATCTTGGGCTCATTGTGATAGAGCTATAGTCTGGAGAAATCCAGCACCGCCAATTCGACTTTAATTAATCGGATACGTAGCAGCTTTTGGGGCAGCTGAAGTGGCGATATAGCTTAGGAATTTCCTTCCTGATCTGGGAGTAATTCCAGGTCTAGTGAGCCGATATCACTTCATTGTGAAAACAGTGAAGAGATAGCTTAGAAGGATCTTCTCAGTCACTAGAGGTCAAAAGCATAGAGAGTACCGCCTGATTAGATGGACTGGCAATGTTTTGATCCTAAAGATCGTCTCGAGCCGATAACCTAACTGTTCAGTGTACCAAGTCGAATGCTTGGAGGGTACGGCATTGAGAGATATGTCTCATCTGCTTTTAGAGCAAGTGGGAGAGTGTTGTGAATAAGATGAGAAAGGGTGTGCTCTAAAAACAATCGTTGCTTGTCATTTCGTGCAAGTGGGAGATTGTTAGGTGTAGTGCCCGAAAGACAATTTGTGTAATTGTTTTTTATAACAGAATTTATCTCACCTTATTACTTGCTTTGTGCTGTAAGTAATACACACGTCGCAAACCCTAAGTATATCGTATGTAACCGCTTAACTCGGTGTATGGCATGCACGTGAGGATTGAGTTAGTGGTGATATACTTAAGCTGTTAGTCCGTGGTGAATTTAATCGAGTTTAGGGTCTCTTGATTAAAACACCAATAATGCGCCGTAACACCTTAGGGTGTGATATTCTTATCCGGTTTGTCGGTAGAGGGTACCTACGTGGGGCATTTATATATGATGGCATTCATATAGATTTGGACCGATTTAATCTGAATTTCTCGGTATAATTTCGTAATCGAGGAATCTTATTAAATCATTATATGATCATATATGGATCAACCTTAATCCTGAGGTGATCACAGGGTGCTGCTTGTCTCGGGGTAGTGTTTGATGTGTTAGTTACGGTTCACTTAAATATGTGTTCCAAGTCACTTCTCATTGGCACTATCTCCTGATGAGTGAGTAGTTTTGATTTTCACAGACATGGAATCCATTCCTTCCTGTGGGAAGTAGGGAGACAGTCCCCTTATTTGTTAGCCCTAAGAAAGCGATCGATCGGCCGAGTTCATATTTAGACAAATTAGCTACTAGTCAGATATGTGAACTAATTGATCACTGGGGGGTTAATGGTAAATAAGGATAAGATATTCTGAGTCGGGTTCACGGAGACTTCCCACTTAGAATGGACAGTCTATGGAGGGTTAGTCCGTATGTAATGATTATATCATGGACGCTTATTTACTCATAGGGTTGAGTGTAAGTATATGTCTATAATTGGTAGAGTTCAGTTTCGGGTTTATGGTGGCGTAATCCCAGAATTAATAATTTAGTGTATTTATTATGTTCGATGAATAATATATTTAATTATTGGAACTACTGGTTATATGTCCATGGTCCCCAATGTGGCTTCTATAATTCGGATTTATATTCTTGTTTATTTGGGCCTCAGAAATAATTAATTGGTTGGGCCAATTAATTGATATGCATGATTATTATTTAGTTGGGCTAATTATTATAATACACATAAAAGACATTTTATGTGGGATTCTAACCCTAGATGTGGCGCCATTTATGTTCTTTTTAGCACAAAAATTAATTTTCTTGTGTTACGGAAAAATAAAAGATATTCTTGTTATGTGATTGGTTGGATGACATGTTATTTGGTTTCCTATTGGTCAATGACATGTCACAATTATTCATTAAGGAAAATATCTTTTTATTTTATTTAATTAATTATTTATTTAATTAATTAAAACTTGGAGATCAATGATTTACTCTCCTATAAAAGGAGAGTTATTCCGAGTGTAAAACACACTTGTATTTTCGCCCCACACACCAAAAGGAGAGAAAAAATTAGTTTTCTTGTCTTGGGTTTTTGAAGAAGAAAAACTACAAGTTTTTCTTGGTGTTGCATATCAAGGAGGTTCTCATATCAAGAAGGGTGTCCACCAACCACCGTTTGGAGAACACATTGGAAGATCAAGGCTTCTCATCCTAAGATCTTGGCTTCTCTTCTTTCTATTGGTATGATTTTCTTAACCCCCTTGTAGTTGTTAAATCCTTTATTTATGTATTGTAATATATAAATCGTGATCCATCCGCTGCGCATAGATCTAATTCGTTTAGATCTGAGCTCCTACATCCTTCAAAAACAACAACAAACCGTTTCCAAAAGCAGTACTAAAGCATAGTACAAGTTCCACTCTAGCACAGCTGTTGAACTTCAATGGATATGTAGCTTACTCAAAGAAATGTATGTTTCTCTTTCGTCTCTCCGTGGCCACTATGGTGTGTTAATATTTGTTCTACTTACCTTGCAGCCAACCCAGTTTTTCATTATCGGGTCTTACATATTGAGATCGATTTCTATCATGTTCGGGAACTCGTTGCTGCCAAGAAGCTCGAAATCTCCTTCATTAGCTCCAAAGATCAACTAGCAGACCTGCTTACCAAACCTCTTGGCATTCCACGTTTTGCTCTTCTCATGTCCAATCTCCATGAATATGAATTCCATTCTCATTGGATTGAAGGATCGTGTTGAAGACAATACTATGGAATTAGAATAATCTAGACTATTATGGAAATAGGACAATAAATGTCAAGGTTAATTGTCTCCTTTTGTCCTCCGTTATATATGTATCTCTAAATATCATAGTATACTAAGCTCAAAAAAAAACAAAAAAAATATATATATATATATATATCATAGTATATCACCTTAATAGTCAATGAAAAACGTTATTTCTTTTTAATTTTAATCATGATAATTAAGCCGACTACCGCCACTATAGCTAGTTATAGGTAATGAGGAAACTAATACATCGTTACTTTTATAGACATGTTCCCTCTACACTGATCCGTCCCTTGTATGTTTATACACAATATAATGTCGTTTTGTGTTTCTGTAATAAAAAATAAACCATAAAACAATATTTTTTTTTTGTGTTCATACATGCACAGGACGGATAGTGTACGGGAGGGATCCGATATCTACTTTTATAAGGCTTTTCTTAATAATACGTCAATGACCTTTACAAAATTGTAGTAGTGTTCAAAAAGTAAACCACCCGTAATTCATTAGATGAAGTTCATACAATTCTGTAACCATGGAAAGAAGTTGCATCTTCTTCAAAACATACTAAAAGAAGGTAACGACCGACAATAGCATAAAAAAGATTCAAATATACCCAAAAAATACATTCAACCAGCAATATTTGACACCTAACATTCATCTTGTGGCGGCGATGGCAGTGGTGGCGGTGGTTTGGTAGTAGTTGTTAGGAAAAGCAAACCGAGCGACGACGGTAACAAACAGAATGAAAAAAATACAAAACACGAAATATAATAATATAGAAGAGGATTACAAAAGATACCGAAAGATATTTTTGGGAAAAATGTTTCCTGCTGTGTCATTGATTTGTATGGTAAATATATACAAGAATACAATTGTACACATGCCTAGAATCAATACTATCTATGGTAAGGATCTATAGCAATGAATAGGGTAATAACTACGCAATATATACAAAATATTACACAATAAAGGAAAATATTCTATGTAATATTTTAACACCCCCTTAGTTGAAGCGGGAGATTGCTGGACGTTGAGACTATCCCTAAAGTCATCAAATAATTGTGAAGGTAGCCCCTTTGTGAAGATATCGGCGATTTGGTAACGCGAAGGGATATGCCGAACGCGTACATCACCACGGGCGACTCTTTCGCGAACAAAATGGATATCCATTTCGATGTGTTTAGTTCGCTGATGTTGAACGGGATTATCGGAAGGGTAGACGGCACTGACATTGTCGCAATAGACTAACGTGGCTTTTGTAACGGGACAATGCAGCTCTAGGAGTAGGTTGCGAAGCCAGCAAGATTCAGAAACAACATTGGCGACTCCTCGATATTCAGATTCAGCACTCGAGCGGGATAGTGCAGCTTGGCGTTTGGCGGACCATGAAATTAAGTTATCTCCAAGATAGACACAATAGCCGGACGTCGAACGACGAGTGTCAGGACAACCAACCCAGTTGGCGTCTATATATGCAATAAGTTTGCTCATTGCTGATGGGTATAGATGAAGGCCGTACTCAAGAGTGCCCTTAATATACGGAATGATGCGTTTCAAGGCCGACATATGCTGTGTTTTCGGATCAAGCATAAATAAGCACACTTGTTAGACAAAGATAAGATATATCCGGTCGAGTAAATGTTAAGTATTGAAATGCACCGGCAAGACCGCAATATTCAAAGCGGGATCATGATACGGGTTACCAAACGAGATGCTCAATTTTGCCTTGGAATCAACCGGAGTAGGAGAGGGTTTACAAGAATTCATTTTAGCACGCTCAATAAATTCTTCGGCATATTTCTTTTGAGAGAGAAATAGTCCCCCGGAAGTACGTGTGACGGAGATGCCCAAAAAATAACTCAGGGGATCCAAATCTTTCATGGCGAACTGGGAACCCAATTTAGATAAAATAGATTGCCGGAGAGCATATGAGGACGTAGCAAGGATGATATCGTCAACATAAATCAAAAGCTATGTCGCTGCCATGACGATAAATAAACAGAGAATGATCCGAGACACTATGAGAGAAACCCAAATTATCCACATAGTCTGCAAAACGTTGGTACCATGCTTGGGGAGCCTGTTTTAAGCCATAAAGGGACTTCTTGAGTAAACAAACATAATCCGGATGATCGGGATCCCGAAATCAAGGGGGTTGGTGCATATAAACCGTTTCGTCGAGATTCCCATGAAGAAATGCATTTTTAACATCTAACTGATGGAGACACCTAGATTTAGATCGGGCAATGCCGAGCACTGTACGAATGGTGGCCTGTTTAACAACTGGGCTAAAAGTGTCTCCACAATCAATACTAGGTTGTTGGCCAGCTCCATCTCTAACAAGTCGAGCTTTGTGTCATTCAAACAAGTCGTTCGAGTTCTTTTTGTGCCTGAAAATCCACAAACTACGAATAATATTTGCATTAGTCGGACGAGGGACTAATTCCCACGTCTTATTTTCAATTAGAGCATCGTATTCGTCTTACATGGCCATTTTTGAATTGTGGTAGTGTAGGGCATGACGGGGATTGGTGGGTAATGGAAATATGGATGTTCAAGTAGTGGTGTGAAGGTTGAGGATTCAGCGAGGCTTGAAAATGCGATGTTGGGCTCGGTTAGACAAGCGGGGAGAGGGAGGGGGTGAGGGTGGGTAGGGGCAGTGGGAGGAGAAGGGGATGTGTGGTTGGATGAGTAGGGTAAGGGGGAAGGGGTGGGGGACCATGGATGAGGAGAAGCAGAATTGGGATTTTGTGAGGGGGAATTTGGAGATGGCTGGTGGGCTTGGTGGGCCAGTGGGGTTGAGGGAAGTGGAGTGGAAGAAGATGGGCTAGGAGGAAAAATATGGGCCGGATGTTGGGCATGGGCCGAGTCATGGAAGGGGAGGTGGGCCGATTGCTGGGAAGGCCTTTTAGTGATTGATGGGGATTTAGAGAATGGAAAAGTGTGTTGTCAAAAATGACGTGATGAGAGATAAGAATTTTCCGACTTGATATGTCATAACATTTGTATCCTCGATGATTTTATGGGTATCAAAGGAAAACACATGGAGTCGAGCGGGCTTGTAATTTATTAATAGTCGTGGAGGGAGTTAAGGGGTAGCACAAACATCCGAAGGTGCGGAGGTGGGAATAAGATGGATCTTTTAGATAGAGAATTTTCATGGGTGTTTGAAAATTGATGGTTTTAGACGGAAGGAAGCTTGGAAGGTAGGTAGACAGTCGTAAGGCATGATGCCAAAATGAGGGATGTAAGGAAGTGTGAGTGAGGAGGGTACGGATTATATTGTTAATAGTACGAATTTTTCTTTCGGCTTTCCCATTTTGCGAAGAGGTGTGAGGGCAAGAGAAGCGAAAACGCATTCCATTATGATTGCAAAAGGAAAGGTGTGTTGTCGTATTCACGTCCGTTATCTCACTGAAAACATTTTATATCACGTTCAATATGTGTCTTAATGTAAGTTCGAAAAGATAAGAAAGCAGAAAAAACATCAAATTTTTTGGACAAGTGGATAGGTCCATAAAAAATTTGTAAAATCATCGAGAAACAAGACATAATAATGATGGCCACCGGAACTTAAGGTGGGGGAGGACCAAAGGTCGATGTGCACAATGTCAAAAGGCATAGTAGTGGTCGATAAAGATTTGTAAAAAGGCAATTTATTTTGTTTACCCAATGGGCACGAATAGCAAAAAAAATCATCACGAAGTTTATTAGAAGAAATAAAATTATTGTGGCAAAGAGAATGTAGGACGGGGACACCCGGATGTCCTAAACGATTATGCCATATATCAGAAGAGACAGCTGCAAAGGCGGAAGGTGGTGACTGGTCATTGGTGATACCGGTGGTGAAGGGATATAATTCTCCGTTGCTGTTACATCTCACTAAATTCCTCCCCGTCTGAAAATCATTTACAGAAAATCCGAAAGGATCAAATTCAACAGTAACATTATTATCACGAGTAAATTTACGAACTGAAACGAGTTTTTAATCAATTTAGGTGCGTGTATGACATTTTTCAAGGCAAAGGGGGATGAGAATTAGGCAAAACAGCATTTCCACAACCAACAATTGGTATATTGTGACCATTACCGGCAATAATACTACGATTTAAACTCGAATAGAAATAAGGCATAAGAATAGTACCGTTACCAGTCATGTGAGAGGTGGCTCCGGTGTCCATATACCACTGATCGTCCGGTGGAGTTAATGAGAGAGTTTGGATTGCTGCAGCTATATCAGTTGGAACGTAAGGGGGCTGTTCCGACTGTGAGGTGGCATCGGCAACATGAGCTTGTGGCTGTGGTCTTGGGCCGAGTATACCCGGGCCGGGGCCGAGCACGGGACATTGCCAAAATCCATATAAACTTCTTCATCTAGCTCACCATGTAGGAAAGCATTGTTGACATCCATCCGGTGTATGTGCCAACCTTTAGAAGCTGCAAGTGCCAACAGAGCCCTTATTGTGGTGACCTTTGCAACTGGTGGAAAGGTCTCTTGGTATTAATACCATAAGTCTGAGTGTAGCCTTTGGCTACTAACCTAGCCTTGTATCTCTCTATGGATCCATCTGTTAGGAAATCTACGTGGGAACGCAGCGGAATTCAAAATTTTGATTTCATTTTACCCAAGATCGACTTCGTTTAAGCAACAAGCATAAAAGAAGTAGACAAAAGAATACCTTGGTTGATCCAATTGGATCGACGCTTTGTCTACGGTTGTAGTTTCTGCACGAAGCCGCCCAAGCGTTCGGCCTCTACCGGTGATCCACACGAACACCTCGCCAGAATCCCATCATGGATTGCTACCAGAAAAACTCGGCTGCTAGACCGACCTTTTCTCACTCATAAATCTCTCTTTAGAAAGCTCTCTATTTTTCACAAGAACTATTAGTTCTTGGAATTGTGATGTACAAAAGAGCTAGCCAAGTCCTCCTATTTATAGGATGACCTGCGCCCCTATGTGATCCCAATCTGATTGGGAGAAGCTTCCTAGTAGATTGGGGAGAAAGAAAATATTTTCCTAATAAAAAAAGGAAAAAATATAATTGATTGATTTATCTCATTTAATTTAATATCCTATATTAAATATTTCCAAGATATTGTCAATATCTTATATTGACTATATTTATCTTATTACAATAAATCTATTTTTCCAAAATCAATTAATATCTAATATTAATATATGGTAATCTTATTAATTAAATTGCACAACTCAAATGTATCATATATACTTGCAAAATGGCGCCACCTTTAGCCAAAGATTTGGCATCCGGAATATTCTTTAATTAATATAATACTATGATTAATTAATTTGCAAAATCCATGTGTATCAATATACATAATAAATTTCGCCACACATACATTATGTGTATATTTAATTAATCAATATAATTAATATCTTGCATTATATTTATTTATAATAAATAAATACCATCATATTAATTTACCAATATAACCTTTATAGTACGAGATAAATTCTTTCCTTATTTGGTTCTCAACTATAACCACATTTTAATCCGGCTAGATGTTCATGTGTGTGTGACCCGATAGGCTTCCGAATATGTTGGCCGTAGGTACAAAGTGCAAATTACAAAAATGACCTTCATACCTAACGATCACGGGATAACGTCTAGCAACACACCGTGACCCCCAATCATCGGAAGAGTCAAATGCAATGACTACTACCTTTCATGTGAAACAGTTACCATGTAAATAGAATCCTATCGCTGTAATAATATCCATACG
Organism: Gentiana straminea; assembly: GCA_036785695.1. Lineage (NCBI taxonomy): Eukaryota > Viridiplantae > Streptophyta > Magnoliopsida > Gentianales > Gentianaceae > Gentiana > Gentiana straminea. The sequence goes on from JAVUPR010000114.1 coordinate 4,283,109, forward strand.
GTCGTACGTCGAGTGTCAAACATTAACGATCGTATCCTATAATCTGGATATCATGCTCTCTCGAAGTAACTCATTTACTTCCATTTTGCAAAGATTCATGAGAGTAAGACATTCCTTATAAGAAGGCCCTTTCGGATATTCACCCTATTGATAGGGTACGCGATTTCTAGACGACCAAACATGTATACTCCGCATGCTTCAGTATCACACCCAATCACTACCGCATCATCGCCCCATGGCTAGGGGAAACCTCAATAGTGTCAAAGCATGACAATCCACACCGTGATGCCATGAAGACTCCGGTCCTAAGGATAATTACACAACCGTCACATAGTGTGACACTTAACGACGTAAGTGGGTCAGTCTAACGTACGCATTCACTAATACACGTCCACGTACAGTCCAAGTGTTTCTACACTTCGATAGGCGAGATCTATCCCTGCCCTTAAAGACAGGAGACATCTAATACGAGCTAGCCTGTTCGTACTATCAATGCCATGTTTAATAGCACATCAGCCTAGAGACATTTAAGCATCAAACTTATTAAAGTGATTAGAGATCTCATCAACCATAATCTCCTATCATGGTTTCTCTATCACAGTTTAATACCAAGGACGTTATCATATAACAATTCACATTTGATTCTTTAAAAGAACAAATATATGACAACAAAAAAGCCATTTAATATATGTATAAACACAAAGAAATAGTAGAAATGATCCGACCCGGTCGGATCCGGTCCAACCCGATTGGATTTAGGACTCTATTTCAACACCATCAACATGGTACTTAACCTTGTACACCCATTTACATCCTATTGTAGATTTTCCAGGTGGCAGGGTTACAATTTCCCAAGTCTTTGTTGCTTGTAAGGCATCAAGTTCCTTTTGCATAGCCTCCCTCCAACATTCTTGTCTTATTGCCTGATTATAGGTCTTAGGTTCTTGAATATTGTTTACTGCACAGACAAACTTCTGATAGTTGTTAACCAGCTTATCATAAGTCATCACATTATTGATTGAATGTGGTGATTTCTTTGTAGGCACTACATACTCTTTAAGGTATGTAGGGGTATGTCTCTGTCTGCTGGACCTTCTGGTTTCATGTTGAACAACTTGTGTCGGAGGATCTTCAATCTGTGGAGAATCCTGAGTTGCATCATTTGTATTATGACGCTGGACCACCTAATCGGTAGTAATCTCATATGGCACAGGCAAGGGCACAGTGACCTGTTGAATATCTGTAGATTTGATATGTAAGGGAAATATTTTTTTCATAGAATTGTACATCCTTAGATATAAAAATGTCTCTAGTTTGTCTGTCAAGAAAAATATGACCTTTTGTGAACTTAGGCATTCCAAGATATATACACTATCTTGACCTAGGATCAAATTTTGTCCTATTGTGTGACTGTGTACAAGCATATACAAAAGAACCAAAAACTTTAAGTTCAGTGTAGTCAAATTGCTTATTATACAGCAGATAATAGGGTGTCTGAAGGTTGATCACTCGTGAAGGAGTTAGGTTAATCAAACGCATTGCATGTGAAACATAATAACCCCAATAGGTTAGAGGTAAGTTAGACTGAAATTTCAAAGCCCTTGCAACATTTAAAATGTGTTGATGTTTTCTTTCTACTATGCCATTTTTTTGTGGGGTATCTACACATTATGACTGGTGTATAATACCTATCTCTGCATAGTAGTCAGGCATATCAAACTCAGCACCATTGTCTGACCTCACTACTTTAACATGTTCGTTAAATTGAACTAAAGCATATTGAATGAAGGACTGGACTAATTGTCTAACTTCAGACTTTGCTTTTAACAAATATATCCAAGTAAATCTGGAGTAATCATCAACAACATTAAGAAAGCAAGCATGGCCATGTACAATTTTTTGTTTATAGGGGCCCCGTATATCAAAATGCACAAGATAAAAAACATCATTTACAGAGGATGTACTTAAAGAAAAAGAGTTTCTCTTTTGTTTTGCAAACTGAAAAATGTGACAAGGTTTCTGATGATGCATAAGAGGAATCAATATAAAGAAAATCAGAAAGCCTTTTATTTGACAGATGACCAAGTCTGTAATGCTAGACTTGTTCATCTGTAATACATGAGTGATCATCCAAAGAAACATAATTAACAACTGCAGGTTGGTTGACAGTATGATGTCCACTATGCAAAACATAAAGGCCTTTACACTTTCTAGCTGATCCAATCTGATTCCTAAGCCTCTTGTCCTGGATCAGACAAGAATCAAGACCAAATATAATAGTCAAATCAGGGTTAGCATTTAGTTTGGCCAAGAGATATTAAATTGAAATTGAACACTAGTAAACAAAGGACATCTGCAAGTATTAGTTGATCATTTATATGTACTGTGCCTATATGTGTGACTCTTACACTGGCACCATTTGGTAAACCAACATACATATTGTGAACAGGTCTTGAAGATTGCAAATTGTGAATGCTACTAACTATGTGGTCTATAGCACCACTATCTATGATCCAAGTCAAGGAACTAGAGGATTTAGACAGACCTGATGTGTCAGCAGTTGGAATAAAATTTGTGGTCAGTACAGTGGCTTGATTGGCTACATGCTTATAAGAATTTTCCTTTTGGACATCCAAAAGCCTCATTAGTTGTTGAAACTGATCTTTACTTATAACCCTCTGAATCCTGTGTATTGGACAAGGGGTTGCCAGGGTTCACAACCTGATCTTCTGAAACAAATTCTGCCATATTCACTTTGTTCTTAGGTTTGCAACCAGGTGGAAATCCATGTTTCTTGTAGCATTTGTCTATAGTGTGTCCAGTATAACCACAAAAGGTACACTAAACCTTCTTACCAGTTGAAGCACCATTACTCTTCTTGAAATTGGACACTCCACTGACTGATGCTTTACTTGAATTCTGCTGATAACTAGAGTTTTGTGTACTTACTGGCAAACCAGCACTTGGATTAGGATTAAAAGACTTGTTATATAAAGTTGTTGCCTCTGTAAATCTATTATCAGACTCCTTCTGATCTTCTAATTTCAAGGCCATGGCAAAAACTGTATCCAAATCTGGGACATGTACCATTAATTATGCTTGTGTCAATACTTGTGAAAACTCAGAATTGAGGCCTCTCAAGAATTTGACTACTTTTTCTGTCTCAGCATAACCATTAAACACGTTAATACCATCACAGTGGCACATAGGAACACAAGAACATAACGGATTGGGTTTCATGATAGCTATTCCATCCCACAGAGTCTTAAGCCTGGTAAAATAAGTTGTAACATCTGAATCTCCTTGTCTAAGAGCATGAACTTGTTCCAATAAGTCTCCCAAATGAAATACATCCAGCCTAGAAAATCTTGATTGTAAATCTAACCAAATTTACCTTGATGTCTCTCTATACATTACACCTTGGGCTATAGAGGGCATGACTGAATTTGGTATCCAGGTCTTTACAAAAGTATTGCATTGTAACCAAATTTGAAACTCCGGTGAATATATAGCAGGAGTATCGATTAGTTCCATCTATGAAACCAATCTTGTTCTTGGTTATTAAGGCCATTTTCATGGAATGACTCCATGGATGATAATTCTTGTTATTCAACAATGGCTGAACCAAGATCAAAGTTGGATTCTCATTAGGATGCAAATAGAGCGGATTACCTGGCAAAATGCCTTGATTTTGAACTAAAGAATCCATGGAAATCGAACCGGAACTAGTCAGTGAATCAGGAACAAGCAAACAGCAGAAACGTCCCTCTCAAGAATCAACAAACCAGAACCAAAAACTTCTGATAATCTTGACAAGATCACAACGTAGTCAATGAATCAGGAACAAGCAAACAGCAGAAACATCCCTCTCAAGAATCAACAAACTTGAACCAAAAACTTCTGATAATCTTGACAAGATCACAGCGGATGAACAAGAAATCACTCCGATACCACGAAGAATTTATGAAGAATTCAATAAACTTTTATTGATCATCGAAAATTACAATAGAACATCTTTTATCTGAAGAAAAAACTAAAGAAGAAGAGAAAAAGTACATTGCTGATTTTAGTAAAACTGAAAACTGAACTCTTAACTTAATTCTATGCCTAGTGAGGCTTATATAGAACCTCAGTATCTGGCCTCTTGGTGGTAACCGTCAATAACAACCTTTAACAACCTCCTAACTAACTTTTGAATAGTGTACACACTTGATGAGCTTGAACTTGATGATGTGTCTTAAACTCCAATTTAAGGTGGTTCACTGAAACTGAACAAGAAACACACACACATGCATATATCGAGTAAAAGACATGTTCATTCAAGTTTCATATCATATCATATCATATCACACACACACACACATATATATATATATATATATATATATATATATATATATATATATATATATATATATATATATATATATAAGACCTTCTTCAAGGATTCAGCATTGTGAACTTTATGATAGGCTTTATGATGTAGTAGATCGATCACCTTCTGTTGCATTTGCAAAGATGTTTTATTCATTTAAGCACTTTATCTTCAGTAACATCAATTCCAGCAGCTCTAAGATCTCCAAATATCTAGTACTCATTATCATCTCAACTGTCTTTAATTATCGGATGATGATACATCCACTATATTTTTATCCACGATATCTTGCACAACACTATCAATACTATCCACGACCCATATTAATAAATATTTCATCATTTCAATTAAGGGGATAAAACATGTAGTGGAAGTGACACTACACAAATGTATAATGCGGCACATATCATTTCTCTTAATTTATTAGTCTACAAATTAAATAAGACACTTAAAGCACAGATCAAATGCAAGAAATGTAAAAAAAATAAACAAGATTTCAGAATTATAAGACTCTTATATGTGTATAAAGTGAACATCACTCTTAAGGCATTACTCCTCTTATACACCATGCATGTGATGACATGAAACTCACTAAGAGATCGATTCATTCACATATGCATGCACGATGTTTTTATTAAAAAACAAATTCTAATCGGCCAATAAGTCTTTTCATGAGATACTCATATTCTTTACATTTGTTTTTTGAGGGAAATATTCTTTACATTTAATATATATAAAATATAAACCGGACTTATTCAATCTTTTATTTTTCATTGGTCAATTAATCTGACCAGTAGATTTTGGTTATGATACAATACCTATTCAAAGAACAGAAATCAAATACACGGGAAACGACCAGAAGAATAGAAAGACTAGCTAGTCTGAAAATTTGTACGATACAAAAAGTCCCGTTTACATGTGATTAGTGGCAGATCAAGAAATACTTTTCGGTGGGTTCCGTAAATTTTTTTAAGTAAAATATCTTTTTCACAGGGTCTAAAAAAAAGTTTATATAATTAAAATGTAGAGTTTTAATTTTTTTTAGCGGGGTTCGCGAACTCCATTTAGTTATACTTACCTCTGCCACTGCTTGTGATGCACGGAGACTTATGTATTATGACACACAGACGTATGAAATACTTATATACACGTCTGAAGGCGTATTTGTAATTTTCAAAAGTTTGATACGAGATTTATAAACGCATATTCATAACTCGGATATGTGAAATAAAGAAACATGTATATTATTTTTGTATTTACATATATGCCCTCCGTATCTAAATCCAATGTTTTCGAAAATCATACATATATCCCGTATCTCGTATGCATGTATCCGTACTCATGTATCTGTATCCGTGCAACCTATTTGTTAACTAATATGCTTTGTTTTCCCCTTAACAAAAAAGTCTTTGTTATTCATCATGTTCTATAAATACTCTGCCAACATGCGCTATGCTATTATACATGCTAATTAACTATAAGTTATATGTTCTAACTTTCTCCAAAATGAATGCATTGATTATCATCTTAACTTTACTTTTGCTTCACCAACTTGAATGCCCAGACAAGGGTTCCGTTTCTGGAGCAGGCCGGCCACTGGCAACCTTCTACATGGCAATATTACGTGTAGCGCCTCCGCCGCCACCTCCCCGGTGGGCTCCCTCTCCCATTACACGAGAGGAGTGGTTGGTTTTGCTACGTCCGCCATTACCAAAACGTTAATGATCATGGCCTGCATGTGAAGTTTTGGTGTGTTTATGATATTTCATGTTTCAAAGGTAAAGGCTGTTTTGATTAACTAAGAATAATTCTGTTTTTTATGTGTAGTGGGATCCCAAATTATATCGAATAAAACTTCTGTACAAGTTCAATTTATATATAAATTAATGTTGAAGACACTATATCTTAATCTCCCCCGTGTCATTTTATTTGTTCACGTTTATTTTTTGGTTTGTCTCAAAAAAAAGTATCCATTTTGTGCATTAATTACTAAATTTCTTTAATTACCCTTCCCTACTTATATTATATATAATAAAATATGTGTAGAATTGAATGATCCACCGACTTCTTAAATGGCATATGTGTAAAATATTATATCATTTAATGAGATTTAAAGCGTTAACTTCATTTTTCTAAACTGGACTAATAAAAAAGGACGGATGGAGTATTATGGAATTAGGACAATAACCATGTTGGCCTCTCATGAGTCCACCGGCACAACCTCCCTTATCTCGTATCTCTCATCCCAACATTCATAAAACATCCATATTACTAAACTTACCCGTCAAAACAATCATCTATCCAGACCCCAAGTACTTCCTTATCATCAAGACCAAGGCATTTATGGCTATGTTGATGACTCAATTCCACCACCACCACCCTACGCTACATAATGAATCTGCCAAACCTAGCTAAATCTGGCATACAATGTCTGGTAATTAAGACAAGATAATCTCATTTTGAGTACCATTACTTCCTTTCGATCAGATGAGGGGTTGATGCAAGTATATAGAGCCACCACGTCCGGTGGAATTTGGTTGGCTCTCCAAACCTGTTTTGCGTCTCGATGCCACGTTGAAATTTAATGCATCTACGCACGGAACTCACCTCCACTCAAAAAAAAGCACCGCTAGACGTCTTAAATGAATTAGATATGGCCGACTATCCTCTTTCTACTGAGCATATAATTGCCTATCTTCTAGCAAAGGTTGGGACCGGAATATGAGTAACATAATATGAGCAATGGTAATTTGTGGTATTTCACTGTATTGGTAATGTTTGAGTACAAGGTGATCATATAGTGGTACAACGGCTTGGGCTCCAAGACAATAAATAAGTAATAATAAAATACAATTACAAATATTAATCCGTAGATAATATATCCTCAACACGCCCCTGCAATCTCGTGGGTAACTGGTGAACACGGAGATTGGTCTTTAATGCGGAAAACCGCGGATTGCCCAAGGGTTTCGTCATAACATCAGCAATTTGGTCCTTGGAGCTTAAAAAGGAGACCGAAAGCTTTTTGGAAGCAATTAACTCCCGAACGTGGTGGAAATCAATCTCAATATGTTTGGTACGAGCATGGAACACAGGGTTGTGAGCAAGATACGTTGCACCGACATTATCACACCACAAAACGGGTGGAGATGGAAGAGAGACACCCATATCAACCAAGGGGCTGCAGAGCCACTGAAGTTCAGCAGTGGTATTGGACAGCGACTTATACTCAGCCTCAGTACTACTTTTGGAAACTGTCAAGTGTTGTTTAGCACGCCAACTGACCATGTGAGAGCCAAAGAAAACACAATACGCCCCTACAGAACGACGATCATCCGGATCAGCAGCCCAATCCGAATCTGAGTATGCATGAAGGATAGGTCGAGAACCCCGGGAGAAGAACAAACCATCCGAAACTGTGTGCTTCAGGTAACGCAGGATACGCTTCACTGCCATCCAGTGAGCCTCCGTAGGGCGTTGCATGAATTTACTGGCACGGTGAACAGCAAAGGCAATGTCAGGTCTCGTAAAACCGAGATATTGAAAACCCCCAACAATAGCGCGATATAGTGCCGGATCAGAGAACAGCGGGCCTGCATCCTGATACAACCGAGTGGATGCAGACATAGGTGTTAGGCAAGGTTTGGCCTTTGTCATAGCCGCACGCTGTAAGAGCTCAACAATGTACTTCCTCTGGTTAGATAGAGGCCTTCCGGGGAAGATAACACCTCAACCCCTAAGAAATAATTGAGAGTCCCAAGGTCCTTGACAGGAAACTGGCGGCCAAGATATTGAATAACCTGCCCAATAAGAGATGAAGAAGTGCCAGTAATAATGATATCATCAACTTAAATAAGGACAAAAATCTGATGCCCTGCAGAAGAATATATATATAACGAGGTGTCAGCGGTGGATCCCACAAATCCAAAGCCAGAGAGAGCAACGGTAAATCTAGAAAACCAAGCCCGAGGAGCCTGGCGTAAACCATATAAACTGCGCTTAAGGTGGCACACATAACTCGGGTAGTCAGGGTGGACAAAGCCCGGAGGCTGCTGCATGTAGACCAGCTCAACAAGGTTGCCATGTAAGAAGGCATTCTGGATGTCAACCTGTCAAAGGGACCACCCCTGAGAGACTGCAAGTGATAAAAGGATCCGAATAGTGACCGGTTTGACAACCGGACTAAATGTCTCAGAAAAATCAACACCCTCAGTTTGGTGAAAACCTTTGGCTACCAGACGTGCTTTGTCGCGCTCAATATGACCTTCTGCATGGTGCTTGGTGCGAAACACCCACTTATTACCAATAATGTTCATGTGAGGGCGAGGAGGAACCAAATCCCAAGTGTTGGTACGTAAGAGAGCATTAATTTCCTCTCACATAGCATCACGCCAAACAGCAGATTTCGAGGCCTCGGTGTAGAAGGTGGGGTCAGTGGTGGCCGAGCTTAGGAGGGCTTTGGGTAATGGATAGCGTATAAAGTCCGGATAGTCTTTGGGTTTAAGAGTGTTAGTTTTGGTGCGGGTGACCATGTGGTGTGGCCATTGAGGAGGGTCGGGGCAGGTGAAGTAGGGGTGGTTTGGGGAGAGGGTGACTCGGACAGGGAGGAGGGTGGGGAAGGGGTGGATGACGGAGGGGGTGTAGGTTGGTTGGTGGAGTCCAAAGGTGGGGTGGGTTGGGTGGTGGAGGCCGAAGGTGTGGAGTCCAGTGGAGGAAGGAAAGCAGGGAAGGTTACAGTAGTAGGGATAGAAGAGAGAGGAGTAGGACTCGGAGTGTAGGGAAACCGGTTCTCGTCAAAGATAACATGCCGGGCAATAAACACGACCCGTCAACAAATCAAGACACTTATATCCATGGTGGGATGGGTTGTAGCCCAGAAAGAGACAAGATTTGGAGCGAAAGTCCATTTTGTGGCGATTGTAGGGACGGAGGTAAGGCCAGCAAGCACAACCGAAGACACGGAGGAAGGAGTAGTCCGGGACACATCCATAAACGACCTTATAGGGAGACTTACCATCTAGTACAGGGGTAGGGAGGCGGTTAATAATATAGGTAGCGGTAACGAAAGCATCATCCCAGTATGTTAGTGGTAGGTTAGAGTGGCAAGGAAGGACAGACCCATTTCTACAATTTGGCGGTGACACCTTTCGATGGCGCTGACTTGTTCGTGGGTATGAGGACACGAGAGATGGTGTTGGATGCCTAAGCGGGCAAAGTATTGAGAGACGTGACGATACTCACCCCCCCAATCAGTTTGAATAGATTTTAATTTGGTGTTAAACAGACGTTCAATTTGGGCAATAAAATAAGGAAATATTCTTTTGACGTCAGACTTGACTTTGATCGGAAATAACCACAAGAATTTTGTAAAATCGTCCAAAAAACTAACATAATAATAATTGCCTTAAAGAGAGGGTTCAGTACACGGTCCCCATATATCGGAAAAAATCAAATCCAAAGGTGCAAAAGACGTAAATTCAGAAGTATAAAGTGGTTGTCGACAACTTTTAGCTAACTGACAAGGTGCACACATGTGGGTGGGTGCTTTATTTGGAACAGGAATTTAAACACGACCTAAAGCTTGACGGAGCACTTGATGAGAGCAGTGGCCTAGACGCAAATGCCATTTATTGGAGGGACCAGAGGTGACGACATGGGCTTGAACTGGAGAGCAACCAGGGTTGGGAGAAAGATGGTAAAGACCGTCCCGAACTGAGCCTCTAAGATGGATGTGACCCGAATCATCCTTCACAAGAAAGTAAGTAGCATGAAATTCAAAATAAACGGAGTTATCAGCACAAAATTTACTTACCGAAAGTAGATTCTTGGTGAGGGAAGGGGAGACAAGTATGTTACGTAAGTGAAAGGTGCGGGTAGGCGTAAGGAGCGAGGAGGAACCGTAATGAGATATAGATAAACCTGAACCATCACCTATGCGGACCTTGTCGGGACCATCATAGGCCTCAGAAGAGAGATTAAGATTGCGAAAGTCTTGAGAGAGATGATGGGTAGCTCCAGTGTCTGCAATCCAATCAGTGACGGGTTGGGGATACGGGTGAGTGGCATAAGCTTGAGGAGGGTGAGGAGACCTCGAAGGCGGCTGGATGGCGGCGGGATCATTAGATTGCTCATAGAGATAGTAGCACTCCTTTGCAGAATGACCTGTCTTTGCACAAATTTGACAAATAGTAGATGGGTCTGACTGAGGACGGCCTCGGCCACGACCACCACGTCCACCACGACCACGGTAATTGGTGGAGCCACGGTTGGAGGGCTGCTGGCCACGGTGCTGCTGCTGCTGATAGTTGGAGCCACTGTTTCCACGCGCAAGATTGGCCTGTGGGGCAGCCACCGGAGTAGATGAACCGGAGGTGATGACCGTGGGTTTGTGATGGTTCAGCCTGGACTCGGACGTGAGCAAGAGAGCATAAACTTCATCAATGGAGATCGAATCACGAGCAGCAATCATGGTAACTAGTGCGTCGTATTCAGAACCGAGACCAGCCAACAGATAGGCAATGAAGTCATCATCTCCGATCGGGTGACCTGCCAAACTCAAGTCATCTGCTATGTTCTTGAGTTTAAAGTAATAGGAAACAACAGTGAGATCATCTTTGCGAGTGGCAGCAAGGTCAGCACGTAATTGGACCAAGCGGGCTCGACTTTGAGATGCAAACGACTTTTGCAGGGATGACCATATTCCGGCAGCGGTAGTTGCAGTGTAAACTTGCTTCAACACCTCTTCGGTCAAGGAGGATGTGATGGTACTCAGAATTAAGTTATCCATTTTGATCCAGTCAGCATAATCGGGGTTTGCAGAAGAGGTGCCATCGGCACCGGTGATGGTTTTGGAAGGTGCCGGAGTTGTACCATCAACAAATCCATAAACACCTTGACCGCGTAGATAGGGCACAATTAGTGATCACCAAAGGTTGTAGTTATTGCGGTTCAATTTAGTGATCTGAACAACAGAAGAAGGGGTGAAAGACGGCAGCCGAGGAGCAGCAGCAGTGACGCCGGAAGTTGCAGTGGTGGACGACATGTTTGAGGAAGACGACAGCTAGGGTTTTTTTTTTGTTTTGAAGAATAGGGTTTTTGTTTGCTGCACAGGTTTTTTTTGTTTTTTGAAAAAAAATGGGTATTCCGGTATTAACACAGGAGAGGATCGTTATTGCTCTGCTACCATAACATAATATGAGCAATGGTAATTTGTGGTATTTCACTGTATTGGTAATGTTTGAGTATAAGGTGATTATATAGTGGTACAACGGCTTGGGATCCAAGACAATAAATAAGTAATAATAAAATACAATTACAAATATTAATCTGTAGATAATATATCCTCAACAATGACTCTCCTATAACAGTGGTTTCTACCCGTACCGCCATCATGTTGAAAGAAGTTTATTATGACTGAATCACGCATTCTACATCACCAGCCTATCCTTGTTTCAGCACTGCCGGCGCCGCCCCTTTCTAGCCCCATTGCCGCCAACCTTCACACTTCTCCCATGCATGAAAATACCGGACGTGGTCGTTGCTTCAGCCCTAATAGAGGAAGGTCCGGTTCAATAAAAATAGGGGTCGTGCCCACATTCCCCTTACCTCCCTTCTACTCTAGCTCCACTCCCACAACGTGCTAGATCTGTGAGAAAGTGGGCCACACAGCCCAAATTTTCTGGTGGTGGTATGAAGCATCTCTTCCTCCAACACCATGGCCCACTCGTCCGCCCTAAGCCTATGCGACCCAAGCTCAATTGACCTCCTCCTCTGATTGGATACCGGATAATAGGGCAACCCACAATCTCACCAAATTCTTCTGCAATCTCAACCTCTCATCAGAACCACATGATGGACCCAAAAAATTCAATATATGTGATGGTTCAGGTTGGATATCAGTCATCTTGGTTCCTCTTTTAGTACTACGCCTTCTCGTACATATAAATTATCTAATGTTATTGTTGCTCATGCTCTTACCACTCATCTCTTATATGTCCACCGGTTTGCTACTGATAGTCCATTCTATTTGGAATTTCATGATTCCAATTATCTTACGAAAGACTACTCGGTCCACGTCCTTCATAAAGGCTTTGCCCAATTATGGCTCATACCACTTCGCCTACTCCTTCAACCGGTTTCCAGGTGATTGTTATTATGGCGATTGTTATTATGGCGATTGTTATTATGTTGTGCATGTAATTGTGAAGGTAGCCCCTTTGTGGGGATATCGGCGATTTGGTAGCGCGAAGGGATATGCCTAACGCGCACTTGACCACGGGCGAATTTTTTGCGAATAAAATGGAAATCCATTTCGATGTGTTTAGTTCGCTGATGTTGAACGGGATTATTGGAAAGGTAGACGGCACTGACATTGTCGCAATAGACTAACGTGGCTTTCGTAACGGGGAAATGCAGCTCTAGGAGTAGGTTGCGAAGCCAGTAAGATTCAGAAACAACATTGGCGACTCCTCGATATTCAGCTTCAGCACTCGAGCGGAATAGTGTAGCTTGACGTTTGGCCGACCATGAAATTAAGTTATCTCCAAGATAGACACAATAGCCAGGCGTCGAACGACGAGTATCAGGAAAATCACCCCTGTCGGAGTCCGTATATGCAATAAGTTTGCTCGTTGCTGATGGGTATAGATGAAGGCCGTACTCAAGAGTGCCCTTATTATACCGAATGATGCGTTTCAAGGCCGACATATGCTGTGTTTTCAGATCATGCATAAATAAGCACACTTGTTGGACATCATAAGATATATCCGGTCGAGTAAATGTTAAGTATTGAAATGCACCGGCAAGACTGCGATATTCAGTAGGATCATGAAACGGGTTACCAGACGAGATGCTCAATTTTGCCTTGGAATCAACCGGAGTAGGAGAGGGTTTCCAAGAAATCATTTTAGCACGCTCAATAATTTCTTCGGCATATTTCTTTTGAGAGAGAAATAGTCCCCTGGAAGTACGTGTGACAGAGATGCCCAAAAAATAACTTAGAGGACCCAAATCTTTCATGGCGAACTCGGAACCCAATTTAGATAAAATAGATTGCCGGAGAGCATCTGAGGACGTAGCAAGGATGATATCGTCAACATAAAGCAAAATGTAAGCTATGTCGCTGCCATAACGATAAATAAAGAGAGAATGATTTTGACAACATACGATGGCTGATTATTTGTCTTTTATTTAATTAAAAAAGAATTAAGTAAAAGGATTTGGAAAGTAATTAGTTATGGAATAAAGGGATTAGCATTAAATAGATTTTGACAACTAGTATTTAAGAAAATAATTCCCTAATTTCTCATAATACACACACGATGCAATTCTGCAAAGAAAAAAAAAGATGAGGAACGACGCAACGAAGAAGCTTTCAACGCAGGATGCCTGGAACGAAGACTTTAACCGTGCGGCCAATCCGTTCATCGTTTCAAGATACCGCAGGAGAGAAAAGTGATCACCGCGACGAGACGCAACTTTGGAAAATAAAATATCCTTATTCCGTAAGTTTTCAGTTTAGCCCTAGTTTTTCGTAATCGTCGAGTTCGATTCTTCAAAAATTCGTATCTTTTAATCCGTAACTCTGTTTTTCAGCCATGAGTAGTCAAAACGATCGCCTTGGAGCGTAGATCGTTCTAAAAATAGTTTTACAGGAAATAATTCAGATAATATTCAGTTTTAAACACTTTTTCTGTTCGGTGATTGTCAAAAAAATAGGATTTTAGGGCTTATTTGTTGATCAAGTAGGTTTTGGGTTTGAGGATCAAGAGTTGTAGCAATCACTTGGCGTTTTTCTTTGAAGATTGTTTGTAATTAAGGTAAGAGGCTCTTCCTGACGAATAGTTATGGTTTTACAATGTTTAGGTTGAGTGTTAGTTGTAGCAAGGAATCACGTTTTATGTTGTAGTTAAAATGTTGGATGCTACGTGATGTTTAGTTATGTTTAAATCAGGTTTTTACTGTTGTTTCTTTGTGATAGTTGATGTTAAACATGTTTGATTTGGGTTAGAAATCGTTAAGTTGCAGAATATCTTGTTTAGGGCTTTTCAGGTGCAATGCGCACGCATTCAGGCCAGTTTTGGGTAAATGTTGTTTTAAGCTACGAGTCCAGTTTAAATGTTATTTCTTGATCTAATAATACTAAATGAAAATGAACAAGCCTCGATTGACTTTATGATGCGTTTGGTTCCGGCACCGGACGTACTATTAAAGGGAGTTGAAGTCCGGGACCGTCGGAAAGGCATGAAAGGGCTTGTGCTTTGATGAAATAGTATTCATCAATGTCTATGTAATTGCTAGGCCTTGTCCGGGTCTAGTGGTCTAGGAAAGAGAGTAGTGTATATGAGGGAGCTTATTTGAAAACACTTAGGTGGCTAGTTAATACACAATAATAATTACATAAGTGTAGTAAAAGATAAAACGTCACCTATTCTCGGTTAGGCACTATTTCATATCGGCGATGTGATACGTTCATAAAAGGTGAACAATGCTACTGGCTCAAAAGGCTGAAGGGTAGTGGAGGAAACTCATCGAACGTATACGCATACCAGGGAGACCCCTGAGCTAATCGGTGCTAATCGCCATTAGTTAGCAAGTATATCTTCAGGCTGATGAACGCCATGCGTAGTGTCCTTGAGTGATGACGTAACCAAGATAAGCTAAGCTAGAAACGTATAGTCATTACATGTTGATGGACATGTAGTGAACTCTAGATTGAGTCGCTCTCTCATAAAGATAACATAATAATAATAAAAGGAACCTTTTGTTGTAGAACTTAGTTATTCATTAGCTTCTCGCTTTTACTAAGTACTTTGTACTTACCTCCTTTGTATTTTCTTATGTATGCATTGTGGGGTGAGAAGACAAACAGGTTGACCCAGAGTAGTTGACAACTTTTTAAGACATTGAAGTCTTGACGAAGCTTCTAGTTCCTTTTCTTTGTAAAGGTTGTACAAGACTAGTTGTATTCTTTTTCTTAGACTTGTTTTACTTCTATTTCTAAGGCCTTTGTAAGTTTGGTTTGTACTTTTAGGATCTCGTATTGTAAAAGTCTTTGGGTTTTTCGTCGTTGTAATTTAACTATCCTTCTTTAGTATGGTTACTTTCTATTCTTAGTAGCATTTATGATTTTACCCGAGTCTTTTGGGCTTCCGTTTGCTATTATTTGATACGACGACGTAGAGGCTTGCGTATAATATTAGATTTATTTAATTCTATACGTGCCGAACGTTTCTCTTCCGGATAAGGGCTCGGTATCTGGGAGCGGGGCGTTACAATAGCATAAAAAAGATTCAAATATACCCAAAAATACATTCAACCAACTATATTTGACACCTAACATTCATCTTGTGGTGGTGATGGCGGCGGCGATATGATGGCAGTGGTGGCGGTGGTTTGGTAGTAGTTATTAGGAAAAACAAACCGAGCGATAACTCTTAACGATGGTAACAAGAAAATAACAAACAGAATGAAAAAAATACAAAACACCAAATATATTACTATAGAGGAGGATTACAAAAGATATTGAAAGATATTTTTGGGAAAAATGTTTCCTGCTGTGTCATTGATTTGTATGGTAATTATACAAGAATACAATTGCGCACATGCCTAGAATCAGTACTATCTATGGTAAGGATCTGTAGCAATGAATAGGGTAATAACTACGCAATATATACAGAATATTACACAATAAAGGAAAATATTCTATGTAATATTCTAATACACCCCCTTAGTTGAAGCAGGAGGTTGCCGGACGTTGAGACTATCCCTGAAGTCGTCATGTAATTGTGAAGGTAGCTCTTATGTGAGGATATCGGCGATTTGGTAGCGCGAAGGGATATGCTTAACGTGTACTTGACCACGGGCGACTTTTTTACGAATAAAATGGATATCTATTTCGATGTGTTTAGTTCGCTGATGTTGAACGGGATTATTGGAAAGGTAAATGGCACTGACATTGTCGCAATAGACTAACGTGGCTTTCGTAACGGGACAATTCAGCTCTAGGAGTAGGTTGCAAAGCCAGCAAGATTCAGAAACAACATTGGCGACTCCTCGATATTCAGCTTCAGCACTCGAGCGGGATAGTGTAGCTTGACGTTTGGCAGACCATGAAATTAAGTTATCTCCAAGATAGACACAATAGCCAGAAGTCGAACGACGAGTATCAGGAAAACCACCCCTGTCGGAGTCCGTATATGCAATAAGTTTGCTCGTTGCTGATGGGTATAGATGAAGGCCGTACTCAAGAGTGCCCTTATTATACCGAATGATGCGTTTCAAGGCCGACATATGCTGTGTTTTCGGATCATGCATAAATAAGCACACTTGTTGGACAGCATAAGATATATCCGGTCGAGTAATTGTTAAGTATTGAACTGCACCGGCAAGACTGCGATATTCAGTAGGATCATGAAACGGGTTACCAGACGAGATGCTCAATTTTGCCTTGGAATCAACCGGAGTAGGAGAGGGTTTCCAAGAAATCATTTTAGCACGCTCAATAATTTCTTTGGCA